>OZ038514.1:45329850-45392350 GCA_964036315.1 Acanthosepion esculentum | reverse complement strand
ATCAATTTGATATTTCCATGGGATCATTAGATTCTGCTGAGTGTCCAAACTTGTTCGTTTATTTATCTTATATAATCTTAGTGCCTACGATGATATTAACATTGAAAATATAGGGTTATATAGAGATGATGGCCTTATGTTAGTGAAAACTTCCACAAACATTAAAGCTGACAAAATCAGGAAATTAATACACAGTTAAGCTCCACACTAATTTAAAAAGTAGATTTCTTTGATGTTACATTAGACCTAGTTAATAATGTATTTCAGCCCTACATGAAAACAAATGCCAATTCAATATACATCCACTCGAAATTCTAACCACCCTCCATCCTTAACCAAACACATACCCTTTTCTGTAGAATATTGGGATAGCAATAACTCTTCCAGTGTAAATGTCTTTTGCAAGCATAGTAAAGTGTAAAACACTGCCTTACATGCACTGACATCAAATATACGAGGGTCATTCAATAAATAAGTTGAATTTTTCGGTATAAGGACTTCTAATACAGATAGAAGCTTATTCTTTTTTATTTTTTTTTGTTTTACTTCTTTTTCACATGGATTTAATTTCTTTTGCAGATTAAAAGAAAACTTTGAGAGTTTTGGCAATTAACAAAGATGCCCGACCAAGAAGCATGCTCCAGGATTGAACAGCGGTCAGTTATCAAGATTTTGGTTGCTGAAGGGTGCAAACCAGTTGAAATTCATAGAAGAATGTCAACTGTGTATGGTGCCACATGTTTCAGCAAATAAATGTCTACTAGTGGGCTAAATTGTTTAAAGAAGGACGGAGTAGTGTTGAGGATGAAGACAAGCCTGGGAGGCCTACAGAAGTGAGGTCTCCTGAGGTGAGCGAATCAGTCAATGACCTCATTCCGTCTGACAGAAGGGTGACAGTGGATGACATTGCAAGGACTTTGAGCTTATCTGTTGGGACAAACGCATGGGTCATCAGTCAGAAGGAGTCATCTTGCATCATGATAACGCAAGGCCTCACACAGCAGCCCAAACGATACAGACCATCAACGAGCTGGGATGGGAACTGCTCCCTCATCCCCCTTACAGCCCAGACCTTGCCCCTTCAGACTTTCACCTGTTTGGTCCCTTGAAAGCGTTCACGAGAGGCACGAAGTTTTAAAAGTGACGATGACGTCAAAAGTGTTGTGAGCGACTGGCTGACACATCAGTCCAAAGATTTTTACGCTGAGGGAATACGGAAGCTTGTGCACAGATGGGAAAAGTGTGTGACAGTGCTGGGAGACTACGTTGAAAAAAAAGTAAGCTTCTATTTGTATTAGAAGTCCTTATACCGAAAAATGCACCTTATCTATTGAATGACCCTCGTATTCAACATAACAACTGTGATCGTAGGAATAAGAATGGAAATAAGAAAATCATTTGGCACACGCCCTCATTTAACCAAATGGTTAATACTAAGTTAGGGCAGAAGTCACCCATTTAAATGATAAACACTTCCCCAGAAATAATCCACACAGTAAAATATTTAACAGAAATACACTAAAACTAAGCTATACCTGTACCGACAATCTTGAAAAAATTATTATAAACCATAATAATAAAATTTTAAATCAATACAAAAACCTGAGTAGCCATTCCAAATCAACAAACGCCGATAATACCAACAAGTGTAACTGTAGAAATTCTGATGAATGCCCATTGCAAAACCGATGTCAAACTGACTCTCTTGTTTAACTAAACACTATTTCTACTTTAGAAAGTCCAACAGTTAAAAAAAATTATATTGGGAGTACCAAGAATGTCTTTAAAACTAGGTGGTATCAACATATATTATCTTTCACCAAATCTTGCTTACAAAAGTATGACGTCCCTTTCTAAATATTTTTGGAACTTAAAAGAAGTTAACAAAACCCTTACATTAGAATAGAAAATACTAAAAAAAGATCTAGAACCAGTAAATCTTTAAATGAACCTTGCTTCTTATGTTTACATGAAAAACTAGAAATTATCCGATTTGCTGTCAGAAAATCCCTATTAAACGAAATGAGTGAATTAACTGTAAATTGTCGACACAGTTTAACTTTTATCTTAAAATATAGATAATTTTTTAAAAATTAGGTAGTACCCTTTCTTATGGACATAATTTATTTGTAAATAACAATCCACCCTCTACGAGTAATTATCTTATTTTTTGATTCAGATTTAATATTGCTCTGTATTGCCGCCCAGTTAGTATTATTAATATCTTATATAGATGTTCCACATTTTTAATTTTATCTATAGCTTCCTTTAAGAAGCTTCATGAATCCGAAATATATTTTTTAATTTTTTCTGTTGAAATTAACTTTACCTCTGATTATCCTCTTACCCCTCCTCTCAGTGTTTTTTGAAAAATTAAAAATGTCATATCTGTCTACAATTACGATACATTTGTTGTTTACATGTCTTTCGCAATTATCAATGATGACCTGTCTAAGTTCCGGTTTATCATGTCATGAAAAAATAACTCCCCCACCTCCACCCTCTGAGCTTAATTTTCTATTTAACATTGATCTGACACCTGATTGGTTGATCAAGACAAACCGATAAGTCTATTTTAAATTCTGACCTTGTTTTTCCTCACCCACTTTTATCTTTCGAAAAAGAGGTAACACTTTGCTTTTAAAATGTTCTTAAAAATCATTTCATTACCAGTCACTTACCATCGTCTGATGAAGTACGACATAGTACCGAAACACAAAAGCTATTGTGCAGTGATGTTTTTGTTCTAATTTCTTATAATACATATATATCTATATATATTTTAAACATGTTGTGTTTAATGTCAAAGACAACATAATATTGTTTTTGGCAAAATCAATTTGTCGTTTAAAAAGATATTCTTGGTAATCCCTGGTGTTGGTATCTTATAAAGCTGCGGGATCATGTCGTTTAAAATATGTGTAATTTGGCAGCAACTTTTCTTTATCTTTATATGATACAAACACCAGGGATTACAAAAAATATCTTGTTAAACGACAAATTGATTTTGCCAAAAATAATATTATGTTGTCTTTGACATTCAACACAACATGTTTCAAAGAAAAGTTTCTGCCAAATTACACATATCTCTCTCTATATATATATATATATATCTGTTTTTATTTATCCATTGCTAGGTCTGCTACTAAGTTGGTTGATTGTGTTAGGCGAGACAATTTTTCTCTCCTGAATCTATCTTGTTTATTTATAAGTCTACCATTCGTCCATGTACTAAATATTGCTGTCACATATGCACTGGTGGTCCTGATGTATATCAAGAAATTCTTAATAAAATCCAAAGAAGAATCAGCAATATTTCTGGTCCTGATCTGTCGGCTCGGCTTAAGTCACTTTCTCACAACCGTAAGGTTGCCTCTCTGTGTCCTTTCTATATATACTTTCATGGTAATTGTCCAGATGAGCTCTTCGTTAAGGTAACTAGACTTTAGTCTATTATTCATCTATGCTTTGAATATTGCTGCCACATATGGTCTGGTGTCCCTTCTGTTTACCTTCAGCTCCTTGAGAAAATCCAAAGAAGAATCAGCAATATTATTGGTCGTGATCTGTCGGCTCGGCTTCAGTCACTTTCCCACCGCCATAAGGTTGCTTCTCTGCGTTCTTTCCATAAATACTCTCGTGGCAATTGTTCCAATGTGCTCATCGCTATAGCACCTATACTTTATGAAATTCCACAATCTTAATAACATAAGATATACAGATGACACTGTTGATAGCAGAACCGGAAAGAAAGCTACAAATACACCTACAGAAAGTAGTGAAGGAAAGACATGGCACTAAAATATATGCAATGAATCGAGTTCCATTTCAAGGTGTAAAAAACCGAAACAGTATTTCAGTTCAGCGACACAGTAGCTTCATCACCGCTGCCCTTCTTCTACGTGCCGTGCCTTCAGGACGTCGACAACCACGGCTCTCCACCAACTCCAAACCCTTGTAGCCCTTAGGAACGTTTGTCATTTTGCCAAACCTCCCCACGATTTGCCGTCTAGTTACATAAATACGTCAGGTAAATTGCCCTCTACCTTCCTCTGTTCCTCTAGCCTACGATACGCTCCATGAGTGTCGAATTCTCCAAGTCCTCCTTCCTCATTTTATGCCCTATATAATTCGGCGGTATCTTTCTGATGCTGGGTATCATTCAGTTAAGTGCCATACGTGATACACGCTGGAGCGATCGAGTGTTTTTCGACGAGGCATATTCCTTCCCGCAGTAGGTAGTCATTTCTTTCTGCCGTAGACTGGTTGCCAACCAAGGCTAAATGACCAAGTCTGTCTTGTTATTTAACCCATAGCTGGGAGAACATGAGATGGATTCATTCCTTTCCCAAGGTTATTTGTGCGTGAGTGAATCTAACGAACTCGACTGAAATTCGAACTCGGCTTTCCGAGTTCACATTCCGAGCCGATATCCGTTACACCACCTTTTTGTTTCCATTTTCTTGAAGACTTCGTTGCTTACGCACTCGGTCTATGGCATTCTTAGCATCTTTCTGTAGATCCACATTTCTGTTTCCTCCAGTTTTCTCTTCACTGCCATATAAGAGGAGTGGTATTACATAATAGTCAATTACTCTTTCCTTTGTATCTAACGAAATGTTCCTGTTTCTTAATACTTTGCTTAGCTTCGCAGAAGGCATCTTTCCCTAGTTCAATTCGCATTCGGATTTCGGAGTCATATTTTTCCATTCTCTGTTAAAATACTTCCCAGATAGGTAAATTTCTGCCCTTGTAGAATCAGAAATTAGCGGCCTATTAAAGAAATGAAGAAAAATGAGAAAACCTATAATGACGACAGACGTAGAAATATTACGCAAATATGTTTAATAAAGTTTTTTTTTCACCCCCCAAGCAAGGCGGGAAGCCACTAGCACGCAAGGGGTTACAGAGTAGGAGCGAGAACAAAGAGTAATGATAGAGGAAAGGATGAAGAGAAGGATAGGAGATAGATCAGGGCATCTGGAGACGTCAATTGACATTACATTTGAATAGTTGGAGATTATGGCTATCAGGGAAACAGGGAGTTCCACAGGCGAGAGGTGCGGGACATGAAGCTACTAAAGTAGAAGAAACGGCTACATTTAACAGTTTCGACAGTGAAAGGTCGTGAGCGAACCTAGTAGAACGCTTAAATTTATGGAGTCTGGGAACCAGCGAAAGCAGCTCATCGGAGCAGTTACCATGAAAGTATTTGTAAAAAATACAGAGAGAGGCGACGTCACGTCTGTGAGAGAGCGATTGCAGACGAGATGCCAGATCAGGGCCAATTACGTTGCATACCCGTCTCTGGATCCTATCAAGAACCTTGAGACAAACACAAGGGGCACCAGACCATATATGGCAGCTATACTCCATGCAAGGGCGAATAGTTGATTTGTAGATTTGAAGGATCGACTCCGGCGAAAAAAATTGCACAAAGACTTATTGGAAGTGTTTAGCAACCTTGATATATATGGAAAGATATGAGAATAATAAAGAACATAAATGGGTGGCAAGCGGTCTGCATACAGGTTAGTAAATGAGTCCAGAGACGTGTAAGACAAGGACGTGTCTTCTCGCCGGACATAGCCAACCTATACAATGCGTTGATTCTGAAAGAATTAGAAGACCTGTTAGGATTCATTATTGGCGGCTACAGTCTTAACAACATAAGATAAGCAAATGACACATATTTGATGTTTAATCCTTACTTCTCGCTTCTGTAAGAGTTTTTTTAATTTTTTTATTTTACTTTTCTTTCCGTGCCTGCTATCAATAATGCAAGAAGATAGCATGCGTGGTTATCCGCAAAATGATAAGCCCCAAAATCAAATTACAAATAGAGGACACAAAAATGAAAAACGTACAAAAATGTAAATATCTGGGAAGTGTTTTAACAGAGGAAAGAAAGTGCGACGCTGCATTGGGCTAGCCAAAGATGCCTTCCAAAAGTTAAGCAATGTATTAAGAAACAGGAAACTTTCGTTAGAAACAAGGAAAAGAGGGCTGAACTGTCAGGTGATATTTTTCCTCCTTTACAACTGCAACTGCTCAAAGAAGAAGAAGAGGTTCAAAGCAACAGAAATATGGTTCTACAGAAGGATACTGAGGATATCATAAACTGCACATGTGAGCCAGAGCGAAGTTTTAGAGAAAGTGAAAATAAAATGGAAACATATAGTTAACGTCAGAAGAGACAAGTGGAATTTCTCGGGTACATAATGAGGAAAGTGAGTTTGGAAAATCTGATACTCACAGGGCAAATTGAAGTTAAAAGGGAAAGAGAAAAACAGCTCATAACCTACTCAGTGGGCTTGAGTAAATGGATGGGGGAACAAGGTTTAGGGGTGATAACAAAAAGATGTAATTTATTGAGAGCTACAGGAAATTATGGAGAGACATGATTGCCAACGTCCTGAAGGGACACGGCAAAGAAAAAGAAGAAGAAGAAGAAGAAGAGTTGTTACCGATGAATACAACTCACACGAGTGACAGAACAGGGATAAGGAGAGATAACAAAAAAACAACATTTATTAAGACCTACGAAAGACAGGAAATTGTGGAGAGACATGACTGCCAACGCCCTGAAGGGACACGGCACATAGAAGAAGAGGAAGAATGGTTACAGATGAAAACAACGCATAACGAGGAAATGGATGGCAGAACAGGGATTTGGAGATATAACAAAAAGAAAACATTAAGAGCTAGGAAAGACAGGAAATTGTGGAGAGCCATGACTGCCAATGTCACGAAAGGACACGACACACTAAAGAAGAAGAAGAATTGTTGCAGATGAAAAAGCATAACGTGTATATGGATGGCAGAACATGTTTTAGGAGAGGTAAAAGACAATATTTATTAAAAGCTACGAAAGACAGGAAATTGTGGAGAGCCATGATCGCCTACGCCCTGAAGGGACACAGCACATATAGGAATAGGAAGAAGAAGGAGAATCATTATAGATGAAAACAACGCATAACGAGCGAATTAATGGCAGAACAGGGTTTAGGAGAGGTACAAAAGAGAGGAAAAAGTGAAGAGCCATGATCGCCAACGTCCTGTAGGGCCACAGCACAAAAAGAAGAAGGCTTATAGAATTCATAGTTTGCACCTTCGCCTTTTTCGTTTGCTGACATCCATACTTTCTTACAATTGATGGGGGGAACATTTATCTCGTTTTCCATTACTACCATTTCTTTGAGGCCGTGTGTTTTCTGTCTGCCATCAACGCACTGTCGTCAGTGTGTATCTTATGATGTCAAGTCCACGCCCACGGATATGTTGGTCAATCTCTGGTAAGCAGGTGAGAAAATAAAATATTTGTGAAGCTGTTGTTGATATTCAGCGTTGGTTCAACAGTCAGGTTTTAGTCCATTCAGGTTACATTCAATTTCAGATGTCCTGAGGTTTAACACTTAGCGGAAGACGGACAAATAAACGCACCTGACGCCGGTCTTCCATTCAGCTCTCGGTAACGTTTATACGATCTTACTCATTAACTCTTGATAGAGAGATTGGAGTCTAATACACTAGTAACAGCTTCTTGGAGAGAATTTCCTAAACGACTCCTTAAAAGCAGGAACCTGAATGGACGTTCATTAACTTCAGGAAAGATCAGTCTGGCACAAGGCCAGTAATTCTCTGTCTCATAATGTGTTAAAAAATCCACGATATTCTTTCTTCTTTTCTTTTATTCTTCAGGACGTAGGCGATCATGAGCCTCTCCATCTTCTTGTCCCTTGTTGCTGTTAAAAAGTTCCGTCTTCTTGTCATTTCTCCGAAATCTTGTATTACCATCCATTACACGAATACACCCTATATATATATATATATATATATATATATACTTTTAAGTTGTGGTATATTATGGGATAAAGTGCTCAATATCAGAGATAGATCGTATGTAAATATAAAGGTGAACATTGAAGGCAAAACTCAGAGGCCACAGGCTGTTTCATGCTAGACTCAGTCGTCAGGTCACGACGATTCAGTCTAGCATGAAACAGCCTGTCGCCACCAATGTTCACTTATATATATATATATATATATATATATATATATATATATATATATATATAATACCATTTTTCAATCTGCTTGTCTGAATCGTCTTCAAGAAGTGAGAGCAAGATCTAAAAGGTCAGTAAATCTAGCAGTGATCCCATCCCACACGCCCCACTCTTGCATCATAGGTGGCGTCCTTTGTAAATCGCTAGCGGGTCTTAAGATTATTGCACAAAATTTCATAACTGAATCAATTAATCTCTCAGATCCTCACACGTTGAAACTGACGGGAGAGTCCATTATTATATATATATATATATATATATATATATATATATATATATATATATATATATATATATATATTTAAGTGATTCATCGAGTTTGAAACCTCTACAGAATGCAGAAAGCACTGGACGGCCGTTTCGTCCTTTATTTGGGACTCATCAGCAGTGCGCATCCACTACCGAGAATTGAAACCCTGACAGTCAGGTTAAAGTGAATCTCAGTAGAGTTCCACCACGGAATATGTGAGTGAGCGGCGCTATATTGAGTCTGATTTGCTACCTCTTCGTCACCGAGGCCCGTTGGAACAGTTGGTATGGTGTTTGCTTCACAACCTAACTGTCAGGGTTTCAATTCTCGGTAGTGGATGCGCACTGCTGATGAGTCCCAAATATAGGACGAAACGGCCGTCCAGTGCTTTCTGCATTCTGATCCCCGTCCTACTGTATATCTTTCCACAAACACCCCTCTTTACTCTTGCTCTCACTCTCTGTAACCACTTGCGTGCTTGGGGTAAAATGCTTAAAATAAAAAAAAAAGTCTGGTATCTTAACTATCCATTACAGACTTTCTTCCGACTGTTAGCAAGATCTGACTTATAAACTAACTTTCATTACTCCAAATTACAAAGGTCTCTTTTCAATCTAAGTAAAATAAATAAATATATATTACAGTATAATCCCTCATATCCGGAATCCCACATTTCCGGAGTACCTCATATCCGGAATCCCACATATCAGGAGTACCTCATATCCGGAATCCCGCATATCCGCATATCCGGAGTACCTCATATCCGGAATCCCGCATATCCGGAGTACCTCATATCCGGAATCCCGCATATCCGGACTTGATTAGCAGATTGGCACCGCACCCACTTCTAGATGGCAACCAAGTTCTGGCAACTTAACTATCGACTACCGAAACGAAAGAGTTTCTCCCGACTGCTAGCAAGATCTGACTTATAAATGACCTTTCACTAGTCCGGATTACAAAGGACTCTATTCAAACTAAATAAAATAAATAAATATATATTATTTATTTTATAGCT
The DNA here is from genome assembly GCA_964036315.1 of Acanthosepion esculentum. Lineage (NCBI taxonomy): Eukaryota > Metazoa > Mollusca > Cephalopoda > Sepiida > Sepiidae > Acanthosepion > Acanthosepion esculentum. Next base: position 45,383,013 of record OZ038514.1, on the reverse strand, counting down.
TTGTGTTCGTTTCATTTCTGAAGTTCTGATAAAATAATCACAAGAATATCTGACACTTCTCCACAAAATTTGCTAAAATATTAGAAAGCTTATTTGAAAATTACTGGGTAGTCAAAAAATTATTAAAAGAAAGGCGTTTACGTTTTATACGCCATAAAATTATAATGGGATTATCACCACCTTAGACAAATTTCTAAAGTATCAAGCTGTCAATAAATGTGCCAACACCTCATAAAAACACCCATCTTCGTGTTAAAATAGATCGATATGAATAGAATGAAATCGATAGATAGACAAAATGAGACCAATAGAGAGATATGGATAGAATGCGCTAGATAGATAGATAGGTATGAAAAGAATGAGATAGATAGACAGAATGAGATAGATAGATAGATAGATAGATATGGATAGAATGTGATAGGTAGATAGATAGGTATGAAAAGAATGAGATGGACAGAGAAACAGAATGAGATAGATAGATGTGGATAGACTGCGATAGGTAGATAGAAAGGTATATTATTAATAAAATTTTATACTAATAAAATATTAGCTCCTGAAAAATTAATTTCGGTTGAGCCCTCTGGTTTGAGGTGTGAATTTGTAAACAGTGACTATTTAAGTTAATACTGCACGACTCTTCGACAGAATTGAGTCACTGTGTGTTTATCTGAATCTAAAAATAAACACGCTAAAATTCACCTTCATCCCGTACCGTACGCTGACGGCTTAGTGGGAGACGTTCGGACTGACGCAAATTCAGTCGGATTTCGATCCTAGCTAGAGGCAACCGGACGTCTAGCCACACTGATGAGCTGCGAAACAGTCTGTCTGTGGATGACAAAATATATATATATATATATATATATATATATATTGCGTCCAGCTTGAAACAGCCTATCACTGTTGACTTCAATGTTCCCTTTTATATTTATATTTACATACGCTCTATCTCTGATATTGACCACTTTATACCGTAAATATAGGACTTTAAAAAAATTATAACTTTATTTGTATTTGCGCTAGAAATATATATATATGTAAACAAAAAACAAATAAATTTACAATTAATATACGTAAATAAAAACAAAAAATTGATCCAGTGTAGCATAAAAGGAACAAATAAAGCTCACATATCTTCGAATAACTTCAAGGATCTCGCGATCATTCTCGAGTGTCGCAATCAGTGCACGAGTCTTCAATTGGACAACACCTATGCGCGTCTCGTTTTTCGACTGACTCGTTTTCCATTTTGCATACAGGCAGATCAAAACACCATTCATTAATTTTGGAAGCTTTATGCTTAAAATTATTCCAGCCTGTACTATGCGAGCAGAAGGAGAATTTTTAAGATCATTTTTATGTTCCACCGGATCAATTTTTTTCTTTATTTACGTATTTTAATCGTAAAATTATTTGTTTTTTTTCTCTTAATTTTACGTATTTACAGCATTCGTATTTTTAAGCGAGTTCTAGTATTATCTCTTATCAATCCAAATGAGTTAAGAGTTGCCAACGATTATCAATATATATATATATTGATTTAAACAAACATAATTTTATGCCATAAATAAATTATATATATATATATATATATATATATATATATATAATTTATTTATTTTAAGATATTAATACATGTTAAAAATCAATACATAATGGCAATTCTGTTTTGACACTACAAATGTGTCTCTTCAGACGATGGTAATCTACTGTCGAAGGAAAGATTACTTTAATTTCAAATGTGTTGTGTTTTTGCTCATCTATTTATGTGTACAGGTCAATGATGCATTGTGGGTAGTCTATTTTATTGTTCTAATGGCTGTTTTGGCGGGCGGTAAGTATAGTATTCGAATTATTCTAGGGGCTCTTGGGTGGGAATAATTGTGGATCTTCTTTTGCACTCAAACTTTCTGTAGTGATTTTAATATATATATATATATATATATATATATATATATATATATAATTTATTTATTTTAAGATATTAAAACATGTTAAAAATAAAAATCACTACATAATGGCAATTATGTTTTGACACTACAAATGTGTCTCTTCAGGCGATGTTAATCTACTGGCGAACGAAAGATTAATTTAATTTCAAGAGTAGAATACTTTTAAACCAATATGACCTACGCTAAATTCAAATTCACCGAAAAAACTTAATATAGGTCATGACACGAAGTTGTCTGTATATAAATCCTCGACTATTTCCTTATGGGCAGAAACAGATTGTTGCATTATTTCGTAAGATGTATCGAAGTCTGACGTTCAACTTTCCTAAGAATTAACAGCGAAAGAGATGAGGAGGTAATTTAACATAATGCCAACTATATATATAGTCATATGTGCGTTCACCTTCGAATGTAAAATTTTGTAGTTGATAAGTAAAAGGCCCCGTTAAGAATCTGGTTTCGTGCTCATACGAAATCGTCAGGACATATTTGTTGTGTTTTTGCTCATCTATTTATGTATACAGGTCAATGATGCATTGTGGGTAGTCTGTTTTATTGTTCAAAAATATGATGCAAAAGCCTAGCGGTCTTAACCTTTTTTTTCGCCAAGGATCGGTTTCCATATAAGACATTTTTTCCGGTGTTGGTCATGCACATGACAAAACACAATAAACAACACCGCCATAGTCAATCAAATCGAGAAAAACAAAGTTTTTATTCTTTCTGCGCAGGCCTGTAACAAACGGTCCACGGCCGGATACCGGCCCGCGATCCGGTACTAGTCCGCGGCCCGGTGATTGGGGAACGCTGCAATAGACGAATTTCCGTGGATTATTCTTATAGCCGTGGAACTCGCTAGAAGCTTATTAAATAATTACATTAAGAATTTTGATTCATCAGAAAAAGCAAATAAAATTAAAATAAAACGATAAAAAAAAAATTAAAATTTTTCCTGGTACTATTGATGTTAATAACATCAACAGTAACCGGAAAAAAATTTTTAATTTTTTTTTTTTATTGTTTTATTTACAAAGAAACCCAACATAGAAAAGGCGAGAAAAGAAAGCGTTTCTTTAATTAACATGCCCTGTGTATTTTCGCCACTGCAAACACTTTATAAACAGCACTGAACTGATGCTATTCTGAAACAGAGCGCGTTCGTGTCTAAGGAAGTTGTTTCTTCATCGCGAGAGGAACGTAGGTGGATGCAAAACGTCATTCGCCTCTTTTGTTATCTAACAATGTTTTGCCGATCTGTTGGTGAGGCTCAGTTAAAATTTAACCCTTGCGCGGCTGTAAATGAATTTTATTGCACATTTGTAGACGTAAAGTTATTTTAGAAAGAGTGAAATAAAAACGAACAAGGGTTGTTTTCCAGATTTCAAACGTCAAACTGGAATAAAGATACGAGATGATCGGATTAAGTTAATATGGTACAAAGTTAATTTCATGGAGAGCTTTGTGAAGTATGATTTCAATAAATATTTGGATTGGATTTAGGTAATATTGGTACAAGGTAAATTTCATGAAGCGTTTTGTGATGTATGATATCAATTAAGATCTTGATAGGATTTTGTTAATATTGGTTGAAGGTCAATTTCTTGTTGCTGTTTTTAAGGTACGATTTCAATACAGATGTTGATAGAATTTAGTTAATATCGGTAGATGCTTAATTTCTTGGAGCTCTTGTGAAGTATCATTTCAATAAATATTTTGATAGGATTAATATTGGCAGAAGGTCAATTTCATTTAGAGCTATGTGGAGTATGATTTCAATACAGATGTTGATAGGATTTAGTTAATATTGGTACAAGGTCAATTTTATGGAGCGGTTTTCGAGGATTGATTTCTATTAAGATGTTGATATGATTTACTTAAATTTGGTTGAAGGTCAATTTGATGGAGCGTATGTGAAGGTATGATTTCAATAAAGAAGTATGATAGGATTTAGTTAATAGTGGTACAAGGTTAATTTCATGGAGCGTATTAATAATATATTTTCCGTTTCTGTGTTATTTTATAGATGCAAATAACGCATAAAAAGAATATATATATATATATATATATATATATATATATATATATATATATATATATATATATATATATATAAAGAAAGAACAGTAAGATATATAATCCGGTGTTCTTATTGATATTTTTTATTTTTACCAAACAGTGCTCAATGTAAATTTACAGAGCATAAATATTATAAATTAACTGATTTAAAATATGTTTTTTTTCGCTACACAGTAATAACCATGTTTCAAAAATGGAAGGTAAAAACTTCAAATTTAATTATGTAATTAAATTAAAAGCATTTTTCCGTTTCATTTTCAAGTGAATATTGGGAATAACTTATTTTAAAATTTACTGAGTTTTAAACGCACATATAAATTCATAATTTACTGTTTCGAAGGATACAGATAAATCCAATCATTCAGACAGGGGCGGTAGCGTGTTCATTTTTATTAACTATTCTTGTATAAATTATGAGTTACGTTCGAAAAAGAGGTATAAATATATATATATATATATATATATATATATATATATATATATATAGGAAGCACTTACTAAAAGAAGAAAAGAAGACCCCCCCTACAGAAGTTATCATAAAGCTCATGGTGCATATTCTTACATTGAATACTTTCAACTTCAATGGAGCACATTACCTGAAAGTAAGAGGCTGTCCCATGGGCACCATTGCAGCTCCATCATATGCTGCAATAGTCATGGGAAAATTTGAGGAAACCCACATCTATCCCTGCATTAGTAGTGACTGCAAGATATAACGATGATATATTCTTTGTATACACGGGCAGTGACGACAAACTTACCCAATTCCTCATGACCCTAAACACAGTACACAGCTCAATTCAGTTTGACTATAAAAATTTCACAAGATCGGTAACATTTTTAAACACCTGCATTTACACAGATGAAAACAGAAAACTAAAAACGACACTACACACTAAAGTCACCGACACCTACAACTATCTACACGTTAAATCTTCCCATCCTAAACACCTCAAAGAGAACCTTCCCTATTCACAAACACTTAGACTCGGAAGGATATGTTCCAACAATGAAGAACTAAATAAACACGCCCAAAATCTGGAGCATCAATTCACAACACGTGGCTATAAACAACACCTAATCAGGGCACAAATAAATAAGCAATTTCCACACCTAGAGAAGACACCCTAATGTACAAGATTAAAAATAAATCTAGCCGTATTCCGCTAGTAACCACTTTCAACCCCACACTGCCTCCACTATCCCAAATAATCAAAAGTCGCTGGGAAATATTACATCTCAAACCAGACCTAAAAAAAATGTTTAAGGAACCCGGCCTTCTAGCATATTGTAGACCTAAGAACCTTAAGGAAATTATAGGTAGTAACCACATTTCAGGGGACAAGGTAATCCGTAATAAACCAACAACAAAAACAACAGGATTTTCCCAACCATGTAACAACACAAGAAGTTTATGCTGTAATCACATTAAACACACGAATTCATTCACTAGCCCAGTCACTATATCTACTTTCAAAATCTACCACGAATCTAATTGTAGAAGTCATAACATAATTTACCTCCTAGAATGCACACTATACCAGAAACAATATGTAGGAAAATCGGAATGGCCCTTTCACTGAATTAATAATTATTGCAATCGAATTAAGTTGATTCCCCATGAAAGATTATTACCTATAGAACAATATTTCCGCCTAGAAAAACACGATTTTAAAACCCATGCCAAATTCACTATAATTGAGAGAATACCTACCCACACAAAACAGACATGCTTGCGGAGGTGTTGAGGCCTCGCACTTATACACACACCCATACTAATATACACACTTACACACATCATACTCACTCACTCCCTAAGAACCAAATAACAGACACATCTATCCAGGAAGCAATAAATCTGTCATAAAAATGACCAAGGGAATTCAGAGCAGCTTAACAACTTAAAAGCGACTGTTTGACCAACACTAGGGCTGACCAAAATTCATGTTAAAAAATAAAAAAAATAAAAAATGAAAATATAGATAAAGTTCATTTTCTACATCAGTCATTCATTTCTGTAGTTCACTGCTACTAAAAAGCAGAATACTTTTTCTCCTGATGCTGGCCATGCTGGCCGAAACTAGTCGAGGAATCTAATTGAAATAATAAAAACGATAGAATATTAATACACAACCCAGTGTCTCTGAAAATTTTAATTGTTTTAATATTTTGTATTGTTCAAAACATATATATATATATATATATATATATATATATATATATATATATATATATGTCTGTGTGTGTGTATGAAAATATATAGAAAAATAGGAAAGAACCATTAGGTTAATAATCTGAAGTTCTTTAGTATTTTTGTTTTATCTTTTAAAAACAGGGTTTAATACACCAGTAGAGGCTACACATTATTAAGTTTCTAAATAACGAAAATTTATTAAATCAAAGACATGAGATAACGGTTTTTTGCCGACACCGACAAATATTCGCCTTAAATAATTAGCTTAAAAAATCTTTAAATTACAAAGTCTATAAACAAGTACAATTAAAGCAATAGGTTTCAAAACTGAACCCAATCATAAAAAAACACCCTTTATGAAGTCGTCAAAAAAACAATTTGTAGTTAAATACGACGTATTCATATACAAACAACCCTTTTAGAAAAAAATCTTTATGTATAGAAATACAAATTTAACGGCTTAACAAAAAATGCCAAAAAATCTCTGTCGTCGAATTAGACCAGACGATATGCGTAGAACGGGTGTCATCATTCGTTTGAAAATAGGCATCCCAACCCTAACTTTACTTAACTTCTTTTCGAAAGTAACTAATATGTTGATACAATAGTTGTCAATGAAAATGTAAACCCTAGTGCCCCTTATTATAATGATTGGCTTTCCCCATTTCCATAGAAATTAATATTACGAATGTATATGCTTATAAAGCTCCATAAATTTCAAAATTAGTTATTCCAAAATTTGCTTGAGGATGAAACAGAACGAGGCAGTTTAATTTAATTTCTATAATTAAATTTTTAGTTAATGTTTTTTTAGCTTCTGTTTTTTGAAACATGAGAACTCTTATGCAGCGATGGAATCGTATTTTTAAAAAAATAGTTATATATATATATATATATATATATATATATATATATATATATATATATATATATGTATTGTCCATACGATGACCTAGCGCTTTCGAACATCGTTGTTCATCTTCAGGGTCAATGATGTTCGAAAGCGCTAGGTCATCGTATGGACAATACATATTTCGAAATCATTTTCAAATAAAAAGTCCCATTAGAGAATATGAGAAAATTCAAAAGAAAATATGCAAGACTATGTTGTCTTTAACATTCAATACTACATGTTTAAAAGAAAAGTTGCTGCCAAATTACACACACACACACACACACACACACACACACACATATATATATATATATGTTCATATACAGCCATACATATTATATATATATATATACATCCATACATATATATATATATACATCCATACATATATATATATATACATATACAGCCATACATATATATATATATATATATATATATATATATATATATATATATATACATCCATACATATATATATATATATATACATCCATACATATATATATATACATATATATATATATATATATATATACATCCATACATATATATATATATATATATACATCAATACATATATATATATATATATATATATATATATACATATACATATATACATACATACATATATATATATATATATATATATATATATACTGAGTAATGGTCAATCCTACAAAACTATATTTTCTTATAGTCATAGATTTCTCAATAGGTAAGATTGGTTGATACAAGCGGAAGATTGAATAACTTTCTTTTAGTTTTTCCTTCTATCACGATATGGCGCCAATGATAAACTCAGTTGGATCTGAAAGTTTTTCGATATTTTTTATAAAGTTGACCATTCTTGCTGCGACCACGAAAAGTTTAGCATCCGTGTATGCGTGAGTAACCATTCAGATATAAATAAAATATATATGGAAAGACGATATAAATAAAATACAAAAAGGAAAAGATATTTTACCAACGCGTTTCGTCCCCTGAGGAACATTATCATGGTTAAAGTAGAATTTTTATTTGCAACTTTTATTTATGCACAGAAGTGAAGTGCAGGAAAATTGTCGTTGTTTTTACATTTTAAAATTCGAGAACTTCATAAATATTTTTAAAGTAGCTGTGTAAAGTAAGATGAACTATGGAAGCCGCTAAGTGATGTAATTTATTGCCTAATAAACAAAAGTGAGTAAATATTGATGATGTTGTTGAATACTTAACTAATTAATTAATTTGCTACTTTAAAGTACACCCATACCTCGTTTTAACGAATAAAAAGGGAAAACAACTCGGTCCGATAATGCCTATTATCCGTAGTTACAGATCTTAAATCTGTAGTGATTTATTACGAATGAAAGAGAATAATATAGTACTCTAAAATGAATGAAGCACATAATCCAATCTGGCGTCCTGGGCATGACGATAAACTGCATCCAACAGCAAGGAGGTTTTGAGGACTTTGGAACCACTTTTTAATTGCTGGTGTTCCCAGATTCACCCTGACCCGTAGAGGTAGCACTTGTTAGGATCCCACCTATGGGCAAATAGTTGACACCACCACCTGACTCAAAACACCATGAAAGTGTACAAATAGATTTTAATACCAAAAATACTTTAGAAAATTAGTATGAAGAATAAATATTTGAAAAAATATATTACCAGAAATAAAAATCTTGTTAGAATTAAATAACCCTTTGAGGTTGATATGCCAAAAAACAAAACAAACCAAAACAAACAATCCAATTTGTTACTCTAAATAATTGTACACTGTACATCAGTAAAAGGATGAGCCCAAAATTCGACTTACAGGCCAGGGACACTAAGAGCAAGCAATGCATTCCTCTAGTAAAATTCATTGGCAATGCATTCCTGTAGTAAAAATCATTTGCAAGAAATTTCTATAAGAAAAAAATTGGAAATGCTTTTCTAAAGTAAAAATCATTGGCAATGTATTTCTATAGTAAAAATCAATTGCAATGCATTCCTATAGTAAAAATCATTGGCAATGCATTTCCATAGTAAAAATCATTTGCAATGCATTTCTATAGTAAAAATCATTGGCAATGCATTCCTATGGTAAAAATCATTTGCAATGCATTCCTATAGTAAAGATCATTTTCAATGCATTCCTATAGTAAAGATCATTGGCAACGTATTCCTATAGTAAAAATCATTGGCAATGCATTCCTCTAGTAAAATTCATTGGCAATGCATTCCTGTAGTAAAAATCATTTGCAAGAGATTTCTATAAGAAAAAATTGGAAATGCTTTCCTAAAGTAAAAATCATTGGCAATGTATTTCTATAGTAAAAATCAATTGCAATGCATTCCTATAGTAAAAATCATTGGCAATGCATTTCCATAGTAAAAATCATTTGCAATGCATTCTATAGTAAAAAACATTGGCAATGCATTCCTATGGTAAAAATCATTTGCAATGCATTCCTATAGTAAAGATCATTTTCAATGCATTCCTATAGTAAAGATCATATGCAACGTATTCCTATAGTAAAAATCATTGGCAATGCATTCCTATAGTAAAAATCATTGGCAATGCATTCCTATAGTAAAAATCATTGGCAATGCATTCCTATAGTAAAAATCATTTGCAATGTATTCCTATAGTAAAAATCATTGGCAATGCATTCCTATAGTAAAAATCATTTCCAATGCATTCCTATAGTAAAGATCATTGGCAACGTATTCCTATAGTAAAAATCATTGGCAATGTATTCCTATAGTAAAAATCATTTGCAATGCATTCCTATAGTAAAAATCATTGGCAACGCATTCCTATAGTAAAAATCATTTGCAATGTATTCCTATAGTAAAAATCATTGGTAATGCATTCCTATAGTAAAAATCATTGGTAATGCATTCCTATAGTAAAAATCATTGGTAATGCATTCCTATAGTAAAAATCATTTGCAATGTATTCCTATAGTAAAAATCATTGGTAATGCATTCCTATAGTAAAAATCATTGGCAATGTATTCCTATAGTAAAAATCATTTGCAATGCATTCCGATAGTAAAAGTCATTTGCAATGCATTCCTATAGTAAAAATCATTGGCAATGCATTCCTATAGTAAAAATCATTGGTAATGCATTCCTATAGTAAAAATCATTGTCTATGCATTCCTATAGTAAAAATCATTGGCTATGCATTCCTGTAGTAAAAATCATTGGCAATGCATTCTGATAGTAAAAAGCATTTGCAATGCATTCCTTTAATAAAAAGGTATTGGTAATGTATTTCTATAGCAAAACCATTTGCAATGCATTCTTATAATAAAAATCATTTCCAATGCATTCCTATAATAAAAATCATTTCCAATGCATTCCTATAGCAAAAATCATTTCCAATGCGTTCCTATAGTAAAAGCCATTGGCTATGCATTCCTATAGTAAAAATCATTGGCAATGTGTTACTGTAGTAATAATAGTTTCAATTGCATTCCGAAATTATCAAATTCACATGTTTAGGCTGTATTAAATTTATAAATCGCCTCTTTTTATAACAATAAACATCCCCTAGGCTTAATATCAAAAAGAGCAAAATGAAGCAGGAACAGCTGGGCAGAGTATTGTGTGACAAGATGATTTCTTTGGTAACAAAGAAAAGAGTAATGAACTGCTACGTGATATCTGTCCTCCTTTACGGCAGTGAATGTTGGACGGTCTCCTCAAAAATGAAGAAGAGGATCGAGACAACGGAGGTATGGTTCTACAGAAGGATACTGAGGATATCATGGACCGAGCGTGTGAGTAACGATGAGGTTGTGGAGAGGATGGAAACAAGGAGGAAGCTTATAATTAACACCAGGAAGAGGCAGCTGAAGTTTCCTGGACACGTAATGAGAAAGGAGGGCCTGGTGAATCTGATACACACAGGTCGAATAGAGGAGAAAGCGAGACAAGAGAAAGCAACGCATGTCATATCTAGCAGGCTTAGGCAAGTGGATGACAGAACGTGGCCTGGGGGAGGTGGCAGAAAAACGTATTGAGAGCTACAAGGGATAGGGCGAAGTAGAGAGCCATGATCGTCTACATCCCGAAAGGACACGGCACATAAAAAGAAAAAAAAAGAAGATTAAATTCACTCTTTTCCACTTTTCTACACTTCCTTCCGGAGGACATGGTTTATGTGGAGTTACTCCACTTATGCTGCTAAAAAAAATGCAGCGAGAAGACGCTCCTTCAGCTTATAAAAAAGCAGTGACGTTCTCTGTCATCCTCTTTTTCCTATTTCACTCAGGTTCGGTAAAATGTTGGTCAAACGAGGAAAACGTTTTCTCACTGGGGAACGCCACGTGAGCTGACATACACACATACGCACCTTTCACTTCATTTTCTCTAGGACTTTCTCTAACATCAAACTACACACACACACACAATTCACTAATTTAAATGTTTTCTTCCTTCATGTTCATTGTTTTGTAAGACTCAACAATATTCTATAGTCTACGTATACCTTTGTTTTGTTAATACATAATTTTCATTTGTTTATAGTGTTTCTAGCCATTTCAACTGCGAAACGATGAGATCTAGTTTCCAATCCAGTACTCATAAACTCTAGGTACCATAGAAGCCGAGATGCCGGGTCAGGACCAACAATATTACTGGTTCTTTGGATTTTATCAAAAGTCTCTTGATATGTAGCAGGAGGTCCTTTTTGTTTCCATTTTCTCTAAAATTTCGTCCCTTCTCCCATGTCAAGACAATGGTATCCTCAGCATCCTTCTGTAGAACCATATTTCTGCTGCTTCATGTCTGTTATACATCTGTGAGGAGATTATCCAGCATTCACTACCATATGTACCATCGAGGAATGTTCATCAGAACAATTACGATGAAAGTATTTGTAGAAAAAGGCAGAGGGAAACTACGTTACGGTGGTGGGAGAATGGCTGATGCCAAGATGCCAGGTCAGAACCGATAACATTATATTATCAATCTACATTAAAATTAGATAAATTCATAAATCATTTGAGAAGTCTCAAACAACTGATATGGATCTCTTGAGAAATGTAGTTCTGTGGCAATGAAGGTACCCGCCAACAAAAAAAATATCTGGTTCTTTTAATAGTCATTATTATTATTATTATTATTATTATTATTATTATTACAAAGTAATGTTCAATCCTACAAAAATATAGTTTCTTATAGTCATACATTAATCAATAGGTATGAAGACCATGGTTGGATGATACAAGCGGAAGACTGAATAACTTTCTTTTAGTTTTTCATTCTATAATGTTAAACTCACTTGGATCGGAAAGGTTTTCGAATTTTTTTATAAAGCTGAGCATATTTGCTGCGACCCCGAAAAGTTTAGCTTGCGCACGCGCGTGTGTGTGTGTTTGAGAGTAAATACTCAAATATGAATAAAATATATATGTAAAGACGATATAAATAAAAGTCGAAAAGGAAAAGTTTTTACCAAAGAGTTTCGTCCCCTGAGGAACATTATCATGGTTAAAGTAGAAATTTTATTTTGCAACTTTTGCACAGAAGTGAAGTGCAGGAAAATTGTCGTTGTTTTTACATTTTAAAATTCGAGAACGCTCATAAATATTCTTAAAGTAGCTGTGTAAAGATGAACTATGGAAGCCGCTAAGTGATGTAATTTATTGCCTAATAAATAAAAGTGAGTAAATATTGATGTTGTTGTTGAATACTTACTAATTAATTAATGTGCTACTTTAAAGTACACCCACACCTCGTTTTAACGAATAAAAAGGGAAAAAAAACTCGGTCCGATAATGCCTATTATCCGTAGTTACAGATCCTAAATCTGTAGTGATTTATTACGAATGAAAGACAATAATATAGTACTTTAATTTAATCAAGCACTCAATCCAATCTGGCGTCCTGGGTATGACGATAAACTGCATTCAGCAGCAAGGAGGTTTTGAAGAGGGTGGAACCACCTCTTAATTGCTGGGGTTTCCAGATCCATCCTGACCCGGAGTGGTAGCACTTGTTAGGGTCCCAGTAATGGGAAAATTGTTGAACCCACAACCTGACTCAAAACACTATGAAAGTGTAAAAATAGATTTTAATACCAGAAATACTTTAGAAAATTAGTATCAGGAATAAATATTTGAAATAAGAAAATATTACCAGAAATAAAATCTTGTCAGCATTAAATGACCCTTATATGAGAAAAAACAAAACAAACCAAAACAAACAATCAAATCTGATACTATAAATACTTATAAACTGTAAATATACACCATTTTGTGTTACCATTAAATTCACGAGAAATTACAAAACCTTCCGCAGAAGGTAGCGACGGAGAGTGAGAAGAATGGACTAAGCATAAACTACAAGAAAACAGAATGCATGGTCATCAGTAAAAGGATGAGCCCGAAATGCTATCTACTTAATAATATAAGATACGCAGATGACACAGTACTGATAGCAGACAAGGAAAAGAAACTAAAAAACCTCCTACAGAAGGTGTCGAAGGAGAGTGAGAAGAAAGGCCAAAGCATAAACTACAAGAAGACAGAATACATGGTCATCAGTAAGAGGGTGATCCCGAAATGAGATTTGCAGGTTGGGAACACTAAAATCAAGCAGGTGCCGAAGTAGTGATTTATTACGTATTTAAGACAATAATATAGTATCCTAAATTTAATCAAGCAAACAATCCAACCTGATACTGTAAATACTTGTACACTGTAAATATACATTATTTTGTGTTACTATTAAATTCCTGTGACTAGAAAAGTTTAGAATGCGTGTGTGTGAGTAAAAATTCAGATATATCTACTGTCTGGGATTTTCACTCTATCCATGGTGATCTTTCCCAGAAAAAAAAGCAAGGGGTACTTTAAACGGGATGGTCTAGTTGGATAGATTAGTGGATAGCGGACAAATGAAAACAGTCTGAAATCCAAGTATTTTCTGAAGCTCGTCATGGCGCACAACGAAAGAAACTTGTTCTCGTCTTCTTTGATTAAACGCGTTGCCTCGTGTTGCGATTACATTTTGCGCAAGAAAATTATATCTCAAAGTATTTCCTTGCCAACTGTTCCCATTCGCTGCATCCACTTGACAGAAATGTCTTTCTCCCACTGAAAATAGAATACAAAAGAAAAATAATCTGGGTAAGCCAGTGACATTCTCTGGACTCCTTTAAATTGTGAAGGATTGCTGGCTCCAAGCAGCTGTAGCTGGAAATGTCACAAACGAATTTAAAATTGTAGGAATTGCTACATCCAATCTTAGCATTTTCACGGACAAACAGCTCACCTAATAGGGCGTTCAAATGATGTCATGCCATAATTTAGTATCACCAAAATAAATATAGGAACGCTAATTTAATTTAGTGTACAGATTCACTTAAGCCTTTGAGCCTTGACCACTGCTTTACCGCTGGGTCCAGACACTGGATCTAACTAACGCCTTTATTCACTGTGCCAGGTGTCCTTGAGAACACACACACACACACATATATATATTAAGGCATTTTCTATGTTTATAAGTTCTTTTTATAGATACAAATATTTAAGTAAATGCTCTGTTTATAATAAACAGTATTTACCAGCCTGAATGTCTGAGAAATTTTCATAGAAAATATGCGTCCTCCGACAGGAATCGAACCTGTATCCTATATATAACCGTCATATAGTCTGACGTGCTTTTACCGATTGAGCCACAGAGGAGCGTTTCGGTTAGCAAGGTCGATTTTACTGTTTTTAAACCACAATTCTCCATGATTTTCTCACGTACTTTCATATCTGCTCGATGCGTATCCAAATGTAAACAAATGCCGTCACACATTATGAAATGGACAAAGCCCGACAATTATTTTACCTGGGATTAAAACAAAAACATGTTAGAACTCGCTACACAATAGCAATCGTGTTTCAACACTACATGTTTTTTGTGTTAATCTCCGATAATATCTATCTATCTATCTATCTATCTATCTATCTATCTATCTATCTATCTAAAGAAAGAACAGTAAGATATATAATCCGGTGTTCTTATTGATATTTTTTATTTTTTATTTTTACAAAACAGTGCTCAATGTAAATTTACAGAGCATAAATATTATAAATTAACTGATTTAAAATGTTTTTTCGCTACACAGTAATAACCATGTTTAAAAAATGGAAGCTAAAAACTTCAAATTTAATTATACAATTAAATTAAAAGCATTGGTTCCGTTTCATCTTCAAGTGAATTTTGGAATAACTTGTTTTTAAATTTACTGAGTTTTAAACGCACATATAAAATCATAATTTCCTGTTTCCAAGGATCCAGAGAATTCCAATCAATCAGACAGGAGCGGTAGCGTGTTCGTTTTTATTAACTATTGTTGTATCAATTATAAGTTACGTTCGAAAAAGAGGTTTAGGGAGGGTAGGAGTTTATTTTTCAACGAATTCTGACATCCGTTAAATGAATGTCGTCTGGGTTTTTTTATTACGGCAAAAAGTTTTTCGCAATTTTTTTCTTACTTGTATACTTACAGATTCATTCTAGTGGTGTTTGGGTTAGAACACGTTTTATTTAACTACAATTTAAAAATATTTTTACTCTTAATTACTAATAGACTATATTTCTTTTTAAAACAAGTAAATGTAATAGAATTACTCAAATTATTTTAAATTATTTTTTCATATCAAATATAAGTATGTATATTACTAACTTCCATTTCTTAATTTTATTTTTAAATATTATTTAAGGAAAACTTTTGACAATGACGGCAAATAATAGCTATTTAATTTCTCTGATTCAGTAAATGTTTGTTTTTTATAAACTTTGTAATATATAGTTATTCATATATATATATATATACTGACATGTTTAAAGATTGTCTAAACACAGTGCAATCCGTGCACGCATCAACCAGGCCTTCATGAACGACCAAAGTGCAACTATCAGCATAAGACGAATACTAATTGATAACCCCAAAACATTCTACAGTACCCAATGCAAGGAAAGACACATAGTCCTAGAAGCTATTATTATACAAAATAAACAGCCAACATTAAATATCATTGACCACAGAAGAAGGTATCTTAAAGTATATATGATTTAATTAATGCTATTTTATTATAATAAAAAATTATATAAAAATAAAAATTTAAATTAATAACTCACACACACACACACAAACAGACAGACAGACAGACAGACGTATATATATATATATATATATATATATATATATATATATATATGAAGAAGTTAATGGTCAGAGTTGAATTAGACCAGGAAACAGTGGTATCAAAAGAGTGCTCAATACACGTATAAAAAGGTAAAAATTTAATTCTTATTGACAATATGAATACAATAGCGTTTTCTAAATTCTTCTAGTTGCTAAGGACATTTTGTTTATTGTTAATAGTTACTTTGTTTTCAATAAATTCATTTCGGTTTTGTCTTTAAAAAAAAGCGTCAACTAATAACACAGTTTTCCTATTGTCTTTTACCATTATACACATTGTCCTTTTCTACAGGTTAACTCTGAGAAATTTGTTCATATACATACATACATACATATATATATATATATATATATATATATATATATATATATATATATATATATATATATATGTATACTGACTTGTTTAAAGATTGTCGAAACCAGCCCGTCATTTATTGTCTTTTACCATTATACACATTGTCCTTTTCTACAGGTTAACTCTGAGAAATTTGTTCACACACACACACACACACACATATATATATATATATATATATATATATATTATATATATATATATATATATATATATATATATATATATATATATATATATATATATACTGACTTGTTTAAAGATTGTCGAAACTTAGTGCA
The DNA here is from genome assembly GCA_964036315.1 of Acanthosepion esculentum. NCBI lineage: Eukaryota > Metazoa > Mollusca > Cephalopoda > Sepiida > Sepiidae > Acanthosepion > Acanthosepion esculentum. Next base: position 45,366,067 of record OZ038514.1, on the reverse strand, counting down.
ATCCGTGTATGCATCAACCAGCCCGTCATGAATGGAGAGTACAACTATCAGCATCAGACAAATACTAGTTGATAACTCCAAAACACTCTACAGTACCCAATGCAAGGAAAGGCACATAATACTAGAAGCTATTATTGTACAAAATAAACACCCCACATTAAATAAAATATCATTAACCACAGAAGAAAAATATATTAAAGTGTATATGATATAATTAATATGTGCACATATTTTATCAGTATTATAATAGTAAAAATAAAATAAAAATTCAATTAATAAATAATAATTATATTGATATTTAAAAATATTAATTTCTTTTTTTTAAAAATGCATAAATTATTAAATGTTGTGGTAGGATCCACCTAATTTGCATAGTGGAGTACCGACTATATAAATATGGTTGGTACCGGGAAGACAGGAGAGGTGAATCAAGAGATTCAACTAGAGACTCTGCCCGACTGCGACTTAGTCAACACATTCTCCAGGAACGGTCTTCCCAGGAATATACAAAAGACTATATGTAAATATTGTGTACACTTTCTTGTTTCAATACATTTTGTTCTAAGTACATTTGTGTTGCATTATTATTCCATGCATTAGTCAAGTTTCAACATTAAATAAATAAGATTAAATAAATGAAATAAAGTTGAAAGTATTGCCACATATCTAAAGAAAGTAAACAAAGAGAAATCCAAACTAATGGTGAATAGCACAAGCAGCACCAGCGCCAGCGTCACGAAGGACGGCGAACCACTGGAGGAAGTGTCCAGCTTTAAACACGTGGGAGAAAACGCTGTCAAATGATGGCAACTCCAACGCAGAAATCCTCACACGGATTGCCACAGTCACAGCAGCGGTGGCAAGACTGGAACGGATGTGGGAGAACAACACAAGCTTGCATACCAAGTTCAATTTCTTCCAATAACTGTACGTCTCCATCCTTCTCTACGGGTGAGAGACTTGGACACTCCTGCTTGAGGCAGAGAATAGTGATCTAGACGTTCGAGAACCCCCGCAGATACTTTTGAGAGCACAAAATCAATGACTATGCACGTAGCAAGGTTAAAAGTCTCGGGGGTCGTCAGGAATATCTCCTCATATCTGTTAAGCATCGGAAGATACCATGGTTTGAAAACGTCTCACGGCATAACAACCTCTGTAAGACCATTATGCAAGGCAAAATTGAAGGAGGATGCAAACACGGTTTCGCTGACGATATTGACGGGGAGTAACTATCTGTAGGGAAAATGTGTTAAGGTGCACGGTTTTCATTGTTAGCTTATTAATTATTCTTGTTTATTGATACTTTGCTCAGCTTTTGGGAGGCTTTTTTTGCTATTACAATACGCCTTCGGATTTCACTGTCACATTATGCAACCTCTGTTAAAACACTTCACAGTCCTGGGTATGACGACAAACTATGACCGGCAGCAAGGGAGATTTATGATTTTGATGAATGTAAAACCACCTCTTAATTTCTGTTGTTCCCAGGTCCATCCTGACCAGGGGTGGTAACATCTGTTAGGGCCTCGGCTATGAGGAAATAGCGAACCCCCAAACAAAAACCATGAAAGTATAAAAAAATACATTTTTATAGTAAAAACACCAGCAATACTTTTTATGAAAAAGGAGGAAAATTTATAGAAAAATAACCAGCAGTAGATTTTATCTCTAGATAAAATATCTATTATCTATCTAACAATAAACAAAATGTCCTTAGCAACTAGAAGAATTTAGAAAACGCTATTGTATTCATATTGTCAATAAGAATTAAATTTTTACCATTTTATACGTGTATTGAGCACTTTTTTGATACCACTGTTTCCTGGTCTAATTCAACTCTGACCATTAACTTCTTTTATATATATATATATATATATATATATATATATATATATATATATATATATATGTCCCAATAGTGGATATATATATATATATATATATATATATATATATATATATATATATATATATATATGTCCCAATAGTGTGTATATATATATATATATATATATATATATATATACATATATATATATATATATATATATATATATATATATGTCCCAATAGTGGATATATTGGTGAATCTGGAAATAATTTTAGATTTCGCTTCAACAATCACAAACTATCCATACGTCAAAACAATCCTTATTCCCCCATAGCTGAACACTTTAATCAATCAAGACACTCATTAGAAAACTTTAAATGTTTACTGATAGATTTCGATTTCAGTTCCACATACACACGCAGAAAAAATACTGGATTTTTAAAATCAGACACATATAAACTAGGGTTAAACAAAAACTTGGGAATTTTAAATCTGTATAAATATTTCAATAGTTAAAAATTTTTTTTTAGATATAGTTAAAAAAACCTTTTTAAACATCTAAAATATTATCGTTAGATTTACGTTAGAAATATTCAAACACAGTTGCCTTCCACATCACGTGACATCCGCGTCTAGCGACGGACGCTACTAGTAAACGAACTTCTGAATACAGTTATTTAATTTATTTCTGACGAAAGATTACGGCAGATCTGAAATATCAAATATATATATAAAAAAAATATAAATAAATTCTTTCACAAAAAAAAACATTTAATTCTTTTTAATTTGCAACTTTTCAGTTGTTTTCTCCATATTATATATATATATATATATATATATATATATATATATATATATATGTATGTGTGTGTGTGTGTGTGTGTGTGTGTGTGTGTGTGAGTGTGAATTATTAATTTAAATTTTTATTTTTATATAATTTTTTAATATAATAAAATAGCATTAATTAAATCATATATACTTTAAGATACCTTCTTCTGGGGCTAATGATATTTAATGTTGGCTGTTTATTTTGAATAATAATATATCTACTTTTTTAAGCATATCACCCCAACCAACGCGGGGGTGACACTAATCAATCAGCCAGTTATGTGCCATGCTTGATACCCGCGTAGGCGATCATATATGTTTCAATACATGAATGACGAAGCAGATTATTTTTCCCGCAGTAGATTGCCATTTCTACATACAAATGCCTTCGAAATGTATTTAGTTGAAACCATATAATTACGTTCAAATTATTTCGATTTTGGCATTAGATAACCCATAGAGATTGATATGCCACTAAACAGAATCCATCAAACCAAAAACCCTTCCCAGATATTTAAACTCCTACACTCGATTGATTTTGACATCTCCAATTCGTAACGCATGTATCGGACCGTCCCTCTTACCCAGGGTTTCCAAACCTTTTTGGTGTTATCGCTCACTTTCACATGGAAAATGTTTCCATGGCGCACTTGTATAGTAAATATTCAAATGAATATTAAAATTGTATGGCATAAGTTTGTTACTGGTTCGTAAACTGCTTTTGATGTAGTATAAAATACCCAAGGGAGGTAACAGTTAGTTTTTTGCAGATACTTGACGTCTTCATGTTCCAAATGTTTTTGTTGTTATAGTTATATAAACTAAGATTTTTCCAATTGTCATTTTATACCAATTTGTCTTGTCCACAGAATTTGTCTGGGAATTTAATTATATTGTCGACATGGAAAGAAAAAAAAACTCTTAGTATAAAGGAATTTTACATTAACCAGAAAGAGGCTTACACAGAAGCGTCTCTGTCTTTTTTAAATTTTGATTTTTTTTAATGTAACTATGACAACAAAAACATTTCGATTTTATTTTTGCCTTGAAGAATTCAGAAGACGAAATGCGTCGGAAAAAAAAAACTAAGATTTTTTTTCCAATTGTCACCTTATAACGAAATTGTCTTGTCCACAGAATTGATCTGGGAATTTAACTATATTTCCTTAAGTGCAGCTTCATATTTTTCAGTCGCCAAAGCCCTTTTATTCCAAAATGGAAGCAAATATTTGATCAAAACGTGGAAGGAACAAAGTGATACACGATGGATACCTTTTTATTTTTGTCACAACGAGCAAGAGGGATCCTGAATTAAAGTTTTGGCGATGTGAACAGAAAGATCGATGTAAAGTGAGATTACATATGAGGGATGGAAAAGTAATTCGCCAGTTGAATGAACACACCCATGAAGCACCTGCTGCGAAAATAGAGATTGAAAGGATAAAAGCATCCGTTAAGAAAAGAAATTCCGAGACTCTCGAGCCTCTCTGGTCAAAGACAGTGATATCGAAAGAGTCTGACGTCGAAATGGCTCTGCCGAATGGTTCAATTATTTTTCTGACGCCGAATCAGCCACGCTGAATCAGTGAGGCCAGATGGGCGAGGCCGAAACGTACCAGGCCCTAGCAGTAGAGGAAGCAAGTAATTCAATATGATCTTTTCATTTTAGCTGAAAACGTTAGAGAAGGTTCAATGTGACACTCTCCTGGAGGTTAGCAGCAGGCACACTGATGGACGGCATAAAGCATATTTCAGACGATTAAGAGACAGTAGTTTAACTATATGCGACGTTAAAATGACTTAAAAATGCCGTGTCCCTTGAAGACGCAGGTGATCATGGCTCTCCACATTCCACCGTCCCTTGAAACTCTTAATAAGTTTTGTCTTTTTGTTGTCTGCCATCCATTTGCTCAAAGCCATCAAGTATGTCATGGGTTGCTCTCCCCTGTCTGTCTTGCCCGCTATCTATTTTTTTAAGCATATCACCCCAAGCAACGCGGGGGTGCCACTAATCAGTCAGTCAGTTATGTGCCATGCCTGATACCCGCGTAGGCGATCATGTATCTTTCGATACATGAATGACGAAGCAGATTATTTTTCCCGCAGTAGGTTGCCATTTCTTTCTGGGGTAGACTAGTTGCCATCCAAGGCTATAGAAGCCAGTCTGACTTGCTATTTACCCATAGCTGCGGGGGGGGGGAGAAGAGGAGGATTCATACTTTTCTCAAGGGTATTAGCACGTACGTGAATTTCATATCAGTTATGTGCCACGCGTGATACACGCTTAGACGATCATGTATCTTTCGATACATGACTGACGAGGCGGACTTTTCCCACAGTGGGTTCCCATTTCTTTCTGCGATAGACTAGTTGCCATCCAAAGCTATAGAACCCGGTTTTTCCTGCTATCTACCCATGACTGGGGGGGGGGAGAAGAAGAGGGTTCATACCTTTCCCAAGTGTATAAGCACATTAGTGGATATCATTTCAGTTATGTGTCATGCGTGATACACGCTTAGGCGATCATGTATCTTTCTATACATGGCTGACGAGGCAGATTTTTTCCCCGCAGTAGGTTGCCATTTCTTTCAGCGGTAGACCAGTTGCCATCTAAGGCTAAATTAGACCGATCTGTCCTGCTATTTACCTATAACTGGCGGGGAGTATAAAAGGATTCATACCTTTCTTAAGGCTATTAGAACGTAAGTGAATTTCATATCAGTTATGTGCCATGCGTGATACACGCTTAGGCGATCATGTATCTTTCGATACATGAATGAAGAGGCAGATTTTTCCCGCAGTAGGTTGCCATTTCTTTCTGCGATAGACTAGTTGCCATCCAAGGCTATAGAACCCGGTCTATCCTTCTATTTACCCATAGCTGGGGGGAGAAGAACAGGATTCATACCTTTCCCAAAGGTATTAAAACGTAAGTGAATATAATGGATTCGACTGGGAAATCGAACTCGGCTCTCTGATTTCTCAATCCAAGACACGAATAGGAGCCTTTTTAATTCCTTAAATGAATAAAAAGTCATATTGAAAGTTGGATATTTTCAATGCTTTTATCCTTTTTTTTGGTGTTGGTGGGGGACTCTGGTCAAAAACAGTGACGTCGAAATAGTCTGATGCCTAAACGGCTGTATCGAATAGTCCAATTATTTTTCTGACGCCGAATGAGACACGCCGAATGAGCCACACCGAATGGGGCACGCCGAATGGGTCACGCCAAATGAGCTACGACGAATGAGCCACGCCGAATGGGCTACGCCGAATGAGCCACGCCGAATGGCCCACTCCGAATGGGCCACGCCGAATGGGCCACGCCGAATGAGCCACGCCGAATGGGCCACGCCGAATGGGCTATGACGAAACGTACCAAACACAGCTGCGTGTTCGCTCCTTGGTATTCTCACCATTCTTATGTAGAATCACGTGTCTGGTGCTTCAAATTCATCCGCCCTCTGTGTGGATAAAATGATGTCGAATTCACTCCTATATGGGAGGAATGATATTGCAATGACAATTCAGCCTTTTTAACTATGTCTTCAATTACTTTTTCCTGTTTCTTCAACACTGTGTTTGTGATTTGAGCGAAAGATTGGTTTCAAAACAAAACCTGAAATTACTTCTAAAGAAATTGGCATTTCCGGATTCAGTCTTGGTTCAAACAGGTCATTAAAGTGCTGTCATTAAGGCTGAACAAACAATTACCAGCAGAAGATCGCGCTCTTGAATATGTTTGCCCTTTATCCAATGCGCAAACTTGAGACAATCGAGTGAGGAACAGAAAGAAAATTGGGTAGCTGTCTCAATTGGCAGCCCTGTAAAATATGCAATTAATACAAAGGTCAAAAAAGAGAATCCAGCAGAAAAGGGTGGAAACACCGATGAAAACTGATAAAATCTTTTTCCTTTGTGGGTGAATAACCTTATTCCGATCGAAGACCTGTTGAAAATTGAATAGAGTGCACGTCCTGTCAAATATGGATACCATCTAAGTATTCCGTCTTTTTTTTTTCGTGTGTGTCGTAACCCTTGGAGACGTCGACGTTTGAGTCACCTCAACTTTATATATCTTATATTAGTAAGAAATGATTGATACCTTATTATCCGCCCCTGTTATCCATTTGCAAAACTCGTTAATGAAATCCCTCACTTTTTCCCTTTGCTATTTTTTCTTTTTTACTGTTCTCTACGTATCAAATTCTCCAAGCCCGCTTTTTTCATTACCTAGCAGAAAGTGTCTGATGTTCAAAAAACCCATACATCTAATGATGTTAGAAATACAATTCATCTCTGAAAATTTGAAGAATGTGTTATGAATCTTATACATATATATATATATAACGATATTCTCTGCTAGTTTCTAAATGGTCACATTTAACGCTATCATTAATTAAAACGTTTAATCGCAATCATAAAAGCTACTTTTATGTCAATATGGAGGTCAAAAGCTACATTTAAGCCGAACATGAGATTAATAGCTATTTTTAAGCCGATCATGAGATTAACAGCTACTTTTAGGCCGATATGAAGAACAACAGCTACTTTTATGCCAATATGGAAATCAACATCTACTTTTAAGCAGATCATAAGATCAAATCCGCTTTTATGCCGATCATGAGATCAAGAGCTACTTTTAGGCAGATAATGAGATTAAGAAATAATTTTAGACTGATTATGAGATCAAGAGCTACTTCTACGCCGATATGGTGATCAACATCTACTTTTAGGCAGATCATGAGATCTATTCCACTTTTATTCCGATCATGAGATCAAGAGCTTCTTTTAGGCAGATGATGAGATTAAGAAATAATTTTAGACTGATTATGAGATCAAGCGTTACTTCTACGCCGATACGGAGATCAACAGCTACTTTTAGGCAGATCATGAGACCAAAAGCTACTTTTATGGCGATTTGGAAATTAAAAGCTACCTTTATGTCCATCATGATATCAAAAGATACTTTTATGCCGATAATGAGATCAACAGATACTTTTAGGCAGATCATAAGATTAACAGCTACTTTTAGGCCGATCTTGAGAGCAAAAACGATTTTCAGACCGATATGGAGTTCAACATATTATCTCTCTGATGTTTTAATTATTGATAATTTAAAAATTTTCTGGTGAGGTATTATAAATATACTTTATCTTATTGGAAGTATTTTTTATTCTTTGGTTTTTATAGATGTTATTATAGACATAGCATTTCGTCAAGAACTCTCTGGTCATCTTCAGGTGACCATTATCTTATAACTTATAATTTCAGACGAAGAATTTCCAATATATTTTAACTTATTCGCAATTTTCTTCTCACATTTGTCATAGATGTGTTTACAGACACGGTGTTTAGACCAAGTAGTCTCTGGCCATATCCAGGTGTCCATTATTTTGAGACGAAGAATTATCAATATATTTGGACTTATTCGAAAGATTGTCAATTGTTATTAATGTTATTAAAGACGCGACGTTTCGGCCATCTTCAGTAGGTCATTATGTTGGCTGCATTGGATTTTTTGTGTTGATTATTATGTTATTTGTATCTTATTTCTAATACAGAATAGTGAATTCGATCATCACATATGCTCCTATATTTGTGGCCTTATGTCAAGCTAATCTAAACCTAAAACATAATGATCGGCTTGATGTAGAGTAAGGTTTAAGTCGTTATAGGGTAATGGTTAACAAACTGGTCTCGCAGAGCGTTACTGAATATTCACTTTGGGTCCCAAGGGTGCTCCTAAAATGATCGCCTTGAGCTAAGTTAAACTAAGCTTAGACCTGGGTATGAAGTCAAACTACAACCAGCAGCAACACCTCTGATCGAATAATTGGATGTCTTCAGGAGTCTGGAACGACCTCTTAACTGATTTTGTTTCCAGGTTCACTCTGACCCGGAGAGTGGTAGCATCTGTTAGGGTACCAGGTATAGGTAAATACTGAGCCCGAAAAAACAAAAACAAAACACTAAAATTGTTTAAAAATACATTTTTTTAGTAAAAATATCAGCAATACATTTTTATATAAAAAAATTTATACCTACAATACCTATTTATAGTATATATTTAGTTGAAGCTATAAAATTGTTTTCAAAATATTTAGATTTCGGCATTAAATAATCCATAGAGGTGTCGAGATGCCGCTAAACAAAATCAACAAGACCAACTTTCCTCTCATCTCTTATTAATAATACTACTACTAAATGGGGGATCTAAAAGCATTACTACTACTACTACTACTACTACTACTACTACTTCTACTACTACTTCTACTACTACTACAGTAGAATCTCAGCCTTTCTTCTCTTCTTTTAGTAATAATAATAATAAATGGTTAATCTAACAGCAATACTACTATTTTACTACAGTAGAGTCTCTACTCTTTCCTGTCTTCGGGGTGGTAGCACCTGTTAGGGTCCCAGCTATGGGCAAACAGTCTTCAAACATAAAGAAAATACTATGAAAGTATAAAACTACATTTTTACAGTAAAAACACCAAGAGTACATTTTATATTAAAAAATTACCAACAATACTTATTTATAGTAAAATGACCAACAATACCTATTTATACAAAACCAGCCAACCAAAAATAAGCGGAGCTAAAGTTTGGATTATTATTAGGATTATTAATGCCGAAATACTATTAATTTTTTACGTTCTCAAAACTTTTAACCTTGTGCCAGACCTTAGGTACTCTTTGTAAATTTCGCAGTGAGCCTTAATGTGATGTAATGATTATCAAACTAGTTTCGCGGAGGATTCGATTCTTACAGAGTGCTCTATAGTTATTGTCCCTGTGCCATAACTTATCGTCGCCATGTTACCAGCTCAACGAGGCGGAGATGTCAAAGCAGTAGAGAGAAAAAATCCACGGTACTTACCGGTTCTGTCGTTTGGATAAATTTACAACAATGGTAAGAGTATGTCAGAGTCAAGAATTGGATTTCCGGAAACGCGCTGGATGATGGGAAATTTTGTAGGTATTTGTTCTTATATATTAGGAGTTTCTTTAGTTTCACCAAACCGTCCGTAGGGAGATGGGAAAATTGGTTTTCACCCAGGTTCCTAAACAAGAGAATAAGAACATATTCAAAACAGGAATCAATAAAACATGTTTTTCATAAATATCAATAAATATTTTAAGCAATATTCAACTACCCTTTTTCTTAAATAATTCAATAAACATTGATTACATTGTAAAAACATTAAGAAACTATCAAACTATTAACTAAGGCATTACTAACATATATCCCCCAGAGAGTCTTATACAAATTGATGGGAATAAGTATTTGAAGTCATTTACATATTTAGGAAGCGAATGCGTCCCTTAATGACGAAATAACAAATCAGATTGCTAATGCATGGTCATCAGTAAAAAGATGACCCCGAAATGAGATTTACAGTTTGGGGATACTAGAATCAAGCAGGTGCGGAAATTTAAATATCTGGGAAGTGTTCTGACAGAGGACGGAAAGTGCGACTCTGAGATCCGAAGATGTATTCTGATGGCTAAAGACTCATTCCAAATGCTATGCAGAGTATTGCGAAGCAGGAGGATTTCTTTGGCAACAAACAAAAGAGACATGTCCTCCTTTACGGCAGCGAATGTTGGACGGTCTCCTCAAAGATGAAGAAGCAACAGAGATGTGTTTCTACAGAAGGATGCTAAGGATAGCATGGCCAAAGACGCATTCCAAAAGCTAGGCAGTGTATTACGAGGCAGGAGGATTTCTTTGGTAACAAAGAAAAGACTACTGAAGTGCTACATGACATGTCCTCCTTCACGGCAGCGAATGTTGGACGGTCTCCTCAAAGATGAAGAAGCAACAGAGATGTGTTTCTACAGAAGGATGCTAAGGATAGCATGGCCAAAGACGCATTCCAAAAGCTAGGCAGTGTATTACGAGGCAGGAGGATTTCTTTGGTAACAAAGAAAAGACTACTGAAGTGCTACATGACATGTCCTCCTTCACGGCAGCGAATGTTGGACGGTCTCCTCAAAGATGAAGAAGAGATTAAATCTGAACAACATAAGATACGCAGATGACACAGTGCTGATAGCAGACATGGAAAAGAAACTACAAAACCTCCTACAGAAGGTATCGAACGAGAGCGAGAAGAAGGGACTAAGCACAAACTACAAGAAGACGGGATGAATGGTCATCAGTAAAAGGATGAGCCCGAAATGCGATTTACAGGTTGGAGACACTAAAATGAAGCAGGTGCGGAAATTTAAATATCTGGGAAGTGTTCTGACAGAGGACAGTAAGTGCGACGCTGAGGTCCGAATTCGTATTGTGTTGGCCAAAGACTCAACGCAAAAGCTAGATTATTACGAGACAAGAAGATTTCCTTGGTAACAAAGAAATGAGTATGCTACGTGACATCTATTCTCCTTTACGGCAGAGAATGTTGAACGATTTCCTCAAAGATGAAGAAGAGACTCGAGGCGACGGAGATGTGATTCTACAGAGGAATGCTAAGGATATCGTGGACCGAACATATTGGGATGGCCAAGGGCACATTCCAAAAGCTGGGCAGAGTATTGCGAGACAGGAGGATTTCTTTGGTAACAAAGAAAAGAATACTGAACTGTTACGTGACATCTGTCCATCTTTACGGCGGCGAATGTTGGACGATTTCCTCAAAAATGAAGAAGAGACTCAATCTTAACATAAGATACGCAGATGACACACTACTGATAGCAGACAAGGAAAAGAAACTACAAAACCTCCTACAGAAGGTGTCGAAGGAGAGCGAGAAGAAGGGACTAAGCATAAACTACAAGAAGACAGAATGCATGCTCATCAGTAAAAGGATGAGCCCGAAATGCGATTTATAGGTTGGGGACACTAAAATGAAGCCGGTCTAGAAATTTAAATATCTGGGAAATGTTTTGACAGAGGATGGTAAGTGCAACGCTGAGGTCCTAATTCGAATTGTGATGGGCAAAGACGCAATCCAAAAGCTAGATTATTATGAGACATGAAGATTTCGTTGTTAACAAAGAAAAAAGTGCTGAGCTGCTACGTGACATCTATCCTTCTTTATGGCAGCGAATTTTGGACGGTTTTCTCAAAGATGAAGAAGAGCCTCGAGGTAACTGATGTATGGTTCTACAGAAGGATGCTAAGGATATCATGGACCGAGCGTGTGATTCACGATGAGGATACAAACAAGTTGTAAGTTTATACTTAACATCAGGATGAGGCGGCTGAAATTTCTGGGACACATAACGAGAAAAGAGGGTTTGGAGAATCTGATACACACAGGGCGAATAGATGAAAAGAGAGACAAGGAAAAGCAACATACCTAGCGGGCTTAAGCAAGTGGATGACAGAACAGTCTGGGGGAAGTTGCAAAGGGGCAAAACCTATTGAGAGCTACAAGGGATAGATGAAGTGGAGAGCCATGACCGCTACATCCTGAAGGGACACGGCACATAAAAAGAAAGACAAGTGCATTTGGGAAGCTTCGCCACCGCCTAAGGAAGGAGGGAGGTATCAAATTGGACGCGAAAATGCGGCTTTATAGAGCAATCACTTTGACCACACTGTTGTACGGTGCAGTATCATGGACCCCATCTAGGTGCCATATGAACAAGCGGGATGTCTTCCATAAAATTTATCTCCGTGCGATTTGTGGCTATACTTTTGACGATAGACTGTCCAATGTTGATCTCGCTGTTAAATGTAGCCGTCTCTTCTACTCCAATAACTTCATGTCTCGCAATTCTCGCTTTGGGAACTCCTTCCCTTTTTCTTGTTTCCCTGATAGCTATAATCTCCAACTATTCAAATGTAATGTCAATCGACGTCTCCAGATGCCCTGATCTATCCCCTATCCTTCTCTTCATCCTTTCTTCTATCACTCCTCTTTGCTCTAGCTCCAACTCTCTGTAACCCCTTGCGTGCTAGTGGCTTCCCGCCTTGCTTGAGGTTGAATGCTTAAAAAAAAAAAATAAAAAAAAGTGTTGAAAAATATTGGGATAATCACTTTAATCATTTTGATTATGAATAATAATAATAATAATAATAATAATAATAATAATAATAATAATAATAATAATAATGTGGCACATGAGAACATCAACAATCCCCATTGTAGTTGGAGCCCTCGGATTGGTTGAAAAAGATTCCAGTAAACTAATTGAAGGGATTCCTGGAAGTCCATGCCTTAAAGAAATACAAAAAATTGTTCTCACAAAAACAGCCCATACCCTACGAAGGGTTTTGTCTATGTATTTTTTCCGGTCGAAAATGTCATGATGCCATTTCTAAACTTAGGTCCCTGGGCGGGACCCGGAAAGAAATGAGGACACATCAGAAATCAAAGGAAATAAAATAATAATAATAATAATAATAATAATAATAATAATGATAATAATAATAATAATAATATACCTCTACTAATAATAGCAATCAAAGCCAACCACCCAGACATTGTTATGAGAGACCAAAAATAAAACAAAAAAATGCCTCCTTATTGATATGGCAGTCTCTGCAGACTGCAATGTATCTTTGAAGATTTTCAAAAAGCTATCAAAATATAAGGACCTTGAGATCGAAATCTGGAGAATGTGGACATGGGAACATTAAGAATTCTTGTTGTGGTTGAAGCCCTTGGATTGGTTGGAAAAGATTCCAGTCGACTCATTGAGGGATTCTTAGAAGCCCATGCCTTAAAGAAATACCAAAAAATGTTCTCACAGGTACAGCCAATACCTTACGAAGGGCTTTGTCTATGTAAAATATGTATTTCTTTTTTTTTTTTTTTAATTAGCCAGTGGAAAATGTTATGATGCCATTTCTAACCTTAGGTCTCTGGGCGGGACGCGGAAAGAGATGAGTACACAGTCAAACAGCTTCTTCCCAGAAAATCGCCATACTAGGAACATCGCAATTACTAAGGAATTTGTTCTCAATTAAATAGCAATTTTCCTATAGGGCCTAAGGACCATAGTTTAGATCCGGCTTTTCAGGATACAAATCAGGAAACATAACATACACAAATAATAATGCATATTTTCAACAAACTATCAAAATACGTGAATCTTGAGGACATGGGGACTTTACGGCAGACATTCACCTTCCACATGGCAAAGTGGATAAAGGCGTTGCTTAGGTATATGTGGCGACAAAGATGAGGACAATAGTCCGAATAATGTATATAGGGTACATAATACCTCATCTCAGAAATATAGACAGATGCTGAACGGCCGAAACGTTGTGATAAATATGGCGATAAAGATGAGGACAATAGTCCGAATAATGTAAATAGGGTACATAATACCTCATCTCAGAAATATAGACAGATGCTGAACGGCCGAAACGTTGTGATAAATATGGCGATAAAGATGAGGACAATAGTCCGAATAATGTAAATAGGGTACATAATACCTCATCTCAGAAAAATAGACAGATACTGAACGGCCAAAACGTTGTAATAAATATGGCGACAAAGATGAGGACAATAGTCCGAATAATGTAAATAGGGTACATAATACCTCATCTCAGAAATATAGACAGATACTGAACGGCCAAAACGTTGTAATAAATATGGCGACAAAGATGAGGACAATAGTCTGAATACTGTAAATAGGGTACATAATACCTCATCTCAGAAATATAGACAGATGCTGAACGGCCGAAACGTTGTGATAAATATGGCGATAAAGATGAGGACAATAGTCCGAATAATGTAAATAGGGTACATAATACCTCATCTCAGAAATATAGACAGATGCTGAACGGCCGAAACGTTGTGATAAATATGGCGATAAAGATGAGGACAATAGTCCGAATAATGTAAATAGGGTGCATAATACCTCATCTCAGAAATATAGACAGATGCTGAACGGCCGAAACGTTGTGATAAATATGGCGATAAAGATGAGGACAATAGTCCGAATAATGTAAATAGTGTACATAATACCTCATCTCAGAAATATAGACAGATACTGAACGGCCAAAACGTTGTAATAAATATGGCGACAAAGATGAGGACAATAGTCCGAATAATGTAAATAGGGTGCATAATACCTCATCTCAGAAATATAGACGAGAACAGGAGTTTGAAATAATGCTAGAATATTGACAGTTAATCATCTCGGTAATAACATTGTAAATTATTTAATCAACTGCGATTAAATTATTCTTGTTCCGATAACGATTCCATCATCATCATCATCATCATCCTTCGACCTCCCTATGGTTGGTCGGAACTCCACTGACAATTCCTTTCCACACTCTTCGGTCCTGCATTGCTGTCCCCAGATCCTCAATGTCCAACCCTGAGTCCTGAGCTATGGTGCCTGGGAAAATCAAATTTAGTGAGAAGGCACTTCCAGAAGGATGCAATCGGAGTAAGGATGAGACGATTTCCCTATCCGCTCGGTGGCAGTGGCCAGCAAACTGTAATCGTTTTTATTTGAGCTTAAGAGAGATTGGTCTAAGTTCTCCATAAATTGTGTTAAGCGTTAAATGGGATTTTCAACTGATGATCTGGATTTTTTTCTAATTAGATTTGCATATGTTCCATCCAGTCGTTTTCCAAGACGAGCAGATAATGTCCAAGTTTTTGATCCATCCAGTAGGATTTTGGTTCAATCAATGCTCGAAAAGAGGATGGAATGTTTGAGCGCGAAATCCAAACAGGGAACAAGGCAAAAAACCTCTACTGTTATTCAAAAAATAATCGAGGTGTGTGAACAGGAAGATAGGTTTTTTGAACAGGAGAAGAGGTTTATCACTTGTTTCCGCCAGAAACTATGCAATTTATTAAGAGGTCGAAAATATCCTCAGATCCAAAATAACAAGATAGAGTGCGAGGATGCTATGTAATACGTTGTAAATTATTAAATCAATTGCGATTAAATTGTTCTTGTTCCGATAACGATTCCATCATCATCATCAGCATCATCATCATCCTTCGACCTCCCTATGGTTAGTCGGTACTTCACTGATAATTCCTTTCCACACTCTTCGGTCCTGCATTGCTGTCCCCAGATCCTCAATGACCAACCCTTAGTCCTGAGTTATGGTGCCTGGGAAAATCAAATTTAGTGAGAAGGCACTTCCAGAAGGATGCAATCGGAGTAAGGATGAGACGATTTCCCTGTCCGCTCGGTGGCAGTGGCTGGCAAATTGTAATCGTTTTTATTTGAGCTTAAGAAAGATTGGTCTCTGTTCTCCGTAAATTGTGTTAATCGTTTTGATTACGATTTGAAGCAGGAATTGTCGTTCAATTTTCCCAAGAACTGTGACTCCTTTGTGATAGCTTCCCTGAACATTACAAAAAAAAAAAAAAACTCTTCATGTCAAGGGTTACTCGTTATCTGTCCTTTACATACTCACTATCTTCACTTCCTAGCAGCTTTAAATGTTTCGACTTTAAATAAGCCCCAAACGTCTAACAAGCAGTGAAAAGGCCAGCAGGCAATCAGTTGTACAATTATATAAAACAAACGACTGCTTGTAACATGCTCTAGCATTAAAATTATGGTTTAGTTATTAAATATTGTTTAATTAGCACTGTATTTACTTATCTGAAGTTAGATACCTGAACTGTTTTAAAGCATGGAGTGTCACTAGCACGCAAGGCGTTACAGAAAGCGAGAACAAGAATAAAGAGGGGTTTTTGAGGAAAAGATAAAGAGAAAGACAGGGATCAAGATCAAGGCATCAGAAAATGTCGATTGACATTACATCTGAATATTTGAAGATTATAACTGTCAGAGAAGCAAGTAAGAGGAAGGGAGTTCCACTGTCAGGAAGTGCAAGGTCAGAAGCCGTTGGAGTAGAAGAGACGGCTAGATTTAACCGTTTCGACAGTGAAAGGGTGGGACCGAGTTGCCAACCTAGTAGCACGCTTAAATTCATGCAGCTTGAAAATAGATCGGCAGAGCATTTGCCATGGAAATATTTGTAGAAAAGACAGAGGGAAGCCACAGCACGTCTGCAAGAAAGTGACTGTGGACTAGATGCCAGATCGGGAACTATCACACTGCATATCCGTGTTTGGATTTTGTCGAGGACCTCAAGATTAATAGCGGGGGCATCAGAGCATATATGGCAACAGCATTCAATGCAAGGACGAATGGTAGATTTGTAGATTTTTAAAAGTGACGATGAAGTCAAAAGTGTTGTGAGCGACTGGCTGAGACATCAGTTCAAAGATTTTTACGCCGAGGGAATACGGAAGCTTGTGCACAGATGGGAAAAGTGTGTAACAGTGCTGGGAGACGACGTTGAAAACTTTAAAAACAAGTTAAGCTTCTATCTGTATTAGAAGTCCTTAAGCCGAAAAATTCACCTTATTTATTGAATGATCCTTGTATAAACATAAAAATATCTTAAAAGAAACAGTAATACAAACATATACAAAAGAGAGTATTACAGCAAGTATGTTCGGAAAGACTGTCAGAGCTGACTGCTGTAAACTTCACCCTCTAAATGGCAGTACCTGCAACTGTTTATAGCTGGTAGAGTCCATGTGTGTGTGGGTAAGTTACCTTAACAGATCGCGTGGAAAGAGGGCATCTGAGTACTCGGTTTCATTAAGAAAATGAAAAAAGAAGGGAAGTCAATCCCTCATAAATAATGAATTATTCTGTGTTGATAAACAAAACACATATCGGACATGCTTAACGAACCAGGTTCGCTAAATCAATTAATATTGAGTAGTGAGTTCGATCCTCATTGGGTGCTCCACATTTTCGGCCTTGTGCAACACCTAAGCTACGCTTAGAAAATCATTTAGGCCACTTCGACAGGGTGTAATTATAAGCAAGCTTTTCTCGCTGGATCAATTACGACTGAACAGTGAGTTCGATCTGCAATGGGTGCCCCAAACTATCGGCCTTGTGCCACACCTAAGCTATGCTTAGAAAATTACCATATCAGACAGTGTACTTGGGTTCAGTGAGAAAACGAATGTGACCAAGAAAGAAATAGAAGAAAAAAGAAAGAAAGAAAAGAAGGAACAAAGAAAAAGAAAAGAAAGAAAAGAAAGAAAAGAAGAAAAAAGAAAAGAAAAGAAAGAAAGAAAGAAAGAAGGAAGGAAAAGTAGAAAAAAGAAGGAAAAGAAGAAAAAAGAAAAGAAAAAGAAAGAAAAGAAGAAAGTAAGAAAAGAAAGAAAAGAAGAAAGAAAGAATGAAAGAAAAGAAGATAGAATGAATGAAAGAAAAGAAAAAGAAATAATGAAAAATAAAAGTACTTAATGACTGTTTAAGTGAAATGGAAAAAATTGTCAATTTCAAATCATTTCGTTTGTACCCCCTTACTTCTTGAAATAACGACTAGCATTCATATTTATGATTGTTATTGCAATATTTTGTTAAACTTGTTAAGCTCAAATATTTAATGATGCAATAGGGAATTTCTATGGATAATTAGTTGGAGAACTCTCCATGAGCTTATTCAATCATTAACTTAAGAATTAAGATTCATCAGAATAGGAAAACTGTGAAAATTTCAAGGGTCATTCTAGTGAATGTTTATTGGAAAACATTGGAACTCGCTTGCATAGCAACTTAGAACCACGTTTTTGTTGTTGAATCACAATCGATCGACCTTTCGGGCTAAATGTCATCCTTTATTTAATCCGATATGTCTTTTATTTTCCACCTTGATTGCCACTTACCATGGTTCAATCCAGGATCGACCATTTCTCTTTCGATAGGGGATAAGTGTTGAAAATAGAATGACGTCAACATGGTTCCGGGAAAAACATATTAGTTAAGTAAAGGATGCTAGAGGGAGACTGAGGTTGACGATTTTACCCTGTCAAATTTAAAACATGGCCGAGTATAACAATCACTGTCATCGTAGAAGTGAAAACACAATAGCTGTTGTTTACATTTGAAGCAATGCAATCTTGTTGGAAATAGAATGTCAAGGTTGGTCTGATATCTACATTCTAGCGTTATTCCAGCATATTATTGTGGCTTTTCAGTCAAACAACCTGGCTCTATACACTCTTCATTATTACTATTATTTTATTACTAGTTTTATTCTATCTTATTATTGTTGCTTTTTATCCCAACACTCTGGCTCTATACACTCTTCATTATTACTATTATTTTATTACTAGTTTTATTCCATCTTATTATTGTTGCTTTTTATCCCAACACTCTGGCTCTATACACTCTTCATTATTACTATTATTTTATTACTAGTTTTATTCCATCTTATTATTGTTGCTTTTTATCACAACACTCTGGCTCTATACACTCTTCATTATTACTATTATTTTATTACTAGTTTTATTCCATTTTATTATTGTTGCTTTTTATCCAACACTCTGGCTCTATACACTCTTCATTATTACTATTATTTTATTACTAGTTTTATTCCATCTTATTATTGTTGCTTTTTATCCCAACACTCTGGCTCTATACACTCTTCATTATTACTATTATTTTGTTACTAGTTTTATTCCATCTTATTATTGTTGCTTTTCATCCCAACACTCTGGCTCTATACATTCTTCATTATTACTATTATTTTATTACTAGTTTTATTCCATCTTATTATTGTTGCTTTTCATCCCAACACTCTGGCTCTATGCATTCTTCATTATTACTGTTATTTTGTTACTAGTTTTATTCCATCTTACCTTTTTTTTACCTCAAAACTCCCTGACAATATACTTTTTAGTATTACTATTCTATTATTACTAGTTTTACTCTTTTATCTTTCGCTTCATCACAAACTATTCAGACGAAATCTTTGGCATCAGAACACGTAGAGATTTTCCAAGCGTAGCTTGGATGTGGCACAAAGCCGAATGTATGGGGCACTCAGTGAGGATCGAACTCACTACTCAGTCGTAATTGTGCTGGCAAGACAAGCTTGCTAGCCATTACACTACCTGGAGGTGCCCTTGGCTTCAGAACACGTATTGCGTTTGAGGTTTCGCTTTCGTCTGAATAATTTTGCCGCTTTTAGCATCGCTAAAATAGCTGACTTCAATGTCCGTTAATTTTGCTGATCAGAATGGACAGATAAACACCCGCCCTAATTGATTCAATTATTTTGTTTTAATTCGCACGCCAATGAAACCACCCTTCTTGTTTTGATTTCGTAACATTCCAGAAATAAATAATGATGAATCAGTAACAAATTATCTGGAATTGTCTTGTTATATTTCAAGTGACAACGGTTATTGTGGTGGAGAGGAGTATTGGGTTGGTGCATAATTACCAGGCGTTTTTGAAGGCGAGATATTTGTTAATGAAAATTAGTGTTTTGTTTACTTTTTTGTAATTAAAATATTATTTTATTTTCAAGTTATAAAAATGCGTGTCGATAATCATAGGCTCCGGAATAATCATTTAAAAATGTGTTATTGAATTGTTATGTTTCTTTTTCGATAATAAATATTCTTAAGAAAAACGCCTGATTCAGAACCTTGCCCCAATAAGAACCTTGCCCCGACCATGACGGTACTCATCTTGAAATTATTTTCTACCCTCCAAACTTTCTCTCTCTCAGCCGTAATGTGGCCAGCCTCTCGCTGCCCTACCGTTGCCTCCATGGAAATTGCCCGGACAAAATATTCAGTTGGTGCATAATTATCAGGCGTTTTTGTAGGCGAGTTATTTGTTAATAAAAAATTGCTATTTTGTTAACTTGTTTTTAATAAACATATTTTATTTTCAGGTTAGAAAAATCCGTGTCGATAATCATACGCTTCGGAATAATCATTGAAAAATATTATTGTTGAATTGTTATGTTACTTTTTTCATAATAAATACTGATAATTAAGCACCAACCCAATATATATATATATATATATATATATATATATATATATGAAATAATAATAAAAAATAAATATATATGTAAGATAAGAAATAAAATCTAGCATGAAACAGACTGTCGCCTCTAAGTGTTGACTTCTATGTTCACTTTATATATATATATATATATATATATATATATATATATATATATATATATATATATATATATATATATATATGAAACTCCTTTAAGAAATTGTAGAAAAATTCAATATCACTAAAAATCTCAATACTGTTACAAAAATTGTGAGAGTCGATTGACTATATCTATATATCTCGGAAGCTAGTATCTGTTGAGTTTCATATCCAAAATGTAAACAAAATAATTTCTAAAGAATGAATAGATTTATTTTTATTGGCATTTTTATTATTGGGTTGGTGCATAATTATTATGCGTTTTTGTAGGCGATTTATTTGTTAATAAAAATTACTGTTTTTTTTTTTACTTTTTTTCAAATAAAAATATTTTATCCTCAGGTTTTAAAAATCGGTGTCGATAACCATACGCCCCGGAATAATCATTTTAAAATGTTATTATTGAATTGTTATGTTTCTTTTTTTATAATAAATATTATTTATAAAACGCCTGATAATTATGCACCAACCCAATAAAATCGCTAACTGAATTTTGCCCGTTTTAATGTTTCATTAAATGATTTGATTTGATTTATATGTTTAACGACACATTAACTCCTCATGGGTCATTTAATGCTGAATTTTAATTTTCTTAGGAGCTTTGAAGTAATAAAAATATGATATATGTTATTCTGCTTTCACAATTGAATACATGGTAGACGATACTCAGCTTTTCTGCATATGCATGTTTGTGTAAACATGGTTACTAGAGGCAGTGATATGTGTGTTTTATGTTGTTGTTTTGTTGAAGTTATATTTTGGAATTTTATTTCTTTAAGAAATTATACAATATTATATGGATTAATGTCATGAAAGAGTTCTTTTCATGTTGATTGACGCATTGATGAAAATCTTACCATAAATATGTATTGTTCTAATGTTTTTACATAAAAATGCATTGCTGGTATGCCCACCACAAAAATGCATTTTATACTTTCATAGGGTTTTTTGTGGGGTGGGCTGTAACTATTTGCTGATATTTGGGGTCCTAACAGGTGCTTCCACCCCGGGTCAGAGTGGACCTGAGAACAACATCAATTAAGAAGTGGTTTCACGCTCTTCAAAACTTCCAATCTCCTGATCAGAGTCTGTTTGTTTGTTTAGTGGTAAATCAACACCTTATGGGTCATTTAATGCCGAAATTTAATTTTTCTTGGGAACATTAGTAATTTCCTTCAAAAATGTATGGCTGGTAAATTTTTTTTCTTTACAAAAAAATATTTGCTGGTAATTTTTTTACCATAAAAATGTACTGCTCGTATTTTCACAATAAAATTGTATTCTTTTACTTTCATAGTGTTTGACCCCAATTTGAGGGTTTACTATTTGCCCATAGGTGCTACCCCCCGGGTCAGGGTGGAGCTGTGAAAAACAACAATATAGAAGTGATTTCACGCTCCTCAAAACCTCCAATCACGCGATGAGAAGCCTTGCTGCCGGATGTATTTTATCGTCATACCCAGGAATGTTCTGCTAAATAATAGATTGATCCGTAAAGCAGTTGGTATGGTTAACCAGGTATATCGAGTGCAAGGGTTCGAATCGTTTATTCTTTAGTTGCAATTCGCGCTGTTTATTAACGATCGGCGAATGATCGGTGCGACGCTCGGTGTAGTAATGAATAGCGGTTCGGACTGAGGAATCGGAGAGCCGAGTTCGAATTCCAGTCGAATTACATTCATTTACGTGCTAATACTTGGGAAAGGTATGAATCCTCTTCTTCTTTCCCCAGCTTAGGATAAATAGCAGGAAAGACCGGGTTCTATAGCCTTGGATGGCAACTGGTCTACCGCAGAAAGAAATGGCAACCTACTGCGGGAATCTGAAAAAGTGACGGTGGATAGCGGCTCGGATTGAGGAATCGGAGAGCAGAGTTTGAATTCTAGTCGAATCCATTACATTCACTTACGTATTAATACTCTTGGGAAAGGTATGAATCCTCTACTTCTCTACCAAGCTATGGGTAAATAACAGAATAGCCTTGGATGGCAACTGGTATATATATATATATATATATATATATATATATATATATATATATATATATATGACTGACTCTTGGGAAAGGTATGAATCCTCTTTTTCTTCCCCCCCAGCTATGGGTAAATATATATATATATATATATATATATATATATATATATATATATATATATACTTATATATATACTTATTCACTTCCAAAATTCAATCAATCCACCAACATAAACAAAAAACAGAAATATTCTCCTAACAACCACATTTCATTTGCAAGAATTTTTTTTTTTACTCTTTCGAACTTGTACACCAGAATTCTTCGGATAATAAATGCTTCTGATTATTTATTTTAAATGTGTCACTTTGTTGCTGTAATGTATATATGTTGCATATTAATAACCAAAAACAGGTCGTCCTGGGTATCAGATTAAACTACATCCGAGTCCTGGGTAAGACCGTAAACTACATCAAATAGCAAGGCCTCTGATCAGAAGGTTTGGGGGAGCGTGGAACTACCTCTGAATTGCTGGTGTTCCCAGGTCCACCCTGAGCCCTGTTGGTAGCTCCTGTTAGGGTACCTGCTAAGGGTAAATAGTTAGCCGCCAAACGGTCAAAATTTAATTTGTAAAAAATTATTACCAGCAATATATTATTACCAGTACTTTTTTGGAAAAATATTACCAGCAATAAATTAAAAAAAATACTACCAACAACACATTTTTGAAAAAATATATTACCAGCAACAAAAATCTTGTCGGCATTAAATAACCCATTGAGTTGCTGATACAACGTAAACCAAACCAAACCAAACCAGCAACAAAAATCTTGTCGGCATTAAATAACCCATTGAGGTGCTGATACAACGTAAACCAAACCAAACCAAACCAGCAACAAAAATCTTGTCGGCATTAAATAACCCATTGAGGTGCTGATATAACGTAAACCAAACCAAACCAAACCAGCAACAAAAAATCTTGTCGGCATTAAATAACCCATTGAGGTGCTGATACAACGTAAACCAAACCAAACCAAACCAGCAACAAAAATCTTGTCGGCATTAAATAACCCATTGAGGTGCTGATATAACGTAAACCAAACCAAACCAAACCAAACCAAACCAGCAACAAAAAATCTTGTCGGCATTAAATAACCCATTGAGGTGCTGATACAACGTAAACCAAACCAAACCAAACCAGCAACAAAAATCTTGTCGGCATTAAATAACCCATTGATGTGCTGATATAACGTAAACCAAACCAAACCAAACCAAACCAAACCAGCAACAAAAATCTTGTCGGCATTAAATAACCCATTGAGGTGCTGATACAACGTAAACCAAACCAAACCAAACCAGCAACAAAAATCTTGTCGGCATTAAATAACCCATTGAGGTGCTGATATAACGTAAACCAAACCAAACCAAACCAAACCAAACCAGCAACAAAAAATCTTGTCGGCATTAAATAACCCATTGAGGTGCTGATACAACGTAAACCAAACCAAACCAAACCAGCAACAAAAAGTCTTGTCGGCATTAAATAACCCATTGAGGTGCTGATACAACGTAAACCAAACCAAACCAAACCAGCAACAAAAATCTTGTCGGCATTAAATAACCCATTGAGGTGCTGATATAACGTAAACCAAACCAAACCAAACCAAACCAGCAACAAAAAATCTTGTCGGCATTAAATAACCCATTGAGGTGCTGATATGACGTAAACCAAACCAAACCAAACCTAAAACAGGAGTAAGCTAGGCACATTATAACAATATTTTGCTCTATACGCATTTATATTATTTCAGGATCGGAAAATATTGACCGTTTATATTCGAGTCTCACAGTATTTACATGATTCGGAGATTACTGGCCATTTCTATTTGAGTCTGTAAGAATTTTGTATTTAATGCAAACACAGCTGTCTGGAGACTTCCTTGTCGATGAGCATTGACCGAAAAATTTACTGTACAGGGTTGACCAAATGTTATTTCACGATTTCTTTCACATTTTAGATCACAGCTCAGAACCATTATGCTTTGGCAGTAAGGGACTACCTTAACCAGACCTTTCCCCACAGTTGGTTCGGAAGTAGAGCCAGCAGCGAATGGCTACCATGTTCACCATACGTAACACCAATGGATTTCCTTTTTGGGGGGGAAGTATTAAAGAACGAGGTTTATGAGAGAAATAGCGAATGAATTAAAAGATCACATCTCAGAATTATTTATTGAAATTGATGCAGATTGGGATTTTGTGTCGTGCTGTGTGTCATAGTGTTCTGGAAAAGGGTCAAGGAATGTTGCAATGTGGAAGGAGGAAATTTTGACTACCTTAATCTTATGGTGAAACACACCTATTCTATAGTTATTTGACTCTCCCACCTAATATAAGTAGGAGTAGCAAGAGGAACGAGGGTCAGTGGATGTCGGACGACTCGGTTAGACGGTCGAACTCTCTGCGTCTGAGCGGAGAGGAACCTGGACGAGGCTCCGCCGAAGAGCAGAGCCTCGTTCGGGGAGGTTAACCAACCCGATCCCGTTTATACGGGATCTATGGGCATTTTTTGGCCGAGCCTACGGGCTCGGGAATACCCCACTTTAAACCCGGCCTTGTGCCACATCTATCCCTCGTGGGGGGGGAGTAAATACTGTCGATGTTGGACGACTCGTCTAGACGGTCGAACTCTCTGTCTCTGATCTGAGAGCAACCCGGACAAGGCTCTGCCGAAGGGTAGAGTCTCGTTCGGAGAGGTTGACCAACCCGATCCCGTATTAAACGGGATATACGGGCATTTTTTGGCCGAGGCTACGGGCTCGGGAATACCCCACTTTAAACCCGGCCTTGTGCCACATCTATCCGTCGTGGGGGGACAGTAAATACTGTCGATGTCGGACGACAGTAGTCGACAGTTAGTCGAATACGAAAGTAGTCAGCGACCACAACAAGATTACTCTGCGTAATACCTATTATATCAAGTTCATAACGTTTGGTACGTCGAACTTATTTAGGACCGATTTTAGTACAAATACAAGCCTCCACTGCGAAATAACTCCACAACACTTAACCAAACATTTCCACAGCTTTGGTTTGGAAGAACAGCCAACATCGAATGGGCACCATGTTCACCTGACTTATCACCAATGGATTTCCTTTTTTTGTTTTTTGGTGGGTGTAGTAAAGAACAAGCTTTATGAGGGAAATACACACACAGTGAACAAATTTAAAAGAGTATATCTCAGAAGTATTTATTGAAATTAATGCAGGTCAGGTGTCGTGTTGTGTATTATAGTGTTCTGGAGAGGTTTGAGGAATGTTGCAATGTGGAAGGAGGACATTTTGAGCGCTTAAGAGGTTAAACAGTGCTAAAACAATGTAAGTAAAGTGTTAAACAAATGTATATAAAGAGTTCTAAAGAAATATGATTGTAACAAATAAATATAATTGTAATAAAATGTTTTTAAAAAACATAAAGTGCATCCCGACTAAGAGAAAATATACTTTTGGCCCACACTGTATAATAGTTTAAAACAGTTTAAACTAAATGATCTTGTCTGATTTAAAACTAAAAGATCTCGTCTGATTTAAACCTAAAAGGTCTCGTCTATTTTAAACTAAAAGATCTCGTCTGATTTAAAACTAAAAGATCACGTCTGATTTAAAACTAAAAGATCTCGTCTGATTTAAAACTAAAAGATCTCATCTAATTCAAAACTAAAAGATCACGTCTGATTTAAAACTAAAAGATCTCGTCTAATTCAAAACTAAAAGATCTCGTCTGATTTAAACCTAAAAGATCTCGTCTGATTTAAAACTAAAAGATCTCGTCTGATTTAAAACTAAAAGATCTCGTCCAATTTACAAACTAAAAGATCTCGTATGATTTAAACCTAAAAGATCTCGTCTAATTTAAAACTAAAAGATGTCGTCTGATTTAAACCTAAAAGATCTCTTCTGATTTAAAACTAAAAGATCTCATCTAATTTAAAACTAAGAGATCTCGTCTAATTTAAAACTAAAAGATCTCGTCTAATTTACAAACTAAAAGATCTCGTCTAATTTACAAACTAAAAGATCACGTCTAATTTACAAACTAAAAGATCTCGTTTAATTTTCAGACTAAAAGATCCCATCTAATTTACAAACTAAAACATCTCGTCTAATTTACAAACTGAAAGATCTCGTCTAATTTACACACTAAAAGATCTCGTCTAATTTACAGACTAAAAGATCTCGTCTAATTTACAAACTAAAAGATCTCGTCTAATTTACAAACTAAAAGATCTCGTCTAATTTACAAACTAAAAGATCTCGTCTGATTTAAACCTAAAAGATCTAGTCCAATTTAAAATAAAAGATCTAGTCTGTTTTAAAACGAAAAGATCTCGTCTAATTTACAAATTAAAAGATCTCGTCTAATTTACAAATTAAAAGATCTCGTCTAATTTAAAACTAAAAGATCTCGTCTGATTTAATCCTAAAAGATTTCGTCTAATTTAAAACTGAAAGATCTCGTCTGATTTAACACCTACTTCTGGTCCACTCTGTATTTTAACGAAATCGGACGAATTTTAAAAAAAAGTGATACTATTTTATGTTTATTACTCAATTATGATGCAAAAAATAAAAATAAAAAAACGATTTTAGTCAGTATATGTATATATATATATCGGTTAACGTGTATATATATATATATATATATATATATATATATATATATATATATATATATATATATATATATATATATATATATATATATCGGTTAACTTATATATATATATTTATATATATATATACATTTATATATATATATCGGTTACCTTATATATATATATATGTGATATATATATATATATATGTGATATATATATATATATATGATATATATATATATATGTGATATATATATGTGTGTGATATATATATATATATCAGATATATATATCACACATATATAAATCAGATATATATATATATATGACATATATATATATATATCACACACACATATATATATATATAACTTAACCGATATATATATATATATATATATATATATATATATAAATATATATTTATATATATATATATATATACACATATATATATATATATATATATATATATATATATATATATATATATATATATATATATATATATATATATATGCAGTGATGTGCACCTTGTACAATGTCCGGGGCGACTCGAGGGCGAGGGTTACAGACTAAGAGGCATCATTTTTGCGGATATGTGATTAAGTTAACAGAGATTTGGACAGGTTAAGATTGTAGTGATCAGGAAAACACTATCTTGTGAGCCGGTTCCACAAAGTAACGTTTCGCGGGTGGAACTTACATCTCACAAATGGAACGCGAACATTTAGAATTAAAGTCCTTCTTTTTATGTCGCTGGACTCTATACATTTTTTTGTCTTTGCGGGAGATATGCTATACGTGGATTCAAGCGATGATCTGATACAAAAATCAAGCATTGAGAAGATTGTATAGCTTCTTTTCTGTCGATTAAGATGCATTGTATAATGTTGTGTGTTAGGAGTTTTCTTTCTGTTATAGGAGAAAAACTGCCAGTTTGCTACCAATATAAAGATACAACAGACTGGCCAAGAGTAAGCATACAGTTGTTTCACGTTTCCACAGCTCAGAACCAGAGCTAACTACGCCAAACTTTTCTTTCAGCAAGATAGAGCACCTCACCATTACTTAGTGGCGGTAAGGAACCACCTTAACCCAAACCTTTCCAGGGCGTTGGCTCGGAAGAAAAGACAGCATCAAATGGCCACTACGTTCACCTGGCCTAACACCAATGGTTTTCTTTTCTTTTTTTGGTCGGTGTAGTAAAGAACATGGTTTATGAGAGAAATCCTCACACAGTGGACGAATTAAAAAGAGTACATCTCAGAAGTATTTATTGAAATTGATGCAGATCTGGATTTGTGTCGTGCTGTGTGTCATAGTGTTCTGGAGAGGTTTGAGGAATGTTGCAATGTGGAAGGTGGACATTTTGGGCGCTTAAGCGACTAAACTGTGCTAAAAAATGGAAGTAACGTGTTAAACCAATGTACATAAAGAGTTTTGATCAAATATGATTGGAACAAATATAAATGTAATAAAATTGTTAGAACGATCAAGCTTATTAGACGTTGATATCCAACGTACACTGACTCAAAGTTGCCCATGAGCTATAGTTATAGATCTCTTTGTGCTAGCGTCCTGGGTATGACAATAAACTACATCTGCGTCCTGGGTAAGACGATAAACTACGTCCAGAAGCAAGGCCTTTGATCAAGAGGCTTTGAGGAGCGTGGAACCACCTCTTAATTGCTGGCGTTCCCAGGTCCACCCTGACCCGCGGTGGTAGCATCTGTTAGGGTATGGCAAATAGTTAACACCCAAACTTGTGTAAAAATTGGTTTTAATACCAGAAATACTTTGTAATAAAAAATATTACTAGCAATACTTTTTGAAGGAATTTACAGTGAAACATATACTGTTAGCGTGTGTAGATTTTGGTCTAGTGTGAACAAAATATTACTAAGTGAGTAATTTAAAAAAAAAAAAACTTTATACAAAAATAAAACCATCCAAGATTGTAAATTTCCTAAATGAAGTTGGATTGTGTTAAAAAATATGAGTAATTGAAAAATGGTTCAAATATATATGTATACATAAACACCTTTTGTTACCACACTATCGCTATGAATCTACTTCAAATATTTCGTTCGCATTAAATGACCCACTGAGGTTGATAGACCATAAAACAAAACAGCCAACCAAACAAATCTCTCTCTCTCCCTCTCTTTTTTTTTCTCTCTCTCTCTCTTTCTCGAACAAACAAATGAAAGAACGACTCAACTATGAAATAAATATTTGGAACTCATAGACAGTAGTGAAATTCCATTGAATAATGCTTCGCTACAAGCTTGAAACGTTCGTCTGTTTCTCTTTTCACATTTACTTGTACGTGGGCTATTTTGTAGGATGTTTCTCTCGTTGCAGAAGCGCATTTACCTTATTCTGAATTCTTCCAATAAGGCGATACTTCAAAGGTTTTTTATTGTCATAAGTGTTGTTAAAACGAGAAACCAATTTGATTTTAAGTCATACAACGCTTCTGAGGGTGAACACGTTTTATGGAAACGTTAATAAAGCTTCCCCACTTATTTTCTTAAAGGAAGATAAAGAGTTTATTCCAGTCGACGGGTCGATACCGAAATTTGACCCGGTAAGCGTTTAGATTTTTTTTTTAACCTGGACAAAATTGTTTTCATTTTACTTAGATAAATTGTCTTCTCATTAGACAGATACTACAAGAGACATTTTGAAATCGACAAGGAAATCGTTCATCTATTTTTGCTGTCAGTGAGTCAGATAGACACAGCTTTGAGAAAATATGAAAAAAAAATTGTAGAGTATATTTCGTTGCTAAGAGATGGTGGCAATGTTCAGGCACAACTAACGAACTAGAATAGCAAAGCATGGAATTATGGCTTCAGTGTTGATGGGTTAGTTGAATTTAGTAAAGGCTGCAAAGTTGAGGAGGTCGTGGAGAACCATGATCGCCCACGTCCTGAAGGGACAATGTACAAAAATGAAGAAGAAGAATGAAAGTGTTTAAATGGATGTCAAATCATGGATTAGGGGAGAGAGTAAAAAGACAAAATTTACAAAAATATTCAAAGGACAAGAAGTTGTGGAGAGCCAGGATCGTCCAAGTGTTGAAGGGACTATTAACAAAAATGAATGAACTCGTTTAAATGGTTGTTAAAAGAGGGATTAGGGGTGATAGTAAAAACCAAAACTTACTAAAAGATTCAAAGGACAGGAAATTGTGGAGAGCCAAGTCCTGAAGGAAAAAGTGACGAAGAAGAAGAAGAAGAAGAAGAAGAAGAAGAAGAAGAAGAAGAAGAAGAAGAAGAAGAAGAGGAAGAAGAAGAATGAGCTTGTTTAAATTGTTGTCAAAACAGGGAGTAGGGGAGATAGTAAAGAGACACAATTTTCTAAGTGATTGAAAGACAGGAAGTTGGGGAGAGCCACAATCGCCTAAGGCCTGAAGGGATACTGCAGAAAGAAGAAGAAGAAGAAGAAGAAGAAGAAGAATGAGCTTGTTTAAATGGTTGTCAAAACAGGGATTAGGGGAGAGAGTAAAAAGACAAAATTTACTGATTCAAGGACAGGAAGTTGGGGAGAGCCACACTCGTATACGGCCTGAAGGAATACAACACAAAGAAGAAGAAGAAGAAGAAGAAGAAGAAGAAGAAGAAGAAGAAGAAGAAGAAGAAGTAGAATGAGCTTGTTTAAATGGTTGTCAAAACAGGGAATAGGGGAGATAGTAAAAAGACAACATTTTCTAAGTGATTGAAAGACAAGAAGTTGGAGAGAGCCACAATCGCCTAAGGCCTGAAGGGATACTGCAGAAAGAAGAAGAAGAAGAAGAAGAAGAAGAAGAAGAAGAAGAAGAAGAAGAAGAAGAAGAATGAGCTTGTTTAAATGGTTGTCAAAACAGGGATTAGGGGAGAGAGTAAAAAGACAAAATTTACTGATTCAAGGACAGGAAGTTGGGGAGAGCCACACTCGTATACGGCCTGAAGGAATACAACACAAAGAAGAAGAAGAAGAAGAAGAAGAAGAAGAAGAAGTAGAATGAGCTTGTTTAAATGGTTGTCAAAACAGGGAATAGGGGAGATAGTAAAAAGACAACATTTTCTAAGTGATTGAAAGACAAGAAGTTGGAGAGAGCCACAATCGCCTAAGGCCTGAAGGGATACTGCAGAAAGAAGAAGAAGAAGAAGAAGAAGAAGAAGAAGAAGAAGAAGAAGAAGAAGAAGAAGAAGAATGAGCTTGTTTAAATGGTTGTCAAAACAGGGATTAGGGGAGAGAGTAAAAAGACAAAATTTACTGATTCAAGGACAGGAAGTTGGGGAGAGCCACACTCGTATACGGCGTGAAGGAATACAACACAAAGAGTAAGAAGAAGAAGAAGAAGAAGAAGAATAATAATAAGAAGAAATATGAACTTGTTTAAATGGTTGTCAAAACAGAGACTAGGCTAATTTTACTAAAAGCTAGAAAGGGCAGGAAATTGTGGAGAACCATGTTCGCCCACATCTTGAACGGACACGGCACATAGAAAAAACGGTTTTTTTAAATACCAAATTTTCGCCACGCACTTCCGGCGATTCAAAATGTCGTCTCCTAACATATAAATATTTTGACTAAGATTTCAAATAATGTTAACTGATACTTTCTCTGAAAAATTGATAGTGTGTTTTATTTATTTACTTGTACGTGGTCTATTTTGTAGGATGTTTCCCCCATTGCCGAAGCAGCATTTACCTTATTCCCTGTTCTTCCGATAAGGCGACAATCAAAAGGTTTTTATTGTCATAAGTGCTGGTAAAACATGGAACCAATTTGAGTTTACGCCATGCAACACTTCTGAGGTTGAACGCGTTGAATGACAACGTTCATAAAGCTTCCCCATTTTTTTTTCTTAAAGGAAAGATAAAGAGTTTATTCCAGTCGACAGGTCGATGCCGAAATTTGACCCGGTAAACGTTTAGATTTTTTTTTCTTCATCCAGAATAAATTTGTTTTCAATTTAAGTAGAGAAAATTGTCTTTCCATTAGACAGATATTGCAAGAGACATTTTGCAATCGACAAGGAAATTGTTCATCTTCTTTTGCTGCCACAGAATCAGATAGACACGGCTTTAACAAAAAGACAAAGCAAAACAAAAAAACAAAAACAGATGGAGAATATATTTCGTTGCTAAGAAATGGTGGCAATGTTCAGGCACAATTGACGAACAAGAATAGCAAAGTATGTTTGCATACATCTATGGCTTCCATGTTGATGGGGTAGTTGAATTTACTAAAAGCTGCAGAGGTAAAGAAGTTGCGGACGGCCATTATCTCCCACGCCCTGAAGGGATAAATTACAAAGATGTAGAAGAAGAATGAGCATGTTTAAATGGATGACAAGGGGCCAAGATAGATAGCAAAAAGCCAAAATTTACTAATATATTCAAAGGACAGGAAGTTGTGGAGCGCCATGATCGCCAACGTCCTGCAGGGACAAGGCACAATGATGAAGAAGGAAATAGTGCTCGTTTAAGCAGTTATTAAAACTTGAATTAGGGGAGATACTAAAAGCAAACTTTACTAAGTGACTGAAAGGCAGAAAGTTGGGGAGAGCCACAAACGCCTACTGTCTGAAGGGATACAGCACAGAAAAGAAGAAGAAGAAGAAGAAGAAGAAGAAGAAGAAGAAGACTTGTGTAAATGGATGCCAAGAGAGGGATTAAGGGAGATAGTAAAAAGCCAACATTTACGAGAAGATACAAGGGCAGGAAGTTGTGGAGCACCATGATCGCCCACGTCCGGAAGGGACAAGACGCACAGATAACGAAGAAGAATGAGCTCGTGTAAATATTTAATATATAAGCATTAGGGGAGATAGTAATAAGACAAAATTTAGTAAAGGATTCAAAGGACAGGAAGATGTGGAGAGCCTTGATCCTCCACGTCCTACAGGGTCAAGGCATAACGATGAAGAAGGAGATAGTACTCATTTAAACGGTTATTAAAACTGGGATCAGGGGAGATAGTAAAAGCAAAATTTACTAAGTGACTGAAAGGACAGAAAGTTGGGGAGAGCCACAAACGCCCACTGTCTGTAGGGATACAGCACAGAAAAGAAGAAGAAGAAGAAGAAGAAGAAGAAGAAGAAGAAGAAGAAGAAGAAGAAGAAGACTTGTTTAAATGGATGCCAAGAGAGGGATTAAGGGAGATAGTAAAAAGCCAAAATTTACGAGAAGATTCAAAGGGCAGGAAGTTGTGGAGCACCATGATCGCCCACGTCCGGAAGGGACAAGACGCACAGATAACGAAGAAGAATGAGCTTGTGTAAATATTTAATATATAAGCATTAGAGGAGATAGTAATAAGACAAAATTTACTAAAGGATTCAAAGGACAGGAAGATGTGGAGAGCCTTGATCGGCCACGTCCTACAGGGTCAAGGCATAACGATGAAGAAGGAGATAGTACTCATTTAAACGGTTATTAAAACTGGGATCAGGGGAGATAGTAAAAGCAAAATTTACTAAGTGACTGAAAGGACAGAAAGTTGGGGAGAGCCACAAACGCCCACTGTCTGTAGGGATACAGCACAGAAAAGAAGAAGAAGAAGAAGAAGAAGAAGAAGAAGAAGAAGACTTGTTTAAATGGATGCCAAGAGAGGGATTAAGGGAGATAGTAAAAAGCCAAAATTTACGAGAAGATTCAAAGGGCAGGAAGTTGTGGAGCACCATGATCGCCCACGTCCGGAAGGGACAAGACGCACAGATAACGAAGAAGAATGAGCTTGTGTAAATATTTAATATATAAGCATTAGAGGAGATAGTAATAAGACAAAATTTACTAAAGGATTCAAAGGACAGGAAGATGTGGAGAGCCTTGATCGGCCACGTCCTACAGGGTCAAGGCATAACGATGAAGAAGGAGATAGTACTCATTTAAACGGTTATTAAAACTGGGATCAGGGGAGATAGTAAAAGCAAAATTTACTAAGTGACTGAAAGGACAGAAAGTTGGGGAGAGCCACAAACGCCCACTGTCTGTAGGGATATAGCACAGAAGAAGAAGAAGAAGAAGAAGAATTGTCTAAACGTATGCCAAAACAATGATTACGGGAGATAGTAAAAAGCCAACATTTACAAAGAGATTCAAAGGACTGGAGGTTGTGGAGCGCTGTAATAGTCTACGTCCGGAAGGGACAAGGTACACAGATGACGAAGAAGAATAATCTCGTGTAAGTGTTTAATATATATGCATTAGGGGAGATAGTAATAAAACAATTATTCAAAGGACAGGAAGATGTGGAGAGCGATGATCTCCCACATCGTGAATGGAGAAGACAGAAAGAAGAAGAAGAAGATGTGAATTTTTGACAAAACAGAGATTAGTATAGATCGTGAAAAGACAAAATTATTATGGATAAATTTGTATTCACTTTGTGGGGGAGTTATAAGTGTGAGTAAATAATTATAACTCCCACCTCTAACATTTATACATACACAAATACTTATAAAAATGAGAATCAGCACAAGGCGAAAACAACAAAACGAGTACAGCGCAATTTCGGTTCTCGAACAAATCGGTTTTCGAACAGAATATTTGAGATTGAAAATGCCTCGGTTATCGAACAAAATTTCGGCCCTCGAACAACATGGCCGAACCGAGTTAACCCAAACAGGATAATATCTGAGTCGACCGCCGTGTTGTATCCATTCGTATGTTGTGGCGTGCTTTTCTTTTCCAGTTTTATTCTACTGTGACTTTTTTTTTCTCTACATTGATTCCTATTCGTAAAATAGTTTCGATTTACGAACATTTCGGTTTACGAACGGCCTTCAAGAACGAATTAAATTCGTGAACCGAGAATCCACTGTATTAATTGTTATCTGGTTGCTATGTGGTGTTGGAGACGCGAGCAACCGAAATACTGAATATAATTGTGAGTCAAATGTAGATCAAATATGGATCGGAATCCGACAGAAGGTTAAGATAAAAAATAAATGTATATAATATTTTTTTTTTTATAGATGTGTATGATGTGTATCCAGATAATTTAGTTGGAGAAACACAAGAAATATCTGTGATTTTTGTTGAGTACTAAGAGATAATTGTTACTATTATGGCCTGAAAAAAAGGGAAAGGAGACAAAATTTTCGTTGACGCACGTATTGACGGCCTGTCCGTGTTGACTGCCTGTCCGATAGTGAGAATATCACGTGCTTGTGTGTGTAGAGGAGAAAAGTAAGGCCGGTTCTCGTTGGGTTAGAAAGTGTGAATAGTGATAATTATAATTGTTTAGTTAAAGGGAAATAACAGAGACATCCGGAAGAGGCATGGCCCGTGGAACTAGAACAATCTACCCCGGTGGGCGAAATAAATGGTTCAGTTCGAAATTTCAGTCATTTGAAGAAGTCTGGAGCGTACAACGACCGAAATGTCGTGAACATGGCAAAAAAGATAAGGGACACCAGTCCGTACAATGTAAATAATTATAATACATCATTTCAGAAATATAGACAGAAATCCATTTTTTTTATTTATGTATCGCTTTATGGACACGATAACCTTAAATAGAGAAATGGTCTTCTCATTAATGAGACATTTTGTAATCAACAAGTGAATCGGAAAGTAACAGCTTCGAAAAAGAAAAAAAAAGACATGGTGTGCATATTTCGTTGCTAAGAAATGATGGCAATGTTCACGTAGAATTGACCAACCAGAGGCGCTAAGTCGGCTTGCATGAAATTATGGCTTCCATATTGATGGGATATTGGATCCTTCTCTGGAGGATATTCCTAAGTTTTCCTGAACGAACATACGGGAGAACAACGGGGATATAATTTTAAAAGAAGAGAATAGCGAAGGTTCGACAAGACTCTGAATAGGTTCAAATAAAATCTGCAATTGCAAAACTAAGATCTACAGACACTTAGTTTATTCAGTATATATATATATATATATATATATATATATAGAGAGAGAGAGAGAGAGAGAGAGAGGGGGGAGATTTTCATTACGTAATGATATATAT
>OZ038514.1:45247350-45327350 GCA_964036315.1 Acanthosepion esculentum | reverse complement strand
TGCACACACACACACACACACACACACACACACACACATATATATATATATATATATATATATATATATATACATAATCATTTCACCTCAATCAAGACGTGAATACCACTAGTGCTTAGAGGGTTGCAGGGAGTGAAAGTAAAAAAGAAGACCGAGGAATGGACAAAATATGAACAGGATTCAAGAAGACGGAAGATGGCGATTGACGTTGTATTTAAATTTTCGTAGATTTTAGTTATAACGGAAGCAAGGAAACGGAAGGGAGTTGCACAGGCGGGAAGTGCGAGAAAAGAAACTGTTGGAGTAGAAGCGTCGGTTGCATTAGGTACTTCAAAAGTAATCGGGTAGGTCCTAGATGACAAACTGGTAGCACGCTTAAATTCATGTCGTCGGGGCACCAGGGATAAAAGCTCGTTGCCATGACAATATTTGTAGAACGTATAGACGGAAGCCAGGCCACACCGGTGAGAAAGGGACTGAACCCGAGATGCCAGTTCAGGATCGATAACATTACAGATCCTTCTTTGGATTTTGCCACTCCACGTCCACGTCGGTGTGTATATTTTAACCCTAATATTCAAAATGTACAAGACACGAGAGTAACTCCAGGTAGAGAGTTATAGAGGAAGAGGCACAGGTTTATGGGGATATGTGGTGACGATAACGGTTGAACCGGCCTGCAATACACCGAATACGCAACCTTTATATTCCATAGATAGGTGTGCATTTACTTGCCTCGTCTTTCTCCTTTTTAATTGGTGTGCACACTGTTGGAATTTCCTCGATCGAGTCCGGACGAGTGGGGAGAGATAACGTTTTCTTTTTTACAGTAACGTTCATCCTGTACCAGACCTGAGAGCCACTCGATGTAGAGGGTTGCGTTAAGGCGTAGTTTATACGGATAGGAGGGAAAGATAACGGTTGACTCTAGTCTTGAACAGGTTAAGATTGAAGTAATCGAGAAAGTATTTTCGCGGAAGTCGCAAGTCGTGAAGATGAGTGGAACTTAACATGTCACCGATGGGATGCGTAAGGGAATGAGGGTGGTTCGCTACAATGGGCGTGGCATAGCAGGTCTTAGCCGTGAAGGTTAGAACTGGTGGAACTAAGGAATGGTTGCTCGTCTGATTATTATACATATAATAACCCTATTTTATAAGTAACGTTTTCAATAATTCTTTTTTTTTTACAATGATATTCACCCTGTACAAGGCCCAATCGCCGCTCGAGGTAGAGCCTTACAGAGTTTTTGTGGATAACGTTTAACCCTAAACTTGAACAGGTTAAAATTTTAGTGATCGGGAAGCACCATCTTGGGAGTTGGATCAACAAAGCATCGGTTCGTGGGAAGGAGCTGTTCGACTCAAACTTACATCTCGCAAATGGAATACGAAGGGAATGAGGGTGGTTCGTTACAATGGGCAGTGGCATAGCGGGTCTAAGCCGTGAAATATTATAACTGGTGTAACTGAAGAATGTAATTCGTTTGAACACGCTCCATGGAAATAACGACAGGTATGTGATGTTTCGTCTTTGGGAGAGGGGTTGTAGAATGAAAAATAATTCGACACCTACAAGGACGGGGTGACTTTTTTTGACTCTATCGAGATCATTGGAAAGCTCCAATCCATACATGGCAGGAGTACTCCATTTTCACCGAAATCCGACTCTTGCAAAGATAGAAAAATCAAGCACTTACTAAAACAATACAAGGAACCGACCGTTTTCCCAGTATCTTTAGGGGTGTATCATACATAGGAGTTCCACATGTGGTCTGGGTTAAGCTTAAGTCCTAATAGACACGTAAAGCAGGGGTCCTACCTCAGCGAACATACGTTCATTGCGACAGACGAAACTCCAGGGTCCACTAGTTTGTTTTTTGAAGCATTGAAAGCGTGCAACTGAAATGTTGTAATAAATAGGGCGACAAAGATGAGAACAATAGTCCGAATAATGTAAATAGTGTACATAATACGTCATCTCAGAAATATAGACAGATACTGAAGAAGGCCGGAGTTCACAACGGCCGAAACTTTGTTATAAATATGGCGACAAAGATGAGGACAGTAGTCCGAATATTCTAAATAGTGTACATAATACCTCACCTCAGAAATATAGACAGATACTGAAGAAGGCCGGAATGTACGACGGCCGAAACATTGTAATAAATATGGCGACAAAGATGAGGACAATAGTCCGAATAATGTTATTATTATTATTATTAATTTGGGAAAGAAAATGAAATCAGTTTATGAATAAATATATTGCAATTATTGCAATAAATGAATATTTGAACACATTCCCAATGTAAAACCTGTGTTCAGGTAGCAATTAGCTTAAGAGGGTGAAAACTCTGAAGTAATGTATTTTACGGATTGAAAGCCAATTGGTGAAAGTTCTGAGTCCGATCGGCGATGGTGGAATGCCACTAGTTTGGTTTTTGGGGCATTGAATGAAACTCGCCAGACCCATTGCCCCCCCCCTCCCGAGATGCTTGAGCTAGAGCAGAGGAGTGATCAGCTTCCAAGCTCTGGTCATCTCAAGTTTTGGAGGTGCACCCGTACACCGTTGTGTCATCGGCATAGATATTCACAAGTGCTCGGAGGATACTCTTAGGCAAATTATATATGCAAAGTAGGAAGAGGCTTGGAACGAAAAGCACAGCTGTTTTTTCATTACAAGTCAAGCAACGTCTGTACAAAGACTTGTAATTTTTTTTTATAGATTTATATATTTTTATACTTGAAAAAATTATTTACATGTAACTTGACGAAGACAGACATTCTGTTGAAATATTGTCTAACATTGTCAAACAGTGTTTTTTTTTCTTTTCTTTATCTTTTCTTAAATCACGCTTTTCTTTTCACTATTGTAAAATATTGGGAGAATTACGTCAATCATTTTGTTTAATAATAATAATAATAATCTATGAACTGATGCTACAAAAGTGTTTATCGCGATTGGTGAAAGTTCTGGGTCAAATAGGCGATGGTGGAATGACACTAGTTTAGTTTTCGAGACATTGAATATGACTCTCTCCATTCATCCTCCACTGAGCTATTAGATTTCGGTCAGGGGAGAGATCAACTACCAAGCTCTGTTCGTCTAAAGTTTGTGACGTGCACCCGTATACCGGGTATAGATAATCTCAAAAGGCACACAAAAATAGAATGGGACGTAAGACAAAGATGTATCGCCAGACTTATTCCAAATTTACAATGTTACAATCCCAAGAGAATTAGAAGTCATTCCAAGAATTTGGTGGCCACAATCTTAAAAAAAAAATATGCAGATGACAGTGTTAATGGCAGATACAGAAAAGAAGAAACGGGAACGCTTACAGAAGGCAGTGAAAGAAAGCTAGAAAGAACATCAGTTTTCAAAAGTCAGCAAAAGGTACAGCCCAACATGCGACACCTAAAATTCGAAAGCGCATTGGGATAGCGAAAGATGCCTTCAAAAAGATAAGCAATGTATTAAGATACAGAAAATTTCGTTAAAAACGTAGAGAAGAGTACTGAACTATTATGCGATATCAGTCCACCAGTGGATGGTGGACAATCTGTTCCCAGATGACGAAGAGTCCTGAGGCAACATAAACGTGATTTTTACAGAAGGATGCTGAGGATACCATGGAGCAAACATTTCTAGCGAGCATTCTAGGGAGGAAAGAGGGCTTAGAAAATTTGACACACGCAGGACATATTGAAAGTAGGAGGGACAGCGAGAAACAGCAAACAACCTAGCCAACAAGCCTGTGTCAATGGATGACATAACAGGGTCTATAAGACATACCACATAGACAAAAATGACAAACAGCTGCAAAAGTAAGGAAGTTGTGGAGAGTCATGAACACGCACGTCTTGAAGTGACAAGTCACAATAATTAAGAAGAAGAATGAGCTTGTGTAAATGGTTGGTAAAACAGTGATTTGGGGAGATACTGAATTTTCTGAAAGGCTCAAAGGACAGGATGTTGGGGAGAGCCTTGATCTCCCAAGTCTTCAAGGAGTACAGCACAAAGAAGAAAGCTGCGAATGATTGTCAAAACAGGGATTAGGAGAGATAGCAAAAAGAGTAAGTTTACTAAAAGCTAGAAAGGGCAAGAAATTGTGGAGAACCATGATCGCCCACCTCCTGAACGGACACGGCACACAGAAAAAACTGTTTCTTTCACTTCCAAATTTTCGCCATGCACTTCCGGCGCTTCAAAATGTCGTCTGCTAACACAAAAATATTTTGTCCAACCTTTCAAATAATGTAGTTATCTGATACTTTCTCCGCAAAATCGATAGTGTGTTTTATTCATTATTCGCCTAATATACGAGATAAATTTCTTAATTCGACGACCAGAAAAACGCTGTCCTTTTCTTGGAGGACAATTCTGCCTTACTCCTCACAGACTCGGATGGAAATCATGTGACATCAGTTTTCTTTTTATTCTTCTTCTTCTTCTTGTGCTTCGTTTTCTTCTTGTGCTTTGTCTTCTTCTCCTCTTCTCCTTTCTCTTTTTCTTGTGCCTCGTCTTCTTCATTGTCTTCCTGTACCTCGTCTTCTTCTTCTTCTTCTTCTTCTTCTTTTTGAGCTTCGTCTTTTTCCTTTTCTTTTTCTTCTTGTGCTTTGTCTTCTTCTTCTCCTTCTCTTCCTCCTTGCCGTTCTTCATCTTCTTCGTCTTCTTCTTGTGCTTCGTCTACTCCTCCTCCTTCTTATTGCTTCGTTATCTTCATCTTCTTTTTCTTCTTGTTTTTCGTCTTCTTCTACTCTTCCTTCTTCTGTTCCGTCTTGTTGTTGTTCTTCTTCTTATTTTTCTTCTTCTTTTCTTCTCCTCTTCCTTCTCCATCTTGTTGTGCTCCGGCTTCTCCTCCTTCTTCTAGTGATTCGTCTTCATTTTCGTCTTGTTCTTCGTCTTCTCCTCCCCCCCTTCTTCTTGCGCTTCATCATCATCATCATCATCATCATCATCATCATCTTCTTCTTCTTCTTCTTCTTCTTCTTCTTCTTCTTCTTCTTCTTCTTCTTCTTGTGCTTCTTCTTCTTCTGTCGCTTTTTCTTCTTGTGTTTAGTCTTGTGCTTTGTCGTCGTCTTCTACAACTGCAAGAAGGAAAATGATGTTGCTATTTTGACTGTTGTTTGTAAGCTAATAACTTTTCTGCTGTATCATGCGTCATACGCACGGTAACTGCTGTGCTGCAGGGATTCTTGAAAGCCACGGTAAGATTCATCGTGAACAACCCCCCACCCAAAAAAAACCTAACCACATTAGTAGATTCCGGAAGTAGTCATAGTTTTATCGACCAAGATAACTCAATCTATGGTTTTGGACACTAGAGCTACTAACTCTACCGTCAGCATGGCTTCGTCTGACTTGTTAATAAAAACTGTCGGAAAATGTAAAGCGAATCTTTCTCTTAATTGGTAATTAATGTGCTGATGTGATCCTCGGACAAGATTTTCAAGGCCTGCACAAAAAAAATAGAAATTTTATGAGGTTGACGACCACACCTAATGCTGTGTGGTCTAGCTAGTATAAAGATTTCACCTCCTCGTCTGTTTGAAAATCTTTCGCCTGACTGTAGACCTATATCTGTGAAATCCCGAAGATAATCTAGAGAAGAGGAGACATTTATAAGAAAGATAGATCTCTGTGGAAAACGCAAGTAGTAGTAACTAAGGACAAGGGACAAGAGGTTAGTCACAGATTATTCACAAACGATAGATCGTTTTACCTTAAATATATCTATACATATTTAATATATTTTTTATTTTAATACCTTTACTCGTGCGGTGTGAAAAAAAAAACAGATAAAGCCATTTGTAAGCAAAAAATACTAAAAAAAATGATATCAGGGAAAAAAATCAATAAAAAAGAAAAGACTAAAAACATCCGTACCGCTTGAAAATAATCAATCAGCACTGCAATGTCTAGCCAAAAATACAACAGCGACAGAGTAAATTTAGTTAAAACGTAAAAATGGTTAATACACAAAGTAGAACAACAACTAAAAAACCTAATGAGTCTACCTACCTAGGTCACAGGTAGGTAGGTTCTGGCTCATTAGATTTTATATATATATATATATATATATATATATATATATATATATATATATATATATGTATGTATGTGTGTGTGTGTGTGCGTGTGTGCGTGTGTGTGTATATATATATATATACATATATATATATATATATATATATATATATATATATATATATATATATATATATATATGTATATATATATTAGAGGTCCATGAAAATAAGTGGATACAACGTTTAAAAACGTACTATCCAGCCGGGCTTAACCATACATTTAACACTATAGATAGTATTAATATATAACCCGACAAATCAAAACCTACCCACATTTCTCACCCACACAAGACAGACATGCTTACGGAGGTGTTGAGGCCTCACACTTATACACACACCCACACGAATATACGCACTTACACATATCATACTCACTCACTCCCTAATGAACCAAATGATAACACACACCCATAGTAATATACATGCTTACACACATCATACTCACTCACTCCCTAAGAACCAAATAACACACACACACTTAACAGAGACACATCCCCTTTCCAGGAACCAATAAAACTGTCAAAATCCAGAGCAGCGTGGATCCATCCAGCTCTTATCTCAAATAACAACTTAAAAGAGACTGTTTGACCAACACAAAGACTGACCAAAATTCATGTAAAAAAAAATAAAAAAGTAAAAAAACAAATGAAAACTACAGACAAAAGTTCATTTTCTCCATCAAGACATTAATTTC
Organism: Acanthosepion esculentum; assembly: GCA_964036315.1. NCBI lineage: Eukaryota > Metazoa > Mollusca > Cephalopoda > Sepiida > Sepiidae > Acanthosepion > Acanthosepion esculentum. The sequence continues at coordinate 45,320,564 of OZ038514.1, read as the reverse complement.
TGTAGTTCACTGCTACCAGCAAGCAGAACATTATTTTTCTCCTGATGATGGCCATGTTGGCCGAAACTAGTCGAGGAATCTAAATGAAATAATAATAAAAACGAAGGAATATTAAGATACAACCCAGTGTGTCTGAAGATTTTAATTTTTTAATATTTTTAAAATTTTTTATTGTTCAATATATATATAAATATATATATATATATATATATATATATATATGTCTGTGTGTGTGTGTGTGTGTGTGTGTGTGTGTGTGTATATATATATATATAATTATTATAAATTAACTGATTTAAAAATATGGTTTCATCGCTACACAGGAATTACCATGTTTCAAAAACAGAAACCAAAAACTTCAAATTTAATTATATTAAATTAAAAATGATATACTCTCCAGACATTTTCGACGTATGAGTGTCTTTCAGCTGAGTTTTTTTATGTTTATATTTCGTATGAGACATCAATCCTGCACGGGATTTGTAAACAAGTCCACATGAGGGACATGCTGAAGGGTTGACTGTCACATGGGCTGATGTATTAGCCTGAGATTTAGTGTTAATTCTTAATTTTCTCAGATGGTTGAGTCGGTTCTTTTCATAGTTGGTTATACCTCGGCAGCAGGTATTTCTCCAGTTTGCTCGATTTTCAACAGGAAGCCTATCTATATGGATGCTTGCAGCATTTAAATTGTATTTAAGCTTGTCCTTGAAGCGCAACCAAGGACGGCCTACGTTACGCTTACCACGAACATCACTCATTCGATCATCACTCATTCTCACAAAGAAGAAAGCTGCGAATGATTGTCAAAACAGGGATTAGGAGAGATAGCAAAAAGAGTAAGTTTACTAAAAGCTAGAAAGGGCAAGAAATTGTGGAGAACCATGATCGCCCACCTCCTGAACGGACACGGCACACAGAAAAAACTGTTTCTTTCACTTCCAAATTTTCGCCACGCACTTCCGGCGCTTCAAAATGTCGTCTGCTAACACATAAATATTTTGTCCAACCTTTCAAATAATGTAGTTATCTGATACTTTCTCCGCAAAATCGATAGTGTGTTTTATTCATTATTCGCCTAATATACGAGATAAATTTCTTAATTCGACGACCAGAAAAACGCTGTCCTTTTCTTGGAGGACAATTCTGCCTTACTCCTCACAGACTCGGATGGAAATCATGTGACATCAATTTTCTTTTTATTCTTCTTCTTCTTCTTCTTCTTCTTGTGCTTCGTTTTCTTCTTGTGCTTTGTTTTCTTCTCCTCTTCTCCTTTCTCTTTTTCTTGTGCCTCGTCTTCTTCATTGTCTTCCTGTACCTCGTCTTCTTCTTCTTCTTCTTCTTCTTCTTCTTCTTCTTCTTCTTCTTCTTCTTCTTCTTCTTCTTCTTCTTCTTCTTCTTTTTGAGCTTCGTCTTTTTCCTTTTCTTTTTCTTCTTGTGCTTTGTATTCTTCTTCTCCTTTTCTTCCTCCTTGCCGTTCTTCATCTTCTTCGTCTTCCACTTGTGCTTCGTCTACTCCTCCTCCTTCTTGTGCTTCGTTATCTTCATCTTCTTTTTCTTCTTGTTCTTCGTCTTCTTCTACTCTTCCTTCTCGTGTTCCGTCTCGTTGTTGTTGTTGTTCTTCTTTTTCTTCTTTTTTTCTTCTTTTCTTCTCCTCTTCCTCCTCCATTTTTTGTGCTCCGCCTTCTCCTCCTCCTTCTAGTGATTCGTCTTCATTTTCGTCTTGTTCTTCGTCTTCTCCTATGAGTGTCTTTCAGTTCAGTTTTTTATGTTTATATTTCATATGAGACATCAATCCTTCACGGGATTTGCAAACAAGTCCACATGAGGGACATGCTGAAGAGTTGACCGTCATATGGGCTGATGTATTGGCCTGAGATTTAGTGTTAATTCTTAATTTTCTCAGATGGTTGAGACGGTTCTTTTCAAAGTTGGTTATACCTCGGCAGCAGGTATTTCTCCAGTTTGCTCGATTTTCAACAGGAAGCCTATCTATATGGATGCTTGCAGCATTTAAATTGTATTTAAGCTTGTACTTGAAGCGCAACCAAGGACGGCCTCCATTACGCTTACCACGAAAAAGGTTGGCTATACATGAGGATTTTCGGCATCCGATCATCACTAATTTTCATGACACGACCAGCCCATCTGAACTGTGATTGCATCAGAAACACCACTGACACCACATTTGATGAAAATATCAGGGTTAGAGATTCTGCCCTGCAGTGTATAGCCGCATATTGAACGAAGACAGCGTTTATGAAAAGCATCAAGTTGATTGGTGGGCGTCCTGTATGGCGTCCACGATTCTGACCCATAAAGAAGTGTGGTGAGAATGACTGCCCGATAGACACTGATTTTCGTTTTCAGTGAAATCCCATGAACATTCCATAGACGATGCATTGGTTGCCTTTGATATTTGGTTAACTATTTCGTCATCCAAAGAGCTACTTGAATTGACTTTGCTTCCTCAGTAAGTGAATGATTTCACATTCTTCAGGTTGTTCTTGCCGTAATAGGAATGATTGGCTTGACCTGCTTAGGTGTAGGCTTGGTTTATGGACAGCATCATTTTTCTTTATGCTTATAGATAATTCGAATGCATTGCAAGCGGTGGAAAACGATTGACAAGTGCTTAAGCTTCTTCGATTGAGGTGACCACGATCGCAACGTCATCAGCAAACAAAAGAGCATGAATAATGCTTGCTCGAGTCTTTAAAAACGTTGATAGTTAAAGAGCCTCCCACTTGTAATATATATATATATATATATATATATATATATATATATATATATATATGATGGTAATATATTCATATATATATATATATATATATATATATATATATATATATATAATGGTAATATATTCATATATATATATATATATATATATATGTAATGTTTATATATATATATATATACATATGTAATGGTAATATATATATATATATATATATATGTAATGGTAATATATATATATGTAATGGTAACATATATATATGTAATGGTAATATATATATATATGTATATATTATACTAATAGTAATACTCGGTTTGAAAAAAACTCGGATAGCACAACTTGTAAATATATCAAAAGAAATCGGCACTCGAGGAAAAAAGAGTAAGAACTAGAAACATCGGATATATATATATATATATACCTGATATATATATATATATATATATGTATATATATATATATATATGTATATATGTATATATACATGATATATATATATATATATGTATATATATATACCTTATATATATATATATATATATATATATATACCTGATATATATATATATATATATACCTGATATATATATATATATGTATATATATATATGTATATATGTATATATACATGATATATATATATATATATGTATATATATATATATGTATGTATATATATATATATATATATATACCTGATATATATATATATATATATACCTGATATATATATATATATATATATATATACCTTATATATATATATATGTATATACCTGATATATATATATACCTGATATATATATATATATATATATGTATATATATATATATATATATATATATATATATATATTTATATATATATATATATACCTGATATATATATATATATACCTGATATATATATATATTTACCTCTGCATCAATGGGAAACCTCTTTATCTGGCGATGTCCACTCGATTCGTTCCTTACTGCGTACAGAAACGAATTTTACTCCTCAAGTTTAATTATCCGGGTTAATCTACCCCAGGGTAGGAAATCTGTTCGTTCGTGGTTGACTATTCCTGGGGAAGTGTTTATGAGAAACTAGGTTAAGAATCTACTGTTCGAGAAGTTGAGCTGATTCAGGCGAATCCCAATTAAGCCCTCGTTGGGTTTCCAAATAGAAAGGAAAGAAGTGTTTCTCTAGGTCACCACGCTCCTGCAGCGGAGGGAACGACAGTTTCCGAACCTGAAGCAGATATAGTAATCTCAAATACCGGATTTGAATGGAAATAATATATCAAAATCAGAGCTTGTAACTTCCTTAGCCGAAACACTGCAAAAGTTTCCCAGCAATATCTTCTAAGGCGCTCTAAGCGTATCACCAAAGAATCTAAAAGATTCTGTATCGAACATACACAAAAAATAATTAATCTGGTTAAATTTGTTTTTAACTGCATTGCTTTTGGTTTGATTTGGTTTGGTTTGTTTTACGGTATATCAACCTCAATGGGTTATTTAATGCCGACAAGATGTATAGGATAGGTTTGTATGAATAGAATATGTATTCTTTGTAAGAAATCAGTTTGTAGATCAGGGTTTAGGTCTATTTTGTTTTACGGCATATCAACACCTCAATGCCGACAAAACTTTTATTGCAGGTAATATTTTTTTCAAAAAACAAAGGAAGTATTTTTTTTCAAAAATGTATTCCTGGTAATAATTTTGTCTTCAAATATGTATTGCTGGTAATAATTTTCAAAAATGTATTGCTGGTAATATTTTTGTCTTCAAATATGTATTGCTGGTAATAATTTTCAGAAATGTATTACTGGTAATAATTTTGTCTTCAAATATGTATTGCTGGTAATAATTTTCAAAAATGTATTGCTGGTAATAATTTTGTCTTCAAATATGTATTGCTGGTAATAATTTTCAAAAATGTATTCCTGGTAATAATTTTGTCTTCAAATATGTATTGCTGGTAATAATTTTCAAAAATGTATTGCTGGTAATATTTTTGTCTTCAAATATGTATTGCTGGTAATAATTTTCAAAAATGTATTGATGGTAATATTTTTGTCTTCAAATATGTATTGCTGGTAATAATTTTGTCTTCAAATATGTATTGCTGGTAATAATTTTCAAAAATGTATTGCTGGTAATAATTTTGTCTTCAAATATGTATTGCTGGTAATAATTTTCAAAAATGTATTGCTGGTAATATTTTTGTCTTCAAATATGTATTGCTGGTAATAATTATCAAAAATGTATTGCTGGTAATATTTTTGTCTTCAAATATGTATTGCTGGTAATAATTTTGTCTTCAAATATGTATTGCTGGTAATAATTTTCAAAAATGTATTGCTGGTAATAATTTTGTCTTCAAATATGTATTGCTGGTAATAATTTTCAAAAATGTATTGCTGGTAATATTTTTGTCTTCAAATATGTATTGCTGGTAATAATTTTCAAAAATGTATTGCTGGTAATATTTTTGTCTTCAAATATGTATTGCTGGTAATAATTTTCAAAAATGTATTGCTGGTAATATTTTTGTCTTCAAATTTGTATTGCTGGTAATAATTTTCAAAAATGTATTGCTGGTAATAATTTTGTCTTCAAATATGTATTGCTGGTAATAATTTTCAAAAATGTATTGCTGGTAATATTTTTGTCTTCAAATATGTATTGCTGGTAATAATTTTCAAAAATGTATTGCTGGTAATATTTTTGTCTTCAAATATGTATTGCTGGTAATAATTTTCAAAAATGTATTGCTGGTAATATTTTTGTCTTCAAATATGTATTGCTGGTAATAATTTTCAAAAATGTATTGCTGGTAATAATTTTGTCTTCAAATATGTATTGCTGGTAATAATTTTCAAAAATGTATTGCTGGTAATAATTTTTTTACAAAAATGTATTGCTGGGATTAAAACCGATTTTACACTTTCATAGTTCTTTGACCCCAGCTTGAGGGCCAACAGCCTGTCCATAGCAGAAACCCCAACAGGTGATGAACAAACCATCCCGATCAGAAGCCCCGCTGTCGGATGTAGTTTATCGTTATACCCGGGACGGGCATTCTTTTTATTTACCGAAATAAATTTAAGTTCTTAAAAAAAAAAAAAAGTGGGGGGATGAATGTTGTATTCATATGCAAACCTCCATCATGTAAATAGAAGTTGATAGAGCTGGCGGCTAAACTAATCGTAACCTTGAAGACGAAACTACTAGAGAAATGACAGTGAATACTTCTAATTATAATGCACAACAAGGGGTGAAATGATATAAAAAAATGACAATTGCCAAGCAAGAGGCTTAACTGAAGGCCAACTGCTGTTTTAATTGGTTTCAAAGAGAGGAAAACACCTAAAGCTTATTGATTAAACAAACTGTTCAAAGAATAAATATGAAATTTATGAGATATATTTATGAAAGCCATCGAACAACCATGTCCTTGATCAGAAATTCCATGACATTTTTGAATTTTTTTAAGAATGGACCTAGCAACATCACAGTGGGTATGTAAATGTTTCTGTACAATACTCAAGATTTTTCAACAATTTATTCATGACTCCAGGGAACTAACAACTGAAATCTCTTAAGAGCTGTTTAGAGTGGGTGAGTTGTAACAACTTTATTAGATGTTTTTGTTAAAAAGGTTTTGTGGAAAACACTGTTGTAGCTCTTTCTAGTATTGATGGGAGTTTCCTTCCAAACCATTTGCTTATGGTCGTGTAGAAGGTTAACAATTATATCGTCATTTTTCCACTCGTTACATTTTTGTTGTTACACTTGTAGAAAATGTTCAAGTGATGTGATTCTTGTTAATTGTTCTTTATTATTCTATAGAGTCAATCTATAGGATCTGATGAAGAATTGCTTTCTTGAAGACCTAAAAGATTTATTCACTTGTGGACATTTTTAAAGAAGTTGTATATCGATGATAGACATTTCTGAATGAATTGGACACCATGCATGACATCCAAATGAGTCACAATCTGATGAGGCTATTTAAGAATCTTCATTAGGAATATTATATATGATGTCCTTGCTTGGAAATTTCATAACATTTTTGAATCTTTTTAAGAATGGGCCTAGCGACATCACAGTGGGTAAGTAAATGTTTCTGTACAACTTTGTTAAATTTTTCGATTTCTAGAACCTTATTTCATGAGCAGTAATACCAAGTGGGTGAAATTTGGTGTCATTTGGAAGAGAAATCAGTTTATTTTCATATAAAATCAACTTGTAATACTTGGTTGTCGACGGCTTTTGAGATATATCAGTTTAATTGCACTAACATCACATATTCAGATTTTTCAATAATTAAGTTTTTAACAACTTGATTGTTATGTTATTTCCTCTTACTCGTGCCACCCATTTTAGTTGTTGCTACTGTTGGAAGTCTTCTAATGACATAGTTTTTGTTATTTAGTAAAGCTTTTGGTGATTTTTGTAACACAAGTCTATTGAATGATTGGTAGATGCTACGATCAAAGGATTTATTTAAAATCCCTTTTTAACCATTGATCTGATAAAATGGTTGTATTCAAATGACACTTTAGATATTTCTTAATAAGTTGGATGTCATCGGTGTTGTATTCATATGCAAATCTCCACCATATAAATAGCAATTGATACACCTGGAGGTTAAACTAATCCTGACCTTGAAGACTAGACTATTAGAAAAATAGTAGTGATTTTTTTTTTCTAACTAATTATAGTTTACAACATTTCTGTTCGCTACTAATTTTGCTTTGGATATCAACATGGACAGAGTAATAAAACCTAATATTCTGATCTGTTAAAATGGTTGTATTCAAATGACAGTTTAGATATTTCTTAATAAGTCTGATGTCGTATTCATATGCAAATCTTCACCATATAAATAGCAGTGGATACAGCTGGTAGCTAAAACTAATTCTGGCCTCGGTTCCATCCACCAGGCAGTACCTCTCCCACAGTAGTGGGATAGGTTTACTGCCCGGCGTCCTCGGTGTACCCAAAAGTGGAAGTGCCGAGGCAACTTTTGCGTGGTGCGGCCGATAGATCCATATTAAACTCGACCTTGTGTCACATTCAGTTGCGATGTGGACAAACTGCTAAATACCATTATTCTTGACCTTGAAGACTAAACTACTAGAGAAATACTTGTGAATACTTCTAGCTACGTATAGCTTACGACAGGTACCTTCAAAGTCTACCCTTTGGCATTCAAGCCCTTTTGACTGTCTAAAGTGATAACGAGTACAAAATTTAATTTGGAATCTCTTAGGGTAAACACAGTATACATTCCATAGTTCAACTCCAAAGATTTCTAATGGACATTAAATTTTGTTCACATCTCATGTATTTCCTTGTGGGAATCACATACTACAGATTGAGTGTTTGACGAAAGACCAAAAACCACATAACCTCGACTCGGCCAATTATAGAAGTTTTAATCCGATATATATCGAACAGGGAGGTAATAGTTACTAGAGTTCAAATTAAGGGAACATATGTATAAGAAAGAATATTACCAAGAATTGCATTTAGTTGATTCCTTGCAGCTGTGCCATAGAATGTAAAGGTAAAACAAGCCGCCCTCTAAAAGTAAGTTTGGAGGAACATCGTAAAACCGTAGTAAGAGGTAAGACAATGAAGTCTGGCATGGCTGATCATGTATAGGGGGAAAGGGGTAGTCATCAGCTCAGGTGGAATGAAGTGAGAGTACTGGACAAAGAAGAACACTGGTGAGAGTTAGATGCCTGAAAGAATCAGTAAATATGCTTGGCAATGAGAACTTCCTTAGTAGGCCTAACATAGAATACAACATGGGATCCGCTAATAACGAAAGCAAAAGACAAATGACAGTAAGTTTTCAATAGCTGCAGAAAAGGCTAATACACTCCGTTTGAAGCAAAGTGGCATGGAGACTTACATCACGTGTATTTTACTAAATATTCACTATTTACATTATTCGGACTATTGTCCACATCTTTGTCGCGATATTTATTACAACGTTTCGGCCCTTCAGTATCTGTCTATATTTCTGAGATGAGGTATTATGTACACTATTTACATTATTCCGACTATTATCCTCATCTTTGTCGCCATATTTATTACAACGTTTCGGCCCTTCAGTATCTGTCTATATTTCTGAGATGAGGTATTATGTACACTATTTACATTATTCCGACTATTGTCCGCATCTTTGTCGCCTTATTTATTACAACGTTTCGGCCGTTGCACGCTCCGACTATCTTCAGGTGGTTGGAATGTCGAACTGAACCCTTTATTTCGCTCACTGGGTTAGTCTGTTCTAGTTCCACGTGCCATGTTTAATGGATGTCAGTTATCAAGTTCTCCACTGCTTAAACCGGGTATTGAACTCACACTCTTTGGGTCCTGTCACTGGATCTAACCAACGCTTTTATCCACTGTGCCATGTGTTCTTCAAGACAAATGGCACCGGGTTCCGTTCGACATTCCAATCACCTGAAGAAGGCCGGAGCGTATAACGGCCGAAACGTTGTAATAAATATGGCGACAAAGATGAGGACAATAGTCCGAATAATATAAATATCATCATTATTATTATTATTATTTTAAATTTGTGACAGAAAATGAAATCAGCTCCAATCAAAATATGGTCAGCAGTATCAATTGAAACATGACAAAATACATAAAACATGGCAGGCAGTAGCAGCAGCAGTTGCAATCTAACCAGCAGCTAGGTTAATTTTAAGGTCCTAAGTTTACTACAGCAAATTTTCCGATGGGATAATGGCTTAGTAGATAAAAACGTTGGTTTGTAAATTTGGTTGAGAGTTGAACCCCTGGGTCGGGCAGTGTGTACTTGCACTTAGTGGGAAAGGGCAAGTAATAATTAAACAGTACCATATAAAATAAGACCTAGACGATATCTCTCAACATGGACAGTGGAACGAGAACAGTCTACTCCCGTAGATTTAATAAAGGGTTCAATTCAGAATTACCTGTAGGCTACCCATATCGATAACCACCATTGGAAGAACAGAAAGCACAACGGTCAAAAGTTGTAATAAGAAAAAGAAAAATGAGGATAAATAGTACGAATATATATATATATATATATATATATATATATATATATATATATATATATATATATATATATATCGTGTGTAAATAATGTTAACAATGTATGTGAAAATACATACAATATAAATCCATAACTGGAGTCCCTAAGAGTGTCCGATGTTATGTTTAACATTGATTTGGCAACTCCTACAAGGACAACATTGCCAGGGTGTACTGGACTCTACCTTTCCCTTGGACAACATCAGTGGCGTGCAGAGATGAGACGTTCTGCCTGGGAAACCGCCGAGCTCATCTTCGCTTCAAAGACGTCTGCACAACGGACATGATTACGATGGACGTGGATATCAAGAGGTGGGAAGATGTCGTCAACGATCGCTCACGCTGGAGCCAAGTGCTGGGGTGAGGAGAGAAGAAACGGAGGCCTTTTGCCGGTAAGAAGCGTGCTCGAAGTAAAGAAAACATTGCGATGACGCCCGTGCCAAGGTGTATTGGAGTCTACCATTCCCTTTTACAACATCGTTGGCGTGGAGAGGGGTGACGTGCGAGCTGGGCAACCTCCGATCTCTCATAAAAACCAACCCAATCCTGCACCCTAGAGAGGACACATCAGCTTCGCCAAAAGACGGGAAGTAGCAGACTAATGATAGGTTTCCGAAGGTCCTTCTGTACGGGGAACTGGCCACAAGAAAGTAGGAGAAGACCTTATATTCGCTTCAAAGATGTCTACAAAGCGGACATGAAGGCGATGGACCTGGACATCAAGAGGTGGGAAGACGTCGCCAAGGATCGCTTGAGCTGGCGACTCGATTTACACCGAGGGCTGGAGTGAGGAGAGAAGAAACGGAGGCTTGTCGCCAGAAAGAAGCGTGCACGATAACGCCAGTGCCAAGCTGTATTGGAGTCTATCATTCTCTTGGAAAACGTCATTGGCGTGGAGAGGAGAGACGTGCTGCCTGAGATAAAACCCTGCACTTGGTTGCGTCCTAGAAAAGACACCCTAGCGCTGCCTCTCCGCGACGCTAAAAGACGGGAAGCAGAAGTCTAATGATGGGAGACTTCGGAAAGTTTTTCTATATGGGGAATTGGCTACCGACAAGAGGGCACGAGGCGACCTCATCTTCGCTTCAAAGACGTCTGCAAAACGAATATGAAGGCGATGTATGTGGATATCAAGAGGTGGGAAAATGTCACCAACGATCGATTAATACCGAGGGCTGGAGGGAGAAGAGAAGAAACAGAGGTTTGTTGCCGGGTAGAAGCGTGCTCGAAGGTAAGAAAACATTGCGATGACACCGGTGCGAAGATGTTTTGTAGTCTACCATTCCTTTGGAACGTATTTAAGTAGACATAACTGTTTAAGAAAAAAGAGTTGTCTATTCTAACACTTATAACTAGTAAATATAAATGTTTATGCTTATCTACATTGGGGAAAATAAGTATTTCCCCTCCTGCTGATTTTCTGAGTTTGCCACCTTACAAAAATAGGTACGGTTCATAATTTTCACGGTATGTCCCTCATATAAAGTGAGAGATAGAATATAAAAAATTCTAGAAAATTACATTATATTAATTTTTGAACATTTCTTTCTTTTTTTTATTGAAACAATAAATATTTCATCCCCTACCAACCAGCAATAGTTCAGGCCCCATAGACCGGTTATGTGACCAGGAGGCATATAGTCTAGTCTTATTACTCGGTTATTACTCCTAACCAAGTACTCATTACCTGACACTAGTTCACAGAATCTTTCAGTGAATCAGAATCTAATATCTCCATAATGGGCAAGACGAAAGAATTGTCTAAGGATATCCGGGACAAAATTGTAGACCTGCACAAGACTGGAATGGGCTACAATACAATTGGCAAGCAGCTAGGTGAGACGGAGTCAACTGTTGGTGCGATAATAAGAAAATGGAAGAAACACCAATTGACTATCAATCTCTCTCGGTCTGGAGCTCCATGCAAGATCTCCCAACGAGGAGTGAAACCTGATGATGAGAAAGGTAAGGAAACAACCCCAGAACTACCCGGCAAGAGCTTGTTGATGATCTCAAGGCAGCTGGCACCATAGTCACCGAGGTCATCATTAGTAACACACTACGTCGTAGTGGACTGAAATCATGTAGTGCCCGCAAGCCCCCACCCCTACTCAAGAAGGCACATTTTACATGCCCACCAGGAGTTTACAAATGAACAACTGGATGATCCAGAGGAGGGTCGGAGCTGTGGTCAGACGAGATTAAAATCTTGATTTTTGGCATCAACTCGACTCGCCGTGTTTGGAAGAAGAAAAAAAAAGCTGGTTTAGACCCCCCAAAAAACCATATAAATTAAATTTAAATTTGGACAAGGGAATGACTCCTACCCAAAATATATAAGGAGAAAGCCAGAAGTATGAAGTCATATCGGCAAGATCAAAATGAGAAAATATGGACGTCAAGTTGAACAAGAAATGACCAATCAGTGGCTAGTACCTTACAATACATATTTGTTGCAACATTTCAAAAGTCATATCAATGTTGAAATCTGTTCATCAATTCATTCAATCAAGCATTGCATGAAATATATATATCAAAGGGGTCAGATCAAGCTGTCTTTGCACAAAACCCCGCTGAATTCTTCACCTTCGATCTAAATTAAATTTAAATTTGAACAAGGTAATGTTTCTTATCCAAAATATAGAAAGAGAAATCCAGAAGATGGAGGTCACATTCTGCAAGATCATTGAGTAATATTGAAATGCAACCTTTTTCTCAACAAATTATGAAAAATGATTTAAAATTAATAATTTTCTTACAAAAAATATATGACACGCAGTAAGGCGTGAGTAATTCGGCTATTAAGAAATAAGTTTAACAAAAGACATGAAATTCGACACTGTTATTTCCTGTCGCGAATCAAATAGCAGACGATAAACTTTGGCTAAGTACAGATTTGTATACGTGACTTATTTTTGATAAGCGTGTTTTGATAAGAATTCATGAAGAATCGACGGGAAAGACGAGAAAAGCCTGAATATTAAGGACGCGCCTGTAAACAAATCTGTGAAAAATGGTGAATAATGTTGAAATATTACTTACAATTCGCGAAGGTTGTTCAGAGGCTTGAATGCATTTTCAGCGATATAACTTATTCTGTTGTCGACCAAATCTCTGTAAAAAGGGAAAAGTACAATTGGAACGAAGACGTCATTGAAATCAATGTTATCACTGAGGTTATTATGACATATTTCATGCTTTTAAAGTCATCATCATCAGAATCTTCTTTTCATCTTCTTTTTCTTCTTCTTCTTTTTCTTCTTCTTTTTCTTTTTCTTCTTTTTCTTCTTCTTACAATAATAATAATAATAAGAAGAAGAAGAAAAAACTGAGACAGAGGAGAAAGAAGAAGAAAACTAAAGAAAAACAACATAAATAATAATACGAAGAAGCTGAAGAAGAGGAGAAAGAAGAAGAAAAAACAACAGAAGAAAAAATGGAAAACAACAATACAAGTAGAATAAGGATATTCGTCAGCAGCATCAATAATAATAAGAAGAAGAGGAGAAAGAAATAACAAGCACAGCAGCAGCAGCAGCAGCAGCAGCAGAAGAAGAAGAAGAAGAAGAAGATGAAGGATATTCATTAACAACATCGATGAGAAGAAGAAGAAGAAGAAGAATAAGAAGAATAAAAGAAGAAGAAGAAGAAGAAGAGGAAGAAGAAGAAGAAGAAGAAGAAGAAGAAGAAGAAGAAACAACAACAGCACAAGAAGAATAAGGATATTCGTTAGCAGCATGAATAATAATAAGAAAAAGCTGAAGAGGACAAAAAGTAGAAGAAAAACAACAACAACAATAAGGACAACAACAACAACAACAAAGAAAAGAAAAAGAACAGCAGCTGCATAAGAAGAAAATAAACGACAACAACAGAAGAAGAAGAGGAAGAAGAAGAAGAAGGAGGAGGAGGATAAGAAGAAGAAGAAGAAGAAGAAGAAGAAGAGGAGGATAAGAAGAGGACGAAGAAGAAGAGGAGGAGGAGGATAGGAAGAGGAAGAATAGGGAGAGGCGGAGGAGGAGGATAAGAAGAGGAAGAAAAAGAAGAAGAGGAGCAGGAGGATAAGAAGAGGAAGAAGAAGAAGAGGAGGATAAGAAGAGGAAGAAGAAGAAGAGGAGGAGGAGGATAGGAAGAGGAAGAATAGGGAGAGGCGGAGGAGGAGGATAAGAAGAGGAAGAAAAAGAAGAAGAGGAGGAGGAGGATAAGAAGAGGAAGAAGAAGAAGAAGGGGAGGAGGATAAGAAGTGAAAGAAGAGGAGGAGAAGGAGTATAAGAAGAGGAAAAAGGAGGAGGAGGAGGAAGTGGAGGAAGAAAAAGGAGGAGGATAAAAAGAGGACGAAGTAGAAGAGGAGGAGGAGAAGAAGAAGAAGAAGAAGAAAAAGAAGAGGTGGAGGAGGAGGAGAAAATAAGAAGAAGAAAAAAGGAGGAGAAGGAGGAGAAGAAGAAGAAGGGGGTGCAGGAGGAGGAGGAAGAAGAGGAAGAAAAAGGAGGAAGAGTAGAATAAGAAGAGGAAGAAGTAGAAGAGGAGGAGGAGGAGGAGGAGAAGGAGAAGTAGAAGAAGAAGAAGAAGGAGGAGGAGGAGGCAAAGAAGAAGAGGAAGAAGAAGAAGGATTAAGAAAACGAATAAGAAGTATAATAATGGCGTCTGATATCTTTCTTAATCATTTCACTGCAAGCAAGGCAATTGATCCACTAACATGCCCAGGATTACTTAGGGTGAGAGAATAAGAAAAAAAGAAAACATTATTTAGAGAAGAGAACAATAAAAGAAAAGCAATTACGAAGTGAAAAGATAACAATCGATTTAGAAAAGATATTGGAATCATCCAGAACATAAACTGGGATAAAGCTAAAAAAATGCAAAAGGGTATGTACACCTCACGAACTACCTATTTACACTGCAAGAAAAACTTATATGCCTTCTACGTTTCTGTTAAGGTTATCATGAAACTTGATCTGCAAAGACCACTCACGCTTTGTTTTGGTAAAAAGCATTACATTTTTTGAATACATTCACTGCAACTTTGGATATATTAAGTCTTACAAAATATACATATCTGTTAGATTTACCATTAGAAATTGCTATAGAAGACTACTTAGGCTTTATTTTGGTAAATAAAATGAAATTTATTAATATATTCCCTTCCACTTTGGAAATTTGAACCCTAACATAATGCCATCAATGTATTTGTTAGTTACCAATAGAAAATTGCTACACAAGACTACATAGGCTTTATTTTGGTAAATAAAATGAAATTTATTAATATATTCCCTTCCACTTTGGATATTTGAACCCTTGCATAATACCATCAATGTGTTTGTTAGTTACTATTAGAAATTGCTACAGAATACAACTTAGGCTTTATTTTGGTAAATAAAATGAAATTTATTAATATATTCCTTGTTTTGGATATTAGCCATATAAAATATTGTGATCAATGGTTTTGTTATATTTTTAATCGATTTCACCCCAAGCAAGGCAGTAAAGCCACTAAGACACAAGGGGTTACTGGGTGTGGAACAATTAGGAACAGAAACATTACTAATGAGCGGGAATAGAAAAGAGTAATGAGGAGGACATTGCATTTACATGATCGCAGTTGCCTGGAAAGCATTTAGCCCGAAGGTACTTCCACATGTGAGAATCACGAGAAAAGAAACTGTCAGCATAGAATTTACGGCTACAACTGTTGGAGGTCAGTTGAGGAAGACCTTTGACCTCACTTCCGTTTCCTCAGAGAGTGAGCGAAAATCGGAATGGGTGATAGCATAAACAGGAAATGGCTAAAATAAACAAGACGCACAGGTGTCCTGAGCCTTGAATAACCAGGGTGCAAAGGTGTCTTAAGCGGAAGGAAATGCTTGCTTGCGTGGGCGCATGCCGGAAGAAGCGTGGCCACACGACGTTGCGTCGGCACATGGCCGGAAGAGAGATGGCCACAAGTAGTTGCATAGGCGACATAGCGGAAGAAAGCGTAGCCACACGACGTTGCGTGGGTATCCAAATGTTATAAAAACAGCCCAACTCTTGGCCTGGGAGAAAGGCTGGCTAGAATTTATATTCAAGATTTTGTCTCCGTCAATTCCGGTGTGCGCAAACCCAACCGTTGTGATTCTCCCATTTGTATCCTTAAAGAGGTTACAAACAAAGTTGGTGCTCGAGTGAAAGGAACAGCAACACGGGCGTAGATGACAGAAAGAGGGGTTAATTGTAAAAGAGAATACACTACTGAAAGCCAGGGAGTTGAGTAACACTTTCCAAAATTATTCAGAGAGAGACAGACAAACAGACTCTGGTATGTCCTGTGCATACTACATATATTACTGATATAGTCAAGTCCACAATAGGTAATGGGGAGAATGGAACATTCCATTACAACAGATATGGAGAGACATATACAGATAATGGAGAGACATAGATAGACAGATAATGGAGATATTGGAGTTTTGGGGTACCTTGCTGTACTAGTGAGCCAGCCAAAATGAGCTGACTCACTTTATAGTTCACCAATAGTAGTGTTAACCAATCAGAAGGTTCAAAATATTCAATACGACGTGTATAAAGGCGGTCATGTTTTCCCGAATATGTGCTGCCAGCCTTTGATATCGAATACTGAAGAATTACGGAACAGCTGGTGGTGGTATTGGCGATATAATCAGATTCAGTAGAGTGTCTGATTCGTGAGTGTTAATCTTTAACGTTGTTTCATTGAACAGATTACGTACTGCGCTGGATTCTATATTCATAGACTATGGTGAACATGGTCAACAAAGGTTATGAGCCCAGCGCAGTACGTAATCTGTTCAATGAAACACCGTTAAAGATTAACACTCAAATATTTCCTTTAGTATCGCGTAAATAAATACAGGCATCGCCTCTTTTTAAAACTAAATTATTAGCTCTGGTACCGTCAGCCAACTCAATAAAGTGGGAACCTGGCTCGAAGTTGGGGTCAAAATTAATAAATTTTCTTTGATCTGTAATTACATGATTTGTCGCACCCGTGTCGACTAGGTAAGAATTATAACTATTGGGTATAGTATCCAACCCAAACGAAAAAGCATATGTTCGCTCATTCGAAAAAGCTTTGACATTTTTACAAAAATCACTCCTTGTATGAAATTGACATTTCGCACGTACATATCTGGCTCTTCCACAACGAAAGCAGATGATCACTTTATTGATTTGGCTGACGGTACCAGAGCTGATAATTTAGTTTTAAAAAGATGCGATGCCTGTATTTATTTATAGTTCACCAATAGAAGTTAACCAATCAGAAGGCTCAAAATATTTAATTCGACGTGTATAAAGCCGGCCATGTTTTTTTTCGTATATGCATTGGCAGCCTTTGATATCGAAGACTGAAGAATTACGGAACAGCTGCTTCTAGTGGTATTGGCGATATAGTCAGATTCAGTTGAGTGTCTGACTCGTGAATGTTAATCTTTAACGTTGTTTCATTGAACAGATTACGTACTGCGTTGGATTCTATATTCATAGACTATGGTGAACATGGTCAACAGGAGAGACATAGATAGATAAATAATGGAACGACTCAGAAAAATAGTGTTGTATCCTTAAAAAGGTTACAAACAAACAAAGGTGGTAATCGAATGGAAGGAACAGTAACACAGGCATAGATAGAAGAAAGAGAGGTTTATTGTAAAAGAGAATACACTACTGAAAGACAGGCAAATCGTTAAGGTGGCTAGTAAATCTACTAAAATCCAAAATCTACTAAAAGCGGTGGTATTGGTGTGATATTGATGCCAGCATGCCAGTTATCGTGGGGGTTGAGCAATTTTTTTCCTTGGCCGATATGCATCCCACATAAAAACGACCCTGTGTGAAAACCTACTTTAATGGGAATTTCAGGTAAATAACTTCTTGGCCTTTTTCACTGGGATGAAAGCATAGTAAACGTTTTCTCCTATATGTTGGATATGGGTTGAGGAAGACCTTTGACCTCACTACCGCTGCATGAGAGAGTGAACGAAAATCGGAATGACCGATAGCATAAACAGGAAATGGCTAAATTCCACAGGTGGCACAGGTTTCCTGAGTCTGGAATAAACAGGGTGCAAAAGTGTCCTGAACAGAAAGACATGCATGATTGCGTGGGCGCATGCCGGAAGAGGCGTGGTTGCACGAAGTTGCATGGGTGTCCAAATGTTATAAAATCGGTCCAACTCTTGGTCTGAGAGAGAGAGAGAGAGAGAGAGAGAGAGAGAGGGGCTCGCTAGAGTTTCGCCGAAGATCTTGTCTCCGTCAATTCCTGTGCGCACAATCCTAACTTCTGTGATTCTCCCTCACTCTATCCAATTGCCGCAACTCGGACAATAAACATATTTATATATATATATATATATATATATATATATATATATATATATATATATATATATATATATAAGTGTTCATCACCTTATTTGAGTAATATCAACACATCTATCCACAAACTGCAAATTGATGAGATCTCGTCGCCAGTCTAGTACTGTGCTTAAATTCAAAAAGTCTAGGCGTGGCGGTGGGAAAGTGACTGAAGCTGAGATGCCAGACCAGGACCAATAATATTGCTGATTCTTCTTTGGATCATATTAAGGAGCTCAATGTAAATAGCAGAGGCAACAGACCATAAGTGTCAGGAATTATCTTCATACAACGTATGAAAACGTGTGCGATACGTTACCATTGTCAGCCGTCTGCTGTTTCGGTGGAAAAGGCGGTACTGCCACCCCTGACGCCACCAGCAGCTTTTGCCAGTACCGCCTTATCCACCGAAACTGTTTTACTTGGATCTTATCAAGGAGCTCAATGTAAATAGTAGGGACACCAGACCATATGTAGCAACAATATTCTAAACATGGACGAATGGTGGACTGATAGATTTATATGATAGATTCTGGATAGAAAAATCGTCTCGCCCGACATAGTGAACCAACTTTATTAGCAGCTGACTTAGCAATAGATTCAATATATTTGTCTTTATTTCTGAGATGAGGTATTATGTACATTATTTACATTATTCAGGCTATTGTCCTCATATTTGTCGCCATATTTATTACAACGTTTCGGCCGTTGTACGCTCCGGCCTTCTTCAGGTGGTTGGAATGTCGAACTGAACCCTTTATTTCGCTCACTCGGGTAGACTGTTCTAGTTCCACGCGCCATGTTTAATGGATGTCAGTTATCAGTTATCTGATTAAATCGCAATAATACTGATAAAAGTGGTTGCTGAAGA
Organism: Acanthosepion esculentum; assembly: GCA_964036315.1. NCBI lineage: Eukaryota > Metazoa > Mollusca > Cephalopoda > Sepiida > Sepiidae > Acanthosepion > Acanthosepion esculentum. The sequence continues at coordinate 45,301,482 of OZ038514.1, read as the reverse complement.
CATTAGGTTTATAAGAGAGTGACCCAAAGAGTATGAGTTCAATACCCGGTTAAGGCAGTGGAGAACTTTCAGAGGGAAATTAATAGGAGATAACTGATAACTGACATCCATTAAACATGGACGAGAACATAACTAAGAAAAATTGCAATGTGAACATTAAAAGATAAAATCAAACAAAGGGGCGGTATTCTCCCTTTTACTTCCATATATGGTCAGCCACGCCTAAAAGACGGTTGCTGAGACATTAGGTTTTTTTAAATCCCAGAAATTCATGAACAGATGTCCTCAAGGACACATGACCCAGTGGATAAAGACGTTGGTTAGACCCAGTGACTAGACCCAAAGAATTGTGATTTTAGGACGTAAAAGAGGCATGGCACGTGGAACTAGAACAATTTGCACCGGCGAAAGAAAGGGTTCTGTTCGAAATTCCAATCACCTGAAGAAGGTCGGAGCGTACAACGGTGGAATATGGCAATGGAGACGAGGATAACAGTACAAATAATGTAAATAAGGCAAGTAATCATTATACTTCATCTCAGATATATAGACAGGCATTTACTTGTGTGTATTTTTAGTCTATTTTTTTTATTTACTTAATTTGCAATATAAGCTCTTGTAAAAAATATGCAATAATAATAACAACAGAGAAATGTAATATGAGCACTAGTAAAAAAGGTTTATTAGGTTTATAAATCCCAGAAGTCTTCATGGGCATTTTTTATTTTTTAAGCTTATCACCCCAAGCAAGGCTGGAAGCCACTAGCATGCAAGTGGTTACAGAAGGTTTGGAGGAAGAGCAGATAGGAGTGGTAAAGGAGAGGATTGGAGAAAGATAGTGGACCGATCAAGGCAGGAGGGTTACAGAAGATTTGGAGCGAGAGCAGATAGGAATGAAAGGTGAAAGGATGTGGAGAAGGGAAGTGGATAGATCAAGGCAACATGAGATGTCGATTGACGTTACACTTAAATAGTTGGAGATTGTATTTGAATAAGGAATAAGGAAGGGAGTTCCACAGGCGAGATGTGCGAGACATGAAGCTATTGGAGTAGAATAGACGTCTACATCTAACAGTTTAAACGGTGAAGGGGTGGGAACGGGATGCCAGCCTCGTAGGACGTTTAAATTCATGAGGCCTGGGAACCAGCGAAAGCAGCTCCTCGGAGCAATTACCGTGAAAGGGCCCAGTGGATAAAGACATTGGTTTGATACAGTGACTAGACCCAACCTGTGAGTTCGCTACCAGGCCACAGCAGGGGTAAACCAAAAAGACTTAGACATCCGGAAGTGGCATGGAACTAGAACCCGGGTGGTTCGAAATTCCAATCACCTGAAGAAGGCGAGTGCGTACAACGTCCGAAACATTGAAAAATTACAATGAAGATAAGGATAACAGTCCGAATAATGTAATAATTTTTCACATATTTTAAAAGAATCGTGCTCATAAATCACATAATTAAGTATCACTTAATAATCTCTAAATACATAGCAGAAGCCCAACGATTTTATTGTCTAACTCTTCCACGCCCAGTAACCCTTTGTGTCTCAGTTGCTTGCTTTGGGCGTAGTCGATTAAAAAAATAACCCATAGAAGTGTTGATATGCCGCTAAACAAAATCAAACAAAGGGGCAGTATTCTCCCTTTTACTTCCATATATGGTCAGCCACGCCTAATGTCAGCCACGCCTAATTTTTCTATTTCCCCTCGTATTACGGATTCCTGACTCTAGTATCAACCGGACATATGTTCACTTTTTTTTATTCTAGTGTACGCCTGCCTTTTTTTTTAAAAATCTAATGTAAACCGACTCTGTAAAGGCATAGATGTTGAGTGTTAATGTAAGTTACCCCGTGTTATATGTAGTTGTAGTTCATAGAGGATTCCTTTTCTTTTTTGTTTATACTGAAAATGAAATGAAAAAAAACATACAACATATAACAATGAGACTTTGACACACGTGTTGAAATTAATGACAACAATGCGTATTTTCCTTTTTCTGAATGTAAATTACAATTTGTGTGTGTTAAAAGTTTTCAGGGTTATTGTCTGTTTTTGTTTCTTTAAACATTTGCGCTTACTTGTTTATAATTGTTCCGAGAATTTTGTAGTGAGAGGAAGTTTTTGAAACCGTCAACTCCGGATTTTCACGGAACGAAGGCGCTACGTGTGTGTTTTTCTTTTTACTACTGCTACTGTCACCTGCTTGTATGTGAAAGATTGTTTTTATAGTGATGAAATTTTAGATCTTGATTTCAAGAATGATGAAATATCATCATCATCATAATCATCATCATCATCATCATCTATCATCACTGGTGTAAAAAGTTGTTTTTAGTAAGATGAAACTTTTGAAAGTAATAAGCAACCCTGTATCTAAAAAAAAAATGAGGCCTGTATAAATATGTATGGATATGTTTCCTCTTTTCGAATATGCTATGATAGATCAAGAGGAAATATTATTCGAGATAATAGATATAACCTTTTATAAGGTATGTTGCGTTATCAAATACCGACAGTAATTATATAGTATCTTTTTAACGGTCGATCTTACTATCAAGGACGCTTTATCGACTTTCAGGAACTTTATCTTACTGCATCTCGTCATCAAAACAAAAATAACAACATCAAAAAAGAAACGATGGTGAATTTGGTAAATCAGCCTCGCTTTGGCTGTAAGCAGGAAGCCATTGAGAAAAATTGTGTCAGTACACATATGGCAGAAAATGGTAATTTTAGTTTAATGGTAATTTAAATTATTGTGTTACTTGTTTCTTCTCTCTATTCTCTTTCCTTCCGTTTACTTCTCTCTTCTTTCTTTTCTGGCAGTGTATTTTTTTTGTGTTTGATTTGTGCATTTCTGCGTTTTCCATCAGAGACCATTTTTCCTCTCCTATTCTCTCATTTACTGCGGTTTACGTCTTTTTCGTTCTGTATTTTTCTTTGCTTCCTAATCGTCCTTTCATATTGAAACTTTCTTTTTGTCTTTTCATTAAACATTTTCTGCCTGTTTTTCTTCCTTTCTTTTCTCATGCTACCGTCCTTGCTTTCTTTCTTTAGCTCATTTTCATCTTTCATCTTCAAACTTTCTTTTTATCCTTCATTAACATTCTCTCTTTGTTTTTCTTTCTTTGTTCTTACATTATCATTTTTTCTATCTTTCTTTTATTATTTCTTTCATTACTTACTTTCCTTCTTTCATTTACAAACCTTCTTTTTATCTTTGCATTAAACCTACCTTTCTTTCTTTCTTTCTTTCTTTCTTTTTTTCATTCTTTCTTTCTTTGGTTTGTTTTTTCTTTCATCTTTCATCTTTCTTTTTATCCTTTCATTACCCTCCACTCTTTGTCTTTCTTTCTTTCTTTCTTTCTTTCTTTGAATTGTTCTGCCATTATCTCTTTTTTCTTTCATTTATCTTTTCTATGACCTCTCATTCTTTCTTTCTTTCTTTCTTTCTTTCTTTCTTTCTTTCTTTCTTTCTTTCTTTCTTTCGTATTAAACTTTTTTCTTTACATTAATTATTCCTTCCCACTTTCTCTCTTCTTTTTACTTATTAATTTTCTTTCTTTCTTCCTTCCTTCCTTCCTTATTAAACATGCTTTCTTTCTTTCTTTCTTTCTTTCTTTTGATTAAGCATGTTTTTTTTCTTTTCCTTGAGTACGCTCTCTTTCTTTTCATTAAACCTGTTTTATTTCTTTTCTTTTCCTTAAGTACGCTTTCTTTCTTTCTTTCTTTCTTTCTTTCTTTGACTTGTTCTGCCATAGTCTCTTTTTTCTTTCATTTATCTTTTCTATGACCTCGCATTCTTTCTTTCTTTCTTTCTTTCTTTCTTTCTTTCTTTCTTTCCTTGTTCTCTCAGCCATATCTTTTTACTTCATCTTCTTCAACATAAAACTAGTCATTTACATTAATACTCCTCTTTCCTTTTTCTTTCATTTATTTTTTATTAACAACTCTTTCCGTGATTCTATATTTTCTTTCTTTCCATTTGGTGTATTTTCTTTTTTTCTTTCTTTCTTTCTTTCTTTCTTTCTTTCTTTATTTAAGAGATATTTTTCCTTCTTTCTTTTCATTAAGTATGCGTTCTTTCTTTCTTTTTTCTTTCTTTTTTCTTAAGCATTTATTATTTCTTTCTTTTTACCAAGCATACTTTCTTTCTTTTTCTCATTAAGCATGTATTCTTTCTTTCTTTGTCTTTCTTTCTTTCTTTCTTTCTTTCTTACTTACTTTCTTTCTTTCTTTAAGCGATATTTTTCCTTCTTTCTTTTCATTAAGAATGCGTTCTTTCTTTCTTTCTTTTTTCTTATGCATGTATTCTTTCTTTCTTTTTACCAAGCATACTTTCTTTTTCTCATTAAGCATGAATTCTTTCTTTCTTTGTCTTTCTTTCTTTCTTTCTTTCTTTCTTACTTTAGCTTTTTATTTTTTCCTTTCTTTCTTTCTTTCTTTCTTTCTTTCTTCATCTTCTCGTTTAAACTTAAAACTTTCTTTTTATTCTTTTATTAGCAATTGTCTGTTTGATTTTCTTTCTTTCTTTTATTCATTCTTTCTCGCTTTCTTTCTTTCATTCTTTTCTTTCATCTTGAAACTTTATTTTTATCTTTTCATTAACTTCTCCCTTTGTTTTTCTTTCTTTCTCCCTTCCTCTCATCCTTTTTAGTTGTTCCTTTTTCATTTTACTTTCTGTTTTTCTTTTTTAATCCTCTCTTTCCTTTTTCATTTCTTTCCTCGTTTGTTTCATTAATCCTTCTTTCTCTCACTCCCTATGATTTCTTTCTTTCTTTCGTTCTTTCTTTCTTTCTTTCTTTCTTTCTTTCTTTCTTTATTTCTTTGATTTGTTTTTTCTTTCATCTTTCATCTTTCTTTTTTTCTTTTCATTACCCACCACTCTTTGTTTTTCTTTCTTTCTTTCTTTCTTTCTTTCTTTCTTTCTTTCTTTCTTTCTCTGCTTATTTATATACTCTCCTCTAATTCTTTGCCCTTTTCCTTATCTTTCTCAATCTATTAAAAAAGAAAAAGTTTGATACTTACAAATTTTCCAGCCTCTCCAAACCAATGAAGGCGCCGCCCGGAATCTCCGTAATAAAATTATTTCCCATGATCAGATCTCGGAGTTTGCTCAAACCTCGGAATAAATCTAACTGAAGTTCTGTGATTTTATTATTGCAAAGGTTTCTGGAATATATAAGGAAAAAAGAAAGAAAAAAAAAAGAAGAATTATGAAGTCTTATCGCGGTCTATGAAGTCTCGACTTGTGAAAGTTATCAATAAGTGGCTTTGAACTCAGGGAATGAAGTAAAATTAGGCAAACACGTAAAGAAAAAATCTAGGCCACCAAACATCATTAAGTTTTTAGGGATATCATCATCGTCATCATCATGATCATCATCATCATGATCATCATCATGATCATCATCATTATGATCATCATCATGATCATCATCATGATCATCATCATCATCATCATTATGATCATCATCATGATCATCATCATCATGACCATCATCATCATGACCATCGTGATCATCATCATCATGATCATCATCATCATTATGATCCTCATAATCTTGATCACCATCATGATCATCATGATGATGATCCTCATCATGACCATCATCATCATCATCATCATCATGACCATCATTATCATGATCTTGATCATGATCATCGTCATGATCATCATCATGATCATCATCATCATTATAATCATCATCATGATCATCATCTTGATCACCATCATGATGATGATGATGATCATCATCATGATCATCATCATGATCATCATCATGATCATCATCATCATCATCATCATCATCATGATGATCATCATCATCATCAGTTGTCTAGTTCCCTTGGCTCCGTGTTGATACCCTTGGGAAAAGGTGTGAATCCAATTTTTCCCTCCCCGTCCAACCAGCTATGGGTAATCAAGTCCAACCCTCTCCAGCCTGGAGAGGGTTGGACTCCGTCAGGATAGCTTGCCATACAAATACCATTGCTAGTAAGGCTGCATTACATGTAGTCACAGGACAGACTGAAGGCAATATAGACAGAGTAAATCAACGCGTAACCTACCTAGAGAGCTTGAGTAAATGGATAGGAGGACAGGGAATAGGAGAGAAAAAAGACAAAATTTAATAAGAGCTACAAAGGAAAGAAGATTGTGGAGAGCCATGATCGCCAACGTCTTGAAGGAACACAGGCACATAAAAGAAGAAAAATCGTTACAGATGCAAACAAGGCATAATGAGTAAATGGATGTCAGAACAAGGATTAGGAGAGATAACAAAAAAGACAAAATATATTAAGAACTACAGAGGACATGAAAATGTGGAGAGCCATGATCGCCAACGTCCTGAATGAACATGGCACATGGAAGAAGAAGAAGAAGAAGAAGAAGAAGAAGAAGAAGAAGAAGAAGAAGAAGAAGAAGAAGAAGAAGAAGAAGAAGAAGAAGAAGAAGAAGAAGAAGAAGAAGAAGAAGAAGAAGAAGAAGAAGAAGAAGAAGAAGAAGAAGAAGAAGAAGAAGAAGAAGAAGAAGAAGAAGAAGAAGAAGAAGAAGAAGAAGAAGAAGAAGAAGAAGAAGAAGAAGAAGAAGAAGAAGAAGAAGAAGAAGAAGAAGAAGAAGAAGAAGAAGAAGAAGAAGAAGAAGAAGAAGAAGAAGAAGAAGAAGAAGAAGAAGAAGAAGAAGAAGAAGAAGAAGAAGAAGAAGAAGAAGAAGAAGAAGAAGAAGAAGAAGAAGAAGAAGAAGAAGAAGAAGAAGAAGAAGAAGAAGAAGAAGAAGAAGAAGAAGAAGAAGAAGAAGAAGAAGAAGAAGAAGAAGAAGAAGAAGAAGAAGAAGAAGAAGAAGAAGAAGAAGAAGAAGAAGAAGAAGAAGAAGAAGAAGAAGAAGAAGAAGAAGAAGAAGAAGAAGAAGAAGAAGAAGAAGAAGAAGAAGAAGAAGAAGAAGAAGAAGAAGAAGAAAGAAGAAGAAGAAGAAGAAGAAGAAGAAGAAGAAGAAGAAGAAGAAGAAGAAGAAGAAGAAGAAGAAGAAGAAGAAGAAGAAGAAGAAGAAGAAGAAGAAGAAGAAGAAGAAGAAGAAGAAGAAGAAGAAGAAGAAGAAGAAGAAGAAGAAGAAGAAGAAGAAGAAGAAGAAGAAGAAGAAGAAGAAGAAGAAGAAGAAGAAGAAGAAGAAGAAGAAGAAGAAGAAGAAGAAGAAGAAGAAGAAGAAGAAGAAGAAGAAAGAAGAAGAAGAAGAAGAAGAAGAAGAAGAAGAAGAAGAAGAAGAGAAGAAGAAGAAGAAGAAGAAGAAGAAGAAGAAGAAGAAGAAGAAGAAGAAGAAGAAGAAGAAGAAGAAGAAGAAGAAGAAGAAGAAGAAGAAGAAGAAGAAGAAGAAGAAGAAGAAGAAGAAGAAGAAGAAGAAGAAGAAGAAGAAGAAGAAGAAGAAGAAGAAGAAGAAGAAGAAGAAGAAGAAGAAGAAGAAGAAGAAGAAGAAGAAGAAGAAGAAGAAGAAGAAGAAGAAGAAGAAGAAGAAGAAGAAGAAGAAGAAGAAGAAGAAGAAGAAGAAGAAGAAGAAGAAGAAGAAGAAGAAGAAGAAGAAGAAGAAGAAGAAGAAGAAGAAGAAGAAGAAGAAGAAGAAGAAGAAGAAGAAGAAGGACCGTTACAGTTGAAAACAACACATATGAGTAAATGAATGGCAGAACAGGGATTAGGAGAGATAATAAAAAGGTACAATATATTCAGAGCTATAAAGGACAGGAAATTGTGGAGAGCCATGATCGCCAACGTCCTGAAAGGCTACGGCACATAGAAGAAGAAGGTTAAGTAGAATTGTTACAGATGCAAACAACGCATAGCGAGTTAACCGATGACAGAACATGGATTAGGTGAGATAACAAAAAAAATGATTAAAAGCTACAAATGATATGAAATTGTGGAGAGCCATGATCGCCAACGTCTTGAATGGACACGGCACACAGAAGAAGAAGAAGAAGAAGAAGAAGAAGAAGAAGAAGAAGAAGAAGAAGAAGAAGAAGAAGAAGAAGAAGAAGAAGAAGAAGAAGAGGATAACGGTAAGAAAATGTAAATAGTGTAAATAATTACAATACCTCATCTCAGAAATATAGATAGATCCTGAAGAAGGCCGGAGCGTACATCGGCCGAAACGTCGTGGACATGGCAACGACGATGAGGACAACAGTCCGAACAATGTAAATAGTGTAAATAATTACAATACATCATCTCAGAAATATAGACATTTAACTTCAGTCTCTTTCCCACCACCCTATAACGGAGCCATCATCATCATCATCATCACTACCACCACCACCACCACCATCATCATCATCTTTAAACTGGCAACCGTATTAGGTGAAGGTAAACTCTGATTTCAAAACTGTATGTAACCCTGGCGAAGTACAGGCAATTAATAGCAGGACAGACAGGGACCTTTAGTCTTGTATTGCAACCGGTGTAGGAGACGGAAAACTCTGAATTCAAAACTGAATATCGCCCTGGCGAAGTATTTGTAATGAATGGCAGGATAGATTGGGTTCTTTAGTCTTTGATGAGAACGTTTCAGGTGAAGGTAAACCCTGGTGAAGTATATGCTATACAGACAGACTTGATATTTTATCCTTGATTGGCAACTGGTTTAGGAGACGAACAACTCTGAATTCAAAACTGTATGTAGCCCTGGCGAAGTAATTGCAATGAACAGCAGGACAGATTGGGTTCTTTAGTCTTGGGTGGCAACTGGTTTAGGGGAAGGAAAGCTCTGAATTCAAAACTGTATGTAGACCTGGCGAAGTATTTGCTATGAGTCCCAGGACAGTTTGGGTTCTTTAGCCTTGGGTGGCAACAGTTTAAGAGAAACGATAACTCTTATCTCAAAACTGTATATAGCCCCGGCGAAGTAAATGTTATGAATAGCAGGAGAGATAGGTACTTTAGCCTTGGGTGGCAACAGTTTAAGGAAAAGGAAAGCTCTGAATTCAAAACTGTATGTAGCCCTGGCGAAGTACATGCTATAAATAGCAGGACAGATTGTGTTCTTTAGCCTTGGGTAGCAACCGTTTTAGGTGAAGGTAAACTATGTATTCAAATCTGTACGTAGCCTTTTCGAACTAAATGCAATTAATAGCAGGACAGACTGGGCCCTTTAGCCTTGCGTGGCAATCGGTTTAGGAGACGAACAACTCTAAATTCAAAACTGAATGTAACTCTGGAGAAGTATTTTCAATGAATAGCAGGAGAGATTGGGTTCTTTAGTCTTTGATGACAACGGTTTTAGGTGAAGGTAAACTCTGATTTCAAAAATGTATTTAGCCCTGGTGAAGTGTATGCTATGAATAGCAGGACAGACTAGGAATTCTATCCTTCATTGGCAACTGGTTTAGGAGACAGAAAGCTCTGAATTCAAAACTGTATGTAACCCTGGCGAAGTATTGGCAATGGATAGCAGGACAGATTGGGTTCTTTAGTCTTGGGTAGCAACTGGTTTAGGAAAAAGAAATCTCTGAATTCAAAACTGTATGTAGACCTGGCGAAGTACATGCTATTAATAGCAGGACAGATTGTGTCCTTTAGCCTTGGGTGGCAACAGTTTTAGCAGAAGGAAACCTCTGAATTCAAAACTGTATATAGCCCCGGCGAAGTACATGCTATGAATAGCAGGACAGACTGGGTTCTTTAGCCTTGGGTGGCAACCGTTTCTGTTGAATGTAAACTCTGTATTCAAAACTCTGTGTAGCCCTGGCGAAGTATTTGCAATGGATAGCAGGACAGACTGGGTTCTTTAGTCTTGGGTGACAACTGGTTTAGGAGAAAGAAAGCTCTGAATTGAAAACTGTATGTAGCCCCGGCGAAGTACATGCTATGAATAGCAGGATAGGCTGGGATCTGTATGTAGCCCCGGCGAAGTACATGCTATGAATAGCAGGACAGACTGGGTTCTTTAGCCTTGGGTGGCAACCGATTCAGGTAAATGTAAACTCTGAATTCCAATCTGTATGTAGCCCTGGCGAAGTACATGCTCTGCATAGCAGGACAGGCTGGGTTCTTTCGCCTTGGGTGGCAACCAGTCTAGGAGAATGAAAACTGAATTCAAATTTGTATGTACCCGTGGCATAGCATTTACTAAACAGCTAAAGGAAGGATCGTTCGCATTGGATCGATGATAGCGACTACTGTTGAATGATTATGAAGATAGTGATGATACTAAATCTTTCAATTCTAACTCCGCAATTATTTAGAGAATGATCGGACAGCCATGAATATGGTTTCTTTCACGAACCTCATCCGCCATCAAAGTGTTCAAACAACTGGCTCCTTGTCAAATAAAAGGGACACTAAGTTGTCTCAAGTTATCACACTATGACACTATACATGACATTCAATAACGTTGCTACGAATTCACAAGAATAAAACATTCCAGACAAATACTAGAATCTTTTTCAATGGTGCAGTCTGTTCTTATCTATCATACTCACTGTTTCATCTATCGAACGAGCAGGCAAGTTCACTGCTTTATCTATCTATCTATCTATCTATCTATCTATCTATCTATCTATCTATCTATCTATCTGTCTCTTCCATTCAAATCATTATCTATCTATCTATCTATCTATCTATCTATCTATCTATCTATCTATCTATCTATCTGTTCCAGTCAAATCATTATCTATCTATCTATCTATCTATCTATCTATCTATCTATCTATCTATCTACATATCTATCTATATGTTCCAGTCAAATCATTATCTATCTATCTATCTATCTATCTATCTATCTATCTATCTATCTATCTATCTATCTATCTATCTATCTATCTATCTGTTCCAGTCAAATCATTATCTATCTATCTATCTATCTATCTATCTATCTATCTATCTATCTATCTATCTATCTATCTATCTATCTATCTAGTGCAGAGGATTTGGAAAGAGTTAGATGATTCTAATGCTGACTACGAAGGTATGGCAAGCTCGGCAAACTCACTCTGATCGTTATGATGAGAAAACAACTCACGAGTTTGTTGGTGAGAGCCCCAGACTCAACACAGAGGTCTACATCAAGTGGCTTGAGAAGGTAATGATGCCCTGGGTCAAGAGGGTAGAAGGTAGAATGCCAGGAAATATTTTATAATTTAAGAACTAAAAAAAAAATTATGGAAACCACAGGTTACTGCTGCGTATGACGATCCAGCGGCAAGACCTATGATTGAGATATTTTGACGAGCGTAGAACCACCTCTTAATTGCTCCCAGAACCTGGGTGGTAGCACCTGTTGGGGTCACAGTTATGGGCAAATAGTTACTCCCAAACTGGGGTAAAAAACACTGAAAGTATAGATTTAAAAAAAAAGAGAATAAATTACCAGCAATAGATTTTTGTAAAAGAAAACAATTACCAGCAATTATTCTTTTATTTGTCAAGTCCAATCAATTCGTAGGCGACCATAGCCCTCCACATATCCCTGCCCCTTGTAACTCTTAATAAGTTCTGTATTTTTGTTATTTCTCAAAAAACCCTGTTCTGTCATCTATTTACTCAAGTTCATCAACTATTTTATCACTGCTTTCCTCTGTTCCTCTTTTGTGAGTATCAGATTTTCCAAGCCATCTTTCCTCATTATGTGCCCCAGAAATTTCAACTACCACGTCTTTGCTCATATGTCCGTTCCATGGTATCCTCAGCATCCTTCTGTAGAACCACATTTCTGTTGCTTCAAGTCTCTTCTTCATCTTTGGGGAGATTCGCCAGTATTCGCTGCTATCAGCAATAGATTATTGTAAAAATAATAATAATAAAAAAAATACCCAAGCTCCCAAGAAAATTAAATTTCACCATTAAATGACCCATAATGAGTTGATGTGTCGTTAAAAAATAATTATGGCCTTTTTCGTCGATAGTGATGGCCGGCATCGAAAAAAGTTTTCTTAAAAACACAGCTCGTGGCTAAAACAACTAATGGAGGATCCGCATGGTCTTTGACAACGACCACAGCGGTAGAATAATGTGGAGTCATCCACCGTAGGGGGTTTGCACCTTGTCTAGCCTCTACGGCGTGCCCTATTCTCTTCATACCTCTTTGCTCCCGCGAAAACAGCAGCTCCCACCCCAATTCAATCCCTGGCAACCGCATCCCAGTTCGAAACATTGATAGAAAATTCCATCACGGGCGTGCTCTCAAACAGTTCCTCATAGAGTATCTATTAGGGAATTCTGGAGTTATCCATGCGCGTAATTTGCCAAAGCCAACAGATACGTCGAGAGCACTTCTGTATTCTGGACCCTATCTAACAATTTAATTTTTAAAATATTTCTTAAATATCTAATTTAAAAATTTTTTTTTTTTTAAGCTTATCACCCCAAGTAAGGCTGGAAGCCACTAGCACGCAAGGGGTTACAGAAGGTTTGGAGGAGGAGCAGAGAGGAGTGGTAAAGGAGAGGATGTGGAGAAAGATAGTGGATCGATCAAGGAAAGGGGGTTACAGAAGATTTGGAGCGAGAGCAGATAGGAATGAAAGGTGAAAGGATGTGGAGAAGGGAAGTGGATAGATCAAGGCAACTGGAGATGTCGATTGACGTTACACTTAAATAGTTGGAGATTGTATTTGTCAGGGAAACGGGAATAAGGAAGGGAGTTCCATAGGCGAGATGTGCGAGACATGAAGCTATTGGAGTAGAAGAGACGTCTACATCTAACAGTTTCAACGGTGAAGGGGTGGGAACGGGATGCCAGCCTCGAAGGACGTTTAAATTCATGAGGCCTAGGAACCAGCGAAAGCAGCTCATCGGAGCAATTACCGTGAAAGTATTTGTAAAAAAGACAGAGCGAGGCAACGTCGCGTCTGCATGGGAAAACTATTTAAACTATACCGCTAAAAAAACAAACCGCAAGAAGACTTACGAATGGGAGTCAGCAAAAAAGATTCGACGTTTTGACAAAATCGAGAACAAGTAGACGCAACGAAGACATTGAATTGTAGGTTTTTATTTGCGATTCATTTCGCTGTCAACGATTTTTTCAATTAAGATATAATTGATCAACTTTCATGTGGCATTTCTGCTAAGTTGAAAGCTTCTTTAATTAAGTTCAATTTGTTCACGTGCAATAAAGAAAGTGATACAAAAATTATCATTTAAACTTCTTCAACACAAAATGTGATGTTACTTTTTTAACAGGTGCGAAAATTGATCAGTCATCTTCCTAAAGGTGTAGGGTATAAAAAGACCCGCGAATAGAAGTCAACAAGAATGCTTAACGTTTTGACAATAGCAGGAACTGAATGAAGGAAAGAAATCAATGGAAGTATTTTGTTGTGTTTTGTGGTTTAGTTTACTGTTTAGTTTTTCTTTTTTCTTTTTAAAAAAAATAAATCATTCTTCAATTCAACGACAGTTAGGCCTTAATTAAAAATAAATAGTCTTGTCTTTTTTTATCTTCTGAATCGTTATCTGTTCTTCTGATCTATAGATAGATTCAATTTGTGCACCTGCAATTTTTAGGGGTTGCAATTCAATTTTGAGGAGCTGCGAATATTGATCAAAAATATTTCTAAGTATTTGCCACAAAAAATGTTCTGAGCTTTTGATTGATTTGATTTTTACGGTTTATCATCACTTTGTCACATATTTCGAACTGTAAGAATAATTATTTTTGTTTGCAATACTGTTGCATTAACAATTGTTTTTTAGAATAACTACATATTGTTTTAGATACAACTCCTACTATTTAACCAACAACTAGGGGGAGATAAATTTTGCTATATAGGAATAAAGTGTCACTTGAGTTTGAACCTAGATCGCCAGTGAGCAAACGCAGGCGATCCCATTATTGAATTAAGTGGACTACGTAACCATAGAGGAAACGCATATATGTAGGAAGTCTTCAAAGTCTAACTGATCGCAATTTCTAGTCTATCCTCTATACTATACCGATCACCATTTCTGTTCTATCCTTTATTACTATTCGGATGACCATTTCTACCCTATCTTCTATTACTATACGGACCGCTATTCACTATACTATTTCTCTATTCAGATCACTATAACGGTTACTTGTCGAGCAAGTACTATTAGTGGGAGTGTTGTTCGAAGGCGTCTGACACCAGTATTGTTCAACGGCGTTACTAAAGTTGTATCTGCGATTACAAAGTCTCTACTACAACGGACATTATGAAAGTGACAACGAGTGTTCGTTGACATTACGAAAGTGGCAATGCGTGTTCGTTTTCATCACAAAACATAATATTGAAAATGATGGTGTGAATGATATAGAACCAAGGGTGAAGGTATCACTTCACTGGGTAGGCATGGTCGTCGTCCTATGAAGTGTGGAGGTGCAAATGGTCTCTAGAGATTATTATTATTATTATTATTATTATTATTCATTCATTAATTCAATGTGTGTTCATACCGTTATTAACTGTTGCTATATAACTGTTCTCTATACTGATTACTACACGGATTACCTTACGGTGATTACTATTTCCAGCGATTATTATTGAGCAAGTACTATTAGTTCGAGTGTTATTCGAAGGCGTCTGACACCGGTATTGTTCAACGGCGTTACTATAGTTGTATCTGCGATTACAAAGTCTCTACTACAACGAGCATTACAAAAGTGGCAACGAGTGTCCCTTGACTTCGCAAAATATTTGAATTAAATTTGATTAATTATAATTTTTCTTTCTTAATTTTAAATTTTGTGGATACTTTTATTTTTCTATTTACTTGTCTTTTTAATCATTTCACCTTAAACAAGGCCATGATGCTGACTTTCCCAACAGCTGACATAGTAATCGATTCAATATAATCTCACCACTTCATGTCGATAGAAAAAAGTAGACTTTTCCTGGGGGAATTTGCATACCCCAGTTACTAATATAAGATTAGCCAATAATTATTTATACTGGGACTCATGCATACAATTACAAGTAATCCATAATAATATTTTAAATTTTGAAATCATATTTATTTTTGCTGTATGAATTTTAAAAATCTTGTCTTTCAATCATTCCGCCTCACCCGCTAACCTCTTCTGCTGCTCCTGATCTACAGCATGTTACCAAATAGAATATTTACGTTTTTGTTTCTTTATATCAAACCGCGAGTTGTAAGTTCTGAATCTTTGTCAGGGACTCTATACTTGCGTCGTTTGTAATGTTCATCAACGTCATTCCTGACGTCATCACTTCTCAACATGGTATCTCTGCAGACGACACAACTGTTTATTCTTGCTGATGCAATTAACCCTAGTGTTTTATCTAAGTAAGAATTCAGAATTTTAAAATAATGAAACGTAGAAATAATCCGAGAAAGTTGAGACAGTCAGTAATGTTAAAAATAACAGCCATAATAAAGTAAGTTTGCAATTGCATAAGGTTATGTTTGCTGTATAAGTAAGTTGGGATTTATATGCATATAATTAACTCTATTATTTTGTATAAGAGAGAATTCAGAATTCAAAATATTGAAAAGTAGAAACAGTTCGATAAAGTTAACACAGCCAGTAATGTTAACAAATGGCGGCCTTAATAAAGTAATTTTGCAATTTCATTGGTTATGTTTGCTGTATAAATAAGCTAGTATATATATGCATATGATTAACGTTATTATTTTATATAAGGAAGAATTCAGAATTGAAAATAATGAAAAGTAGACATAATGAGAGAAAGTTAATTTCACCCTAACATAAAAATGGCGTCCATAAAAATGTAATGTTGCAATTGCATTGGATATATTTTTTGCATAATTAAACTAGGATATGTTTTTCATTTATAACTATATTGCTTAACTTCAAGTATCGGACGTGGAACCGGTGTTTCAACATGATAAGCTCGTAAGCCTTACATACACAGGGTTCGTTCAAAAAGATTTAATCCTCACCAGAAAGAAGTACCATACCTGAACATCTTTGCTGCCCCAACACACTGCCACTCCTTATAAAACTAGAAAAAAAAAACTAATTCAGGTTTCTGTCTTAATTTCTGTGCGAGGCCCATACAAAGGTGAGAATCTAAAAATGGACAATAGAGAGGCCAGTGGAGTCATAAAGTATCTGCAAAAGAAAGGTATGACACCCAAGAAAATCGATAAGGACATGTTGCAGACACTTGATGAGGACTCTCCTTTTCCTATGCAACTGCGAAGAAGTAGGCGGCAGAATTCAACCAGGGCAGGGACAGCACGGTGGATAATCCTCGGTGAGGTCGTCCAAAAACCTTAACCCCTGATGAACAAGTTGATACCATTCACCGTATGCTTCTGGATGACAGACATCTGACTATTCAGCGGACAGAAAAGTCTATAGGCATTCGTTCTCGTTCGGTCCATACTGTTTTAACTGAAATCTTGCGAATGAGCAAACTGTCTGCAAGATGGCTCCTAAGAATGATGACGCCAGAACAGAAACTGAAAAAGGTTGAAATTTCCAGGATACTCCAGGCTGACCCTAGGAATTTTCACCGCAGATTAGTAACTCAAGATGAAACCTGGGTTCACCTCTTCAAACCTGAATCAAGGATTCAAAGGAAATGGTGGAAACACTCTGATTTTCCACTACCAGAGAAGTTCAAGAAGATAGAGTCTGTTGTCAAGGTGATTGCTTGTTTTTTGGGGGGGATTCTGAAGGTTTAATCATAATAGACTACCTGGAAAATGGAAACACTATTAATGGACAGTACTATGCATCAGGATTAAACCAACTGAAGGAAGTAATCAAGTCGAAATTTAGAGGGAAGCTGAGGGCAGATGTGCCCTTGCTCTTTTAACACGCCCATTCACACTGCTCAGGTTGCAGTAGCTGAATCAGCCAACTATGTGGCAGCCATTTTGGAAACAATGATGAGATCATGGGTTTTGTAGAGGAGTTTCTGGAGGACCAGAATGCCATCTTCTTCTGTGATGAGATTGTAATGCTTAGTTGGACCAATTTCACTCATACCAAGGGGACTAAATTGGACAGTACCAAATAACTATCTTGTTTCTCCAACTCCTTATAAAAATCTATTCTAAAAATTCTCTTGATTTATGTTTGGATACGAAACTATGTGCAGATATGAAAAACTTTTAGAGATCTATGACAGGAGAAATTTCACTTCGAAAGCGTGAAATAGTATCACCCCAAGCCAGAGAATATGATTTGGTTTGGTTTGTTTTACAGCATATCAACCTTAAGACGCCCATTCACACTGCTCAGGTTGCAGTAGCTGAATCAGCCAACTATGGCTTTCAACTGAACTTTGCTCCATCTGACTACTTCCTGTTTCCTAAACTCAAATCCCGCCTACGTGGCAGCCATTTTGGAAACAATGATGAGATCATGTGTTCTGTAGAGGAGGTTTTGGAGGAACATGACACCACGTTCTTTCATAATGAGATTGCAATGCTTAAGCAACATTGGACCAAATGTATTGATGTCAAGGAAGGCTATATTGAAAAATAATGAAAAACTGTCTTGTTTCTTCAACTCCTTCTGGGTGAAGCTTAGAACTTTCTGAATAAATCTCGTAGACGTGTTGGATATTAATAGTAGATGCCTTGTTACAGATCAGGTAATCTCAATGCATCTTCATATGATAATATTACTAGGATCTTTACCCCCAGGTCCAAGACAATCAGAGATGTAATTATGAATTTAGGTGATGTAGACCGGCGGCAAGGTCTCATTATTCTATAGTTGAAATGGCTAGATATAATCGGACCAAGACGCCACCTTTTACAGTGATGGGATTGCAATTTTTAAGCATTGTTGGGCCAAGTACCTTGATGTCAAGCATGGACTATGTTGAATAACAGTGAAAAAATGTCTTGTTTCTCCAACTCCTTATGTGAGGCTTAGAACTTTTGTGAACGATCCTCGTATATGTAATATTTTCACTTTTATCTCAAGATGCAATATATGAAAAAATATAACATATTTTCATACTGATTGTCTCCTAAGGTTGTATTTCCATGAATGTTTAATATTTAATCATTTCTATCTGAAAATATGTTTGCATAGAATAAGCACACGACATAGTGACGATCATTATTTAATCATACGATTTTAAAAAAGAAACATTACTTACAAAATGCGAAGTTCTCCACATCCGGTAAGATTTGGCATTTTTGACAACTTGTTGGAATGAACATCCCTGAAAGAAATAAAATAAATATTCATGATCAGAATGACGTCATGGAGAGAAATGGTTTGGTTTGATCGGGTTTGTTGTGTTTGACGATATATCAATGGGTTATTTAATGCCGAAATTTTTTTTTCCTGCTAATATTTTGTTTTGTCAAAAATCTATTTCTGGTAATATTTTTTCCTCAAAATGTGTAGCTGGTAATATTATAAAAAAAAACATTGCTGGTAATATTTCTTTTCAAAAATGTATTGCTGGAAAGAGTATTTTTCTTCAAAAAATTATTTCTGGTAACAATTATTTACAAAGTACTTCTGGCATTAAAACCTACTTTTACACATTTATGTTTTTTTACCTCAGTTTCGGGGTTACCTATTTGCCCTTAGCTGGAGCTCTAACAGGAGCTATCACCCCGGTTCAGGGTGGACCTGGGAACACCAGCAATTAAGAGGTGGTACAATTCTCTTCAAAACCTCCTGATCAGAGGTCTTGCTGCTGGACGTAGTTTCTCGTCATACCCAGGACGGGGAGAGCAATGGAGAGGCACAAAGACGTGTAACTGTTAAAATATGGCGGTGATAATTAAGTCATTTTACAATTGCATTGGTTATGTTTGCTGTATAAATAAGCTAGTATTTTTATGCATACAATTAAATGTATTATTTACACTATTTACATAATTCGGGCTATTGTTCTCATCTTTGGCGCCATATTTATTACAAGGTTTCGGCCGTTGTACGCTCCGGCCTTCTTCAGGTGGTTGGAATGTCGAACTGAGCCCTTTATTTCGCTCACTGTTCTAGTTCCACGTGCCATGTTTTTAATGGATGTCAGTTATCAGTTATCTCCTGTTAATTCCCCGCTCCAAGCAAAAAAACAAAAAAAAACAAATGAGGATAACAGAAAATAATATGGAGAAAGAAAGAAAGACATGAAAGCAACAGAAGAATATCTGGAGAAAGAAAGAAAGAAAGAAAGAAAGAAAGAAAGAAAGAACGAGATGTGAATAAAGGAATTTAGAGAGAGAGAGAGAGAGAGAGAGAAAGAGAGAGAGAGAAAGTAAGTAAGAAAGAAAAGCAGAAAGAAAAATGAGAATAACAGAAGGGAATCTGGCGAATGAAAGAAGGAAAGACGTGGGAATAAGAGAAGTGATTCTGAAGAAAGAAAGAAAGAAAGAAAGAAAGAAAGAAAGAAAGAAAGAAAGAACGAACGAGATGGGAATAACAAAAAATAATTTAGAAAGAAAGAAAGAAAGAAAAAAGCAAATAAACCCCACGAGCCTAACAGAAATAAATCTGGGAAAAGAAAGAAAGAAAGAGAGAAAGAAAGAAAATAACGGTAAGTAAGAAAAAATAAAATAAGAAAGAAAAGATAAATTTAGAAAGAAAACAAAGAGAAATAAAAGGAATATTTTATAATAATAATGAAAGAAAAGAAAAAGAAAGGGGAAATTTTGTAAAAAAGAAAGAAAGAAAAATGAAGAGAAGTAAAAGAAAAAGAAAGAAAGCACGAAAGAGAGAGGGGGAGAGAGAGAGGGGGAGAGAGAGAGGGGGAGAGAGAGAGGGGAGAGAGAGAGGGGGAGAGAGAGGGGGAGAGAGAGAGAGGGAGAGAGGGAAATAAAAAAATGAGAAATAATAAAAATGAAGACAAAGCAACTATGAAAGATATAACTTTAAAAAAATGACCGAAAAGAAAGAAAGAAGAACAGGACAAATATAAGGACATAAGCTAAAAGCAACAATAGAAAATTAATTGTAAAAGAAAGAGTAACAACAGAAATAAAAGGAAATCCAAATAAAAGAGAACGTAAGAGATACGTATCTATCCTAAAAACGTTGTCGGCATTAAATAACCCATTGAGGTTGATATGCCGTAAAACAAAATAAACCAAACCAATCCAAACCAAAGAATACATATTCTATTCATACGAATCTATCCTAAAAATGTTGTCGGCATTAAATAACCCATTGTGGTTGATATGCCGTAAAACAAAATAAACCAAACCAATCTAAACCAAAGAATGCATATTCTATTCATACGAATCTATCCTAAAAATGTTGTCGGCATTAAATAACCCATTGAGGTTGATATGCCGTAAAACAAAATAAGCCTAACCAATCTAAACCAAAAATATACATATTCTATTCATACCTATCTATCCTAAAAATGTTGTCGGCATTAAATAACCCATTGAGATTGATATGCCATAAAACAAAATAAACCAAACCAATCTAAACCAAAGAATACAATTTCTATTCATACGAATCTATCCTAAAAAAGCTGTCGGCATTAAATAACCCATTGAGGTTGATATGCCATAAAACAAAATAGGCCTAACCAATCTAAACCAAAGAATACATATTCTATTCATACGAATCTATCCTAAAAATGTTGTCGGCATTAAATAACCCATTGAGGGTGATATGCCGTAAAACAAAATAAACCAAACCAATCTAAACCAAAGAATACATATTCTATTCATACGAATCTATCCTAAAAATGTTGTCGGCATTAAATAACCCATTGAGGTTGATATGCCGTAAAACAAAATAAACCAAACCAATCTAAACCAAAGAATATATATTCTATTAATATGAATCTATCCTAAAAAAGCTGTCGGCATTAAATAACCCATTGAGGTTGATATGCCATAAAACAAAATAGGCCTAACCAATCTAAACCAAAGAATACATATTCTATTCATACGAATCTATCCTAAAAATGTTGTCGGCATTAAATAACCCATTGAGGGTGATATGCCGTAAAACAAAATAAACCAAACCAATCTAAACCAAAGAATACATATTCTATTCATACGAATCTATCCTAAAAATGTTGTCGGCATTAAATAACCCATTGAGGTTGATATGCCGTAAAACAAAATAAACCAAACCAATCTAAACCAAAGAATACATATTCTATTCATACGAATCTATCCTAAAAATGTTGTCGGCATTAAATAACCCATTGAGGTTGATATGCCGTAAAACAAAATAAACCAAACCAATCTAAACCAAAGAATATATATTCTATTAATATGAATCTATCCTAAAAAAGCTGTCGGCATTAAATAACCCATTGAGGTTGATATGCCATAAAACAAAATAGGCCTAACCAATCTAAACCAAAAAAATACATATTCTATTCTTACCTATCTATCCTAAAATGATCTCGGTATTAAATAACCCATTGTGGTTGATATGCCATAAAACAAAATAAACCAAACCAATCTAAACCAAAGAATACATATTCTATTCATACGAATCTATCCTAAAAATGTTGTCGGCATTAAATAACCCATTGAGTTTGATATGCCGTAAAACAAAATAAACCAAACCAATCTAAACCAAGGAATATATATTCTATTAATATGAATCTATCCTAAAAAAGCTGTCGGCATTAAATAACCCATTGAGGTTGATATGCCATAAAAACAAAATAGGCCTAACCAATCTAAACCAAAGAATACATATTCTATTCATACGAATCTATCCTAAAAATGTTGTCGGCATTAAATAACCCATTGAGGGTGATATGCCGTAAAACAAAATAAACCAAACCAATCTAAACCAAAGAATACATATTCTATTCATAAGAATCTATCCTAAAAATGTTGTCGGCATTAAATAACCCATTGAGGGTGATATGCCGTAAAACAAAATAAACCAAACCAATCTAAACCAAAGAATACATATTCTATTCTTACCTATCTATCCTAAAATGATCTCGGTATTAAATAACCCATTGAGGTTGATATGCCATAAAACAAAATAGGCCTAACCAATCTAAACCAAAGAATACATATTCTATTCATACGAATCTATCCTAAAAAAGTTGTCGGCATTAAATAACCCATTGAGGGTGATATGCCGTAAAACAAAATAAACCAAACCAATCTAAACCAAAGAATACATATTCTATTCATACGAATCTATCCTAAAAATGTTGTCGGCATTAAATAACCCATTGAGGTTGATATGCCGGAAAACAAAATAAACCAAACCAATCTAAACCAAAGAATACATATTCTATTCATACGAATCTATCCTAAAAATGTTGTTGGCATTAAATAACCCATTGAGGTTGATATGCCGTAAAACAAAAGAAGCCATACCAATCTATACCAAAGAATACATATTCTATTCATACGAATCTATCCTAAAAATGTTGTCGGCATTAAATAACCCATTGAGGTTGATATGCCGTAAAACAAAATAAACCAAACCAATCTAAACCAAAGAATACATATTCTATTCATACGAATCTATCCTAAAAATGTTGTCGGCATTAAATAACCCATTGAGGTTGATATGCCGTAAAACAAAAGAAGCCAAACCAATCTAAACCAAAGAATACATATTCTATTCATGCGAATCTATCCTAAAAATGTTGTCGGCATTAAATAACCCATTGAGGTTGATATGCCGTAAAACAAAATAAACCAAACCAATCTAAACCAAAGAATACATATTCTATTCATACGAATCTATCCTAAAAATGTTGTCGCCATTAAATAACCCATTGAGGTTGATATGCCGTAAAACAAAAGAAGCCAAACCAATCTAAACCAAAGAATACATATTCTATTCATACGAATCTATCCTAAAAATGTTGTCGGCATTAAATAACCCATTGAGGTTGATATGCCGTAAAACAAAATAAACCAAACCAATCTAAACCAAAGAATACATATTCTATTCATACGAATCTATCCTAAAAATGTTGTCGGCATTAAATAACCCATTGAGGTTGATATGCCGTAAAACAAAATAAACCAAACCAATCTAAACCAAAGAATACATATTCTATTCATACGAATCTATCCTAAAAATGTTGTCGGCATTAAATAACCCATTGAGGTTGATATGCCGTAAAACAAAAGAAGCCATACCAATCTATACCAAAGAATACATATTCTATTCATACGAATCTATCCTAAAAATGTTGTCGGCATTAAATAACCCATTGAGGTTGATATGCCGTAAAACAAAATAAACCAAACCAATCTAAACCAAAGAATACATATTCTATTCATACGAATCTATCCTAAAAATGTTGTCGTCATTAAATAACCCATTGAGGTTGATATGCCGTAAAACAAAAGAAGCCAAACCAATCTAAACCAAAGAATACATATTCTATTCATGCGAATCTATCCTAAAAATGTTGTCGGCATTAAATAACCCATTGAGGTTGATATGCCGTAAAACAAAATAAACCAAACCAATCTAAACCAAAGAATACATATTCTATTCATACGAATCTATCCTAAAAATGTTGTCGCCATTAAATAACCCATTGAGGTTGATATGCCGTAAAACAAAAGAAGCCAAACCAATCTAAACCAAAGAATACATATTCTATTCATACGAATCTATCCTAAAAATGTTGTCGGCATTAAATAACCCATTGAGGTTGATATGCCGTAAAACAAAATAAACCAAACCAATCTAAACCAAAGAATACATATTCTATTCATACGAATCTATCCTAAAAATGTTGTCGGCATTAAATAACCCATTGAGGTTGATATGCCGTAAAACAAAATAAACCAAACCAATCTAAACCAAAGAATACATATTCTATTCATACGAATCTATCCTAAAAATGTTGTCGGCATTAAATAACCCATTGAGGTTGATATGCCGTAAAACAAAAGAAGCCAAACCAAACCAAACCAAACCAAACCAAACCAAACCAAACCAAGCCAAACCAACACATATAAGATTCGCCAGCTGCGCGTAGAAGAAGTAGTCAACTGCTAGAAGTGAGTCAAGTAAATTGTAAAATAAATCTCTAACTGCAGGATATCTACCAACCGCCCCACCCGTCACAACGGGTCTTAAGTGGTTTAGTAATACCTAAAAGTCTCTATGAAGTCGTAATTATTTACCCATATCTACGATATCTCTGTTGGCGGTGAATTTTAAAACAATGATTTAAAATGAACCTCCTCCGCGCCACAAAAAAAAAAAAAATGAAAGTTCACTGGAAATATTTACCATGAAAGTATTTACAGAAAAGTCTCAGAGGAACTACGTTACAGCGGTATGTAATTAACAGAAGCCGACATGACAGGTCAGAACAAATAACTTTGCCGATTCATCTTCAGATTTTATCAAGTATCGATTAATACATAGCAGTAACGCCAAAACAAGAGCTAACAGCAACGTTCAAAAGGGATAAAAAATAGTTTATATAATCAATGAAGTGAAAGGAATCTAATCAGTGCAGAGAATTCTTGTGTGTGTGCAAACACACATACACAGAAGAACAAAATTGTGAAATCAAGCACTCTAATTGTCTTCTTGTGTGCGTATCAAAACACATTTGCTTCTCAGGAAAAAAAGAAGTAAAAATATGAGAATCCACCTAAATTTTTGTCAGTATCCCCCATGTCCTTCTTCCATCGATTAGCGCGCACTTTCCTCCTATTTCATCACCAAGCCAATCGAATTCTTCGAAATTGTTTTGAGTAGGAAGTAATTCGAAAACATTCCGCTTGGAAGAATTTTTCTGCCTTTTTTTTTTTTTTACAGTGATGTTCACTATATACAAACCCCGGGAGCCACCCGAGGTAGAGGTTAACAGTAAGTAGCAGTTTATGCGGATAGGCGGGAAGATAACGGTTAACCATAGTTTTGAGCAAGGTGATCTTTGTGTGTATGTGAGTTCATTTGCTGTACAAAAATGTCTATCTTGCCACTTAACGTGACTCTGATACCTGATATTTGAATTTCACAGTTGTGCTGTCATATCCTGCTATGGCAACAGAAAACTACTTTGAGTGAAATTAACAGAAAGGATATTGAAATTTAGGCGCCTTGAAAAAGAATGCAGTGAACAAGGAAGTAATATTAAGGAAGCAGCGTGGAAAGGTTAAACAAAAAGAATAAGCCCGTCTTCAGGTGATTGGAATGTCGAACTGAACACTTTATTTAGCTCACTGGGGTAGACGGTTTTAGTTATATGGATGTTAGTTATTGTCTAGCCACAAAGATGACCTGCAAAACAGTCTGTCTGTGGATGACTATATATATATATATATATATATATATATATATATATATATATATATATTATAATATTTAAAAAAAAATATGATTCCTTCGCTACATAAGAGTTCTCATGTTTCAAGAGCGAGAGCCGAGACCCTCAATATAATTATTGAAATTTAGTTGAATTGAGGTGTTAAATCCTGTTTCATCTCGGCTCTCGCTTTTGAAACATGAGAATTCTCATGTAGCGAATGAATCATATTTTTTTAAAAAAATATTATAATATAAGCTCTACTTCTGTATGGAGCACTGTCTTTTGAAAAATAAAAACAAAAAGACTAAAGAACTACGGATTATTTACCTAACGTGTTCTTTCCTATTTTTCTGCATATATATATATATATATATATATATATATATATATATATATATATATATATATATATATATATATATATATATATATATAAATAAAAAAAGAGGAATAAATAGTTGCTGTTACCATCGGTTGAAATTTACAAAATCGTTCTCTTAAAATAGTTCTACAGTACAATCGGTTTCTCTGGTTCGCGAGGTGTTGTCGCACTTTCTAATATTGCTGGAAGTTTCCTTCCTAAACTTTTGTTAATGTAGAATATTAACTCCCAAAAAGGCAGAAATACGGCCCTTTTTCTGTGATAGAGAGAGAGGTCATATATATATATACGTATATATATATTTATTTAAAGACATTTATAATATGTTTAACGTTCTTTTTATAGATACAAGTATTTAAGCAAATGCTCTATTTTATAATAAACAGTGTTAAATAACATTTACCGGCCTGAATGTCCGAGAAATGTTCATAGAAAATTTTCGTTCTCCGACAGGAATCGAACCTGTATCCTATACGGAACCATCATTTCGCGTGATCTGCCTTAACCGTTCGGCCACAGAGAAGCGTCTGGTTAGCACGGTCGATTTTACTATCTTTAAACTTAAATCTTCCATGAATCTCTTCTATTCATATCTGCATAATTCGGACTATCGTCCTCATGTTTGTTGCCATATTTATCACAACGTTTCTGCCATTGTACGCTCCGGCCTTCTTCAGTTTGTTGGGATGTAGAACGGAACCCTTTATATTCGTTCGCTGGGGTAGACTGTTCTTGTTCCACGTGCCATGTTTAATGGATATCAGTTATCTCCTATTAATTACCCTCTCCAAGTTCTCCACCGGCTCAACTAGGTATTGAACTCACAACTCTTTGGGTCCTGTCACTGGATCTAACTAACGCCTTTATCCACTGTGTCATGTGTCCTTGAGGACATCTGTGTATTAAATTCTGGGGCTTATAAACCTAATGTCTTCCGGAACCTTTTTACCAGTGCTCATATTGCTGTTATCACTGCATTTTTTTTACCAGAGCTCATATTGCAATTTTTGATGTTGTTATTGCTTTTCTCGGGTACTGCTTATTACTGGTTCCCATAATGTATTCATTTCTATGCTTGGTCGGCTCAGGAGATTTTTGTGGCCCAGCATATGTGCTAATTCCTTAAGTTTACGAATTTTCTATTGATGTTATTCGTCAGCTTCTTTTATAAGGATATTTCTGTCCAATTTTAGATCGTTTAGTTGATTTCATTGTTGGCTGGTGAAGTTGGACATCGTTTGGAGTATTTCCAGTTTGCTAAATGGGAAAAACGAGATGTAATCATAGAATTCTTCAAGTGTCGCATTTTTGCCTGTTGGGGGTTAATATTCTTTTCTCGTTTTAAACTAATAATTCATTATTGTCTTCTTTTCCAAAGAATGGTTCTGCTATCCGTAGTCTTCTGCAGATGTCTGAAACATAATCTTTAATTTTGGCTACATTTGGTTTTTGAGCGTGAAGGTGTAAATTTTAATCCTTTACTTACGATAACTCTTTGTATGTATGTTAATGACTTTTATGAAAGATTGATAATTTGGCTGTGGACCATACCGTTTCCATCGACTTATATTATACGTTGAGAAACGGTTATTAGGATGAAATTCCTCTATATGATTCACCTGTCGATATTTTTTATGTTGTTATTTTTGTAGTTATTGTGTTGTTCTATATTTTAATTGTTATTCTCTTCCTGGTACTTAACCTGCTATTTACCCGTAGCTGGTAGGTGAAGAAGAAGCGGATTCATACCTTTCCCAAGTTATTAGGATGGGATTCCCCATTAGATATTTTTTATGTTGTTATTTTTGTAGTTATTGTGTTGTTGTCTATTTTAATTGTTACTCTCTTCCTGGTACTTGTTCGTTGGCGTTGAATTTGATTCAGTCTCAGGCTATTTCTGCATCTTTAAAGTCGGACACTATTTGTAACATACTTGTTGACAACTCTAATATAACAGCATCATATACATGCAAACAATGCTAAAATAATGGAAGCCTTATTATTAAAAAGAAAAAAAAAACAACACTTAATAATATTATCTTTGAACATGGATACAACATCTTGATTTGTTTTGAAAAATGAAAACATATAAACATTACATACAACAAACTATTTCTTATTTAACAGTTAAATTTTTTAATCCTTAATGGTTAAATGTATAGCCGAAAGCGCTCGGATAAAAAGAACATTCGGACAGTTTTTATATAATTTATCATCCGAAAAGAAAAACAAGTATTATATCGCATGAGAAATTGTATAAAAAACTAAATGAAAGCACTTTGCTCTTTAAACTGTCGCTTTCAGTGAAACGTGCATATATATATATATATATATATATATATATATATATATATATATATATATATATATATATATGAGTTAAAGATCAAATGAAGATCAAAGATAGATTGGAATCCGACGGCATGATAAGATAAATAACAAGTATATGTAAATGGTGTTGCCACTTGTATCCAAGGATGCCAGTCTGCTAGAGCAGCTAGGTAATCCCCATTGCAGATGCCTGCTCAGGCACATTTGTGTTTGTTCAACACACACAGAGACCACCTGTGGTTTCTACTGCAACTATGCTTAATGTATCTTAGTTGCAGTTTCTGGGATAGAGCGTGTTAACTAGCGTGATCACACTCTGAACAAGGCCAGCACGCTGAAATCCTCGGTCACGATGACTTGAGACTTCATGCTAGAACAGCCATCGACGGCACCCCCGAGGGTTTTGTCTACCGAATTTCACTCACAAGGCTTGGGTCAACCTGTGGTATATTTTTCAGATACTTTCCAAAGGTGCCGCACATTGGAATCTCTTCTTCCAGACCGATAAGAAATCGACCATGGTGAGACTCGAACCCGAGTCTCATTGTTAGAAATGTAACTGAAACAAAACGAATAATTCCGTTATTATTTACTTTTTGTCGTATTTTTCCAATGAAACATAACCCAGGTCACATGTTAGTACTTCGTATGTCCATTCCACGAAGTCGTTCCTTGCAGGTTGACCACAGATTCTCGATTGAATTTAAATCAGGGGAGTTTCCGGGCCAGTCTATCTATCCCGCCTGTTCATATCTATCTATCTATCTATCTATCTATCTATCTATCTATCTATCTATCTATCTATCCCAGTCTGTCCATTATCTATCTATCTATCTATCTATCTATCTATCTATCTATCTATCTATCTATCTATCCCAGTCTGTCCATTATCTATCTATCTATCTATCTATCTATCTATCTATCTATCTATCTATCTATCTATCTATCTACACCCTTGTGCAAATTAATTGAAACAAAACGAATAATTCCGTTATTATTTACCTTTTTTTCTCGTATTTTTCCAATGAAACATTAGTCCGAATAATGTAGTGTAAATATTACCAGCAATACATTTTTGAGGAAAAAAATATTATCAGAAATACATTTTTGTAAATAATTATTACCAGCATTACATAATTACCAGTAATATATTTTTGAAGAAAAAATTACCAGCAATACATTTTTGGAAAAAAATATTACCTGCAATAAAAATCTTGTCGGCATTAAATAACCCATTGAGGTTGATATGTCGTCAAAGAAAACAAACGAAAGGAAATCAGCAATAAAAATCTTGTCGGCATTAAATAAGCCATTGAGGTTGATATGCCTTAAAACAAACGAAACCAGCAATAAAAATTTTGTCGGCATTAAATAAACCATTGAGGTTGATATGCCGTAAAAAAAACAAACGAAAGGAAACCAGCAATAAAAATCTTGTCGGCATTAAATAAACCATTGAGGTTGATATGCCGTAAAAGAAAACAAACCAAACGAAACCAGCAATAAAAATCTTGTCGGCATTAAATAACCCATTGAGGTGTTGATATGCCGTAAAACAAATCAAACCAAACCAAACTTGTCTAGTAGCTTACTCATTGTTTTTCCTTGCTTTTGTTGATTTGCATATGCAATGTGAGTGTTAACTTCTCCAAACCTTTCCTCATTTAATTTCATCATCTGTCTCTTTCTAAATGTTAGCAGTAGTTTCTTTGTAGTTGCTGTTCTCTTTAAAAAGTCTACTTTTTTCGCCTACTTTTGAATTTCAGGGCAATGCAGTACATTGTTTATGCGCGAAGTCGAGACACAGTTGTTGTTTGCCAAATAATTTTGTTTATCTTTTTATATTAGAGATTGCTCTTTACAAAGCCCGAGTTCCAGCGGATGTAGAGGGTTATGTTTGGAGGCTATTTGTGTGTATAAGTGTCGAAGATAGCGGTTAAACCTAGACTTGAACAGTTTAAGATTGTCATGATCAGGGAAACACCTAGCTAGGAGTCGGTTCCACAGGGCAGTAGTTCCCGGGAAGAAGTTGCTTGATGGAATACAGAAGGAATGTGGGCGGTTTGCTACTATTTAAGTGACATAGCGTCTTCTTGCAGTGTAGGTATGCCTCGTCGGGACTAGGGAATGTATTTCGTCCGAGTAATTTTCGTGGAATTTCAAAAACGACTAGGTAAAAAAAAAAAAATTGTCATAACTATGTAAGAGGTTAGCTAATAATACTCCTACATTTTATTCATAGACAATATGGCCGATAAGGTATTTCCGTTTCCTTAATTCTCCGTTTACAACACATACTCTCCTGATTAAAAAAAAATATCTTTATACTTACAGTGATTGGAGGGTGGGCACCTTTTGGCAAAGATCTGTAGGTAGTGTTTCGATACCAGCACGGTCGAACTGTATAATAGCCAGTTTATGACTTCCGGTCAAATCTGGAAAAACTTTTTGCTTGTCTGCTTCCGATACAACGCTGCAAAAAGAAACAATACATAAGTCTAAGAATAAATTTTAAGAAAGAAAGAAATGATCAACATATCCCCCACCCACGCGTTCTCATAAATACGACTTACCATAAATAGAACTTACCATAAATACGACATGCCATAAATACGACTTATAGTTTCAATATCTCATCTCAGAAATGTAAACAGATGAAATGATGTTTTCGTTATATCTAGACTCTCATGCGGATGTCAAGCAGTGCATCAAATTTGCTCAGAAATGCTGATATATCAGATATAGTTTCAGAAATATACTATCAAGAATGCCTATACTATCAGAAATGCTTATATTATCAGAAATTTCTATACTGCCAGAAATAGTTTTTAGATGATGATAAAAATTCATCGATACTAGTTCATGGGATACACGGTGGAGTTACGGCTCGGATTGAGGAATCGGAAAGTTCGAATTCCGGTTGAGTTCATTATATACTAATACCCTTGGGAAAGGCATGAATACAACTGTTCTGGCCTGAAGAGGCACGGTGGAGTAATGGATAGTGGCTCAGATTGAGGAATCGGAGAGCCGAGTTCGAATTCCAGTAGAGTTCATTACAAATACTTACGGGCTAATACCCTTGGGAAAGGCATGAATCCAACTCTTCTGGCCTGAAGAGGTACGGTGGAGTAATGGGTAGTGGCTCAGATTGAGGAATCGGAGAGCCAAGATCGAATTCCAGTCGAATCCATTACATTCACTTACGTGCTAATACCCTTGGGAAAGGCATGAATCCAACTCTTCTGGCCTGAAGAGGCACGGTGGAGTAATGGATAGCAGCTCAGATTGAGGAATCGGAGAGCCGTGTATAAATTCGATCGAGTTCATTATATTCACTTACGTGCTAATTCCCTTGGGAAAGGCCTGAATCCAACTGTTCTGGCCTGAAGAGGCACGGTGGCGTAATGTATTGCGGCCTTCATTGCGGAATCGGAGCGCCGAGTTCGAATTCCAATCGAGTTCATTACATTTGCTTACGTGCTAATATCCTTGGGGAAGGCATGAATCCAAATCTTCTGGCCTGGAGAGACACGGTGGAGTAATGGATTGCGGTTCTGATTGAGGGATCAGAGAGCCGAGTTATGATGAAATAGAATCGTCTTCTCCCCCCCCCCACATCCAGCTATGGATAAATAGAAAAACAAGCTGGATTCTATAGTCTTGCATCACAACCGGTCTCGGAGTAGTTCTGAATTCAAAACTGTATGTAGTCCTAGTCCTATTCAAGCTGGCAGCACCTGGTATGCCCAAGCAGTCACTCATCTAGGTAATGACCAGATTCGACATTGCTTAACTCCGGGGACTGCACGTGTATCGGTGTTTCAACGTGATAAGGCCGTAAGCCCTTTAAAGCGTCTGCACATCCAGGCTTAAATCACCTTGAAATTTCCAGGCGGTCACTCATCTCTGTAATGACCAGATTCAACATTGCTTAACTCCGGTGACCGCACGAGAAAAAGGCGTTTCAACGTGATAAGGCCGTAAGCCCATTAAAGCGTCTGCACATCCAAGCTGACAACACCTTGTATTTCCAGGCGATCACTGATTGTATGGGTGACGGCTTGGTCACCCATAGAAGCTATGATCAGTCTCGAAGTTCCTTAACTTCGGTTATCGCACAAGAACCGGTGTTTAACGTGATATAACCACAAGATGAAACTGACATTAGTACTAGAAAGAACGATAACAGCTACTAGACTTGAGAAACCTGTTTTCTTAGGGAACTTTTTTTAAGAAGAAACAGTGACATCATCTCTTCGTTCAAAAATCGGAGAATAATTTTCTTGTTTGGAAAAGGCTAACCTCATTATTACCGTTTATGGAGAATGAACAATATAACGTTGGAGGAAAAACAAACGCTTTCTTGACTGTCAGCGAAAACTAAAATTAACGTTCATGATAATTAGATAGAAGCTTGCCTCGTGTCTTTGTAGTCGACATCTTGAAGCTTTAAAAATATTCAATTGATGAAGAGTGTGACAAGAAGAAGTGATTTTGGATCTATTTGATTAACTTCAGTGCTAATGCGAAATAACTGGAGGGTTTGTCAAATAAATGTTGTTTTTTTTACACACAGTTAACAGGAAGCACTGAAGTGGTGGAAAAGGCCTTCGAAAAATTAAGAAACAGGAAAATTTCGTTAGACTCAAAGAAAATACTTCTATGCAATATCAATCCTCCTATATGGCAGTGAATGATGGACAATTTCCTAACAGATGAAGAGGAGACTTGAAGCAAGAGAAACAAAGAAAAGAGTGCTGAACTGCTATGTAATATCAATCATCCTATATGGCAGTGAATGCTGGACAATTTCCTCACAGATGAAGAGGAGACTTGAAGCAAGAGAAATCAAGAAAAGAGTGCTGAACTGCTATGTAATATTAATCCTCCTATATGGCAGTGAATGCTGGACAATTTCCTCACAGATGAAGAGGAGACTTGAAGCAAGAGAAACAAAGAAAAGAGTGCTGAACTGCTATGTAATATCAATCCTCCTATATGGCAGTGAATGCTGGACAATTTCCTTACAGATGAAGAGGAGACTTGAAGCAAGAGAAACAAAGAAAAGAGTGCTGAACTGCTATGTAATATCAATCCTCCTATATGGCAGTGGATGCTGGACAATTTCCTCACAGATGAAGAGGAGACTTGAAGCAAGAGAAACAGAGAAAACAGGGCTGAACTATGTAATATCAATCCTTCTATATGGTAGTGAATGCTGGACTATTTCCTCACAGATGAAGAGGAGACTTAAAGCAAGAGAAACAGAGGGTTGAACTGCTATGTAATATCAATTCTCCTATATGGCAATGTGAATGTTGGATAATTTCCCCACAGATGAAGAGGAGACTTGAATCAAGAGAAACAAAGAAAAGTGGGCTGAACTGCTATGAATATCAATCCTCCTATATGGCAGTGAATGCTGGACAATTTCCTCACAGATGAAGAGGAGACTTGAAGCAAGAGAAACAGAGGGCAGAAGTGCTATGTAATATCAATCCTCCTATATGGCAGTAAATGCAGGACAATTTCCTCACAGATGAAGAGGAGACTTGAAGCAAGAGAAACAGAGGGCTGAAGTGCTATGTAATATTAATCCTCCTATATGGCAGTGAATGCTGGACAATTTCCTCACAGATGAAGAGGAGACTTGAAGCAAGAGAACCAGAGGGCAGAAGTGCTATGTAATATTAATCCTCCTATATGGCAGTGAATGCTGGACAATTTCCTCACAGATGAAGAGGAGACTTGAAGCAAGAGAAACAGAGGGCAGAAGTGCTATGTAATATTAATCCTCCTATATGGCAGTGAATGCTGGACAATTTCCTCACAGATGAAGAGGAGACTTGATGCAAGAGAAACAGATGGCTGAAGTGCTATGTAATATTAATCCTCCTATATGGCAGTGAATGCTGGACAATTTCCTCACGGATGAAGAGGAGACTTGAAGTAAGAGATTGAAAGAAAATACGTTGAATTGCTATATAATATCAATCTTCTTATATATCAATGTATGCTGACGATTTCCTCACAAAAGAAGAGGCGGATTGTACACAACAGAGATATGGATCTACAGAAGGATGGTGAGTATATCGTGAACGGAGCATGTAAATAACGTGGAATTTTAAAGGAAAATAGAAAAAGTATACTTATATTTTTAAAGAGACAATTGTAATTTCTTGGAGATATAAGTTAGGAAAGAAGGCTCGGAAAATTTGGCACTCACATGCAAAAACGACAGGAGGAAACAGATGTAAAAAAAAGATAGTTAAATGAAAAATATTCCCGAGACCTACACAGGATAGGAAGTTTCTTCAAACAGGCGCTGTCAACAAAACTGGCCAGCGTCAGACGTGACATCATCAGGAAAAAAATACCTGACATAGAACACGAAAGCACCCGAGAAAACATCAAAAATAGATTAAACGTTGACATTGAGGGGCTAAATGCCAACACCCCAGAGGAGACCCATGCAGAGGAACAAATAGAAACCAGTTGTAATAATTCCCCTGAGGTATGGCGAGGAAGATAATGGCGAGTATGAGAGAGAAATAGAGATGACAAATAATATCCGATATGAAAGGGAGAATGTTAAAGAAATGTCTTTTCAAGAAAGGTCAACAATTCTAAATATAAGTGTTATGGTCCAAGGTAGAACAAAGGAAGAACAACACGAACACAAGAGTAGTAAATAACAAAGATACATTGCAACAGAAATATAATACAAGAAGTTGAAGGTGTTAGTATTAAATGTCAGTCTGGTTTAGAGTGAACTACTATTGTCTCGACTCGTTCCGTCTCGACCCGTTACACTTCGTTCTATTCACACGTCTCTCTTGCGAGGCGCAGTCTTTATAGTATCAGGAAGAGTTCATTGTCGTTACAGGTAAGTTCACCTAACACCCCCCTCCCAAAGCTTTTGCCTCGCAGGGGTCTTTAACATTTTTTCTATTTGGATTTATCATCAAAGGCTCTGTAGGAAGAAATGAATAAAAATATAAAGAAAGAAAGGATGAAAAGAATAAAAATGTAAAGAAAGAAAGGAAGAAAAAAATAAAAATATAAAGAAAGAAAGGATGAAAAGAATAAAAATGTAAAAAAAGAAAGAAACGAATAAAATTGTAAAGAAAGAAAGGAAGAAAAGAATAAAATGTAAAGAAAGAAAGGAACAAAGTAGTAAAAATATAAAGAAAGAAAGGAAGAAAAGAATTAAAATATAAAGAAAGAAATGAAGAAAAGAATAAAAATATAAAGAAAGAAAGGAAGAAAATAATAAAAATGTAAAGAAAGACAGGAAGAAAAGAATTAAAATATAAAGAAAGGAATAAAAGAATTAAAATATAAAGAAAGAAAGGAAGAAAAGAATAAAATTGTAAAGAAAGAAAGAAAGAAACGAATAAAATTGTAAAGAAAGGAAGGAAGAAAAGAATAAAAATGTAAAGAAAGGAAGGAAGAAATGAATAAAAATATAAAGAAAGAAAGGAAGAAAAGAATAAAAATGTAAGAAAAGTTTTATGGTCCATTCGCATTCCCTATTGTTATGGTCCAGTTAGAACAACACGAACACAAGAGTAGAAATAACGAAGATATATTACACGGAATAATAATACAAGATGTGGAAGGTGTTAGTATGACTGTGAGTCTGGTTTGGAGTGAACTACTATCGGCTCGACTCGATTCGTCCCTCTCTCTTGAGAGGCGTAGTATACATAGTGTTAGGAAGAGTTCATTCTGTAGTTATAGGTAAGGACCCATAACAGTAAAAAATAACTGTCAAGTGAAGGAAATCATCAACTTCGCTAGCCAAACAATTCAAAAAATATGTGAAGAAATGGAAAGACCGAGGAATCTGACAAAAATTAATCATCTTATATCCGCGGCCTCGGTAAGGATCGTACAAATAATAGGTGAGAAAGCAAAAACACAACGTTCAAGAAAAAGAAAAATTCCAGTTTGGAAAAAAAAATAGTAATCGAAATCAACAAACTATGAGGACAATTGCCACTTTAAGTGAAGTAGACAAGGGCTCCAAAATGAAAGAAAGTGAAAGAAGACAACTGACGGACCAAAAATTAAAGAGAAGCTGAAACAAAAATCCAAGAGAAGACATAGAGAATTCGACGTTATAATAAAAGAAACAGATTGCTCTGGCAAAACAAGATCTTCAAAGATGATGACAAAAAAAAAACTATTTGAGAACTGGGAAAAAAAATAAAATAGTGATAAATGATCCACCTAATATCAAGTAAGTCGAGGAGATCTGGTGTAAGATGTGTGATAATTGCAAAATGCGCAATGAAAGAGCTATATGGCTCAATCAACGAACAGGAGTCGCAAACACATGTAGAGTGCCAAAAGTGAACGGATATCAATCATATGACGGAAATAAACGTTGACATCTGGAAAACACCAGGAATAGACCGAATAGCCAATTTTTTGAATAAAAACCTATCTAGCACCCAAAAAGACCTCGCACGGGCATACAATGATATAATCAAGAAAAATGACTCAAACGACTCACGCGAGGAGTAACATACCTACTCCCAAAAACTATAGACCTATTACTTGCCTACCGACAATATACAAGATTCTCACTACTATCCTATCACAACCAAGAGAACATACAACTTCATTGAGAAAAACAATTTACTCCGAGCAGAACAGAAGGGATGAAAAAGAGGAAGTTACAAGAACCAACTAATTATCAACGGAACAATATTGGAAGTGGGGGGAAAAACAAGGAAAAGAAACTTATCGATAGCATGGATCGACTACAAAAAGGGATTCTACAGTGTACCACACTCATGGATAGATAAGAGCCTGAAAATATACAGAGTATTCCCTACAATGGTCAAATTCATAACGGAGAGCATGAAAAACTGGAATACTACACTAAGCCTAACGGGTCATTAACATCAAGAACAAACAAAATCAAAAACAGGATCTTCCAAGGAGATTCATTGTCACTACTACACTTCTGCCTCGCATTAGCGCCAGTCACCTGCCTAAAAATATATAAAACATAAAAAAGATATAAATGACCCACCCAATATCGGGGAAGTCGAGGAGTTCTGGTGTAAGATATGGAAAAACTGCAAAATGTACACTAAAAGAGCTACATGGATCAAGTAACGACAGAAAGAACATACATATATACAGTGCCGAAACGGGACTGATATCAAAATTACTGAAACAACCGCTGTTACCTGCAAACCCCCAAAACTGGAAAGCACCAGTGATAGAACCAATAGCCAATTTTTGCATAAAAACTATTTAGCACCCACCACCGCCTCGCACGGGCATACATTGATATAATCATAAACCCAGAAAAATTTCCTAACTCTTTCACGTTGAGAGTTACATTGCTAGCCCCCCCAAAATAGAAGAGACGCAGAGCCCGACGAACTAGAGGCCCATTACTTGCCTTTTTTTTTTAAGCTTATCACCCCAAGCAAGGCTGGAGGCCACTAGCATGCAAGGGGTTGCAGAAGGTTTGGAGGAAGAGCAGATAGGAGTGGTAAAGGAGAGGATGTGGACAAAGATAGTGGATCGATCAAGGCAAAGGGGTTACAGAAGATTTGGAGAGAGAGCCGATAGGAATGAAAGGTGAAAGGATGTGGAGAAGGGAAGTGGATAGATCAAGGCAACTGGAGATGTCGATTGACGTTACACTTAAATAGTTGGAGATTGTATTTGTCAGGGAAACAGGAATAAGGAAGGGAGTTCCACAGGCGAGATGTGCGAGACATGAAGCCATTGGAGTAGAAGAGACGTCTACATCTAACAGTTTCAACGGTGAAGGGGTGGGAACGGGATGCCAGCCTCGTAGGACGTTTAAATTAATGAGGCCTAGAAACCAGCGAAAGCAGCTCATCGGAGCAATTACCGTGAAAGTATTTGTAAAAAAGACAGAGCGAGGCAACGTCGCGTCTGTGAGAGAGCGACTGCAGACGGGATGACAGATCTGCATATCCGTCTCTGGATCTTATCAAGAACCCTGAGGCAAACAGCAGGGGCTCCAGACCATATATGGCAGCAATACTCCATGGAAGGGCGAATGGTCGATTTATAGATTTGGAGGATCGATTTCGGGGAGAAAAATTTCCTGGCTCGGCACAGGGAGCCAACCTTCCTTGCGGTGGATGATGCAATTGACTCGATGTATTTGTTCCATCTCAGATCAGCGGACAGCGTGAGACCGAGCAGCCGCAGAGAGGAGCTCTCGAGAAGTTGGTCTTCAGACATTCTAATGGGATGCAGGTATGGATCCCTGTGGTGGTTAATAGAGAGCAGTTTTGTTTTAGGGGCGTTAAAGTTAACCATCCATTTCTTGCCCCAGTTCACAACCGATTGGAGGTCCTTTTCTATTCGAACTGCCAGGTTAACTTTGTCAGCATCACTAGATTTATGTTTGAGGCAGGAGTAAATTGTGGTGTCGTCCGCATAGATGCCGACTTCGGAATCTATGGCGTCAGGAAGGTCGTTTATGAATGTGAGGAACAGAGTAGGGCCTAGGATGGAGCCTTGAGGAACACCTGCGTTAGTGACAATGTACAAGATCCTCACTACTATAATAAGCAAGAGGACATGCAACTTCCTTGATAAAAACAAGTTACCCCCAGCACAACAGAAGGGACGTAAAAGAGGAAGTTAAGGATGTAAAAATCAACTAATTATCAACAGAACAATATTGGAAGTGGGGGGAAAACAAGGAAAAGAGATTTATCGATAACATGGATCGACTACAAAAATGCGTTCTACAGTGTACTACACTCATAGATAAAGTGAAATATGGACATTATGAGATAGATAGATATGAAGAGCCTTAGAAGGACATAAATAGATGGATAGATAGATAGGAAGATAAATATGAACAGGCTGAGATAGATAGATAGATAGATAGATAGATAGATAGATAGATAGATAGATATGGAAAGGATGTGATAGATATGAACAGCCTTAGAAAGATATAAATAAATGGATCGATAGATAGGCATATAGATATGAACAGGCTGAGATAGATAGATAGATAGATAGATAGATAGATAGATAGATAGATAGAAACATGGATAGGAATAGCCTTAGATAGCTAGATAGCTAGATAGATAGATATGGAAAGGATGAGCTAGATAGATATGAACAGTCTTAGAAAGATATAAATAAATGGATCGATATAGGCAGATAGATATGAACAGGCTGAGATAGATAGATATATAGATAGATAGATAGATAGATAGATAATGAACAGACTGAGATATATAGATAGATAATGAACACATTCAGATCAATAGATAGATAGATAAACATACCGAGATCGATAGATATGTAGTCTCAGATAGATAGATAGATAGATAGATAGATAGAAACAAACATGGATAGGAATAGCCTAAGATAGATAGATAGATAGATAGCAGAACAGACTGAGATAGATTGATAGATAATGAACACACTCAGATCAATAGATAGATAGATAGATAAACATACCGAGATCGATAGATATGTAGTCTCAGATAGATAGATAGATAGATAGATAGAAACAAACATGGATAGGAATAGCCTAAGATAGATAGATAGATAGATAGATAGATAGAAGAACAGACTGAGATAGATAGATAGATAGATAGATAGATAGATAGATAGATAGATAGATAGATAGATAGATAATGAACACATTCAGATCAATCGATAGATAGATAGATAAACATACCGAGATCGATAGATATGTACAATCTCAGATAGATAGGTAGATAGGTAAAAAACTGTTGTGGTAGGATCCACCTAATTTGCATAGTGGAGTACCGACCATATAAATATGGTTGGTACCGGGAAGACATGAGAGGCGAATCAAGAGATTCAACTAGAGACTCTGCCCGACTGCGACTCAGTCAACACATTCTCCAGGAACGGTCTTCCCAGGAATATACAAAAGACTATATGTAAATATTGTGTACAGTTTCAATACATTTTGTTCTAAGTACATTTTGTGTTGCATTATTATTCCATGCATTAGTCAAGTTTCAACAAAAACATACAGAAATAAATACATAGCTAACTCATAAGGAATTATCTGCACTTTGTTTTTATTTACAAATGTCAGATTTGAAACTGTGCTTACCATAATACGAATATACAGAAATGTATATCATAATCTCCTGTATATATATATATATATATATATATATATATATATATATGTGTGTGTGTGTGTGTGTGTGTGTGTTTGTGTTAATATTTGTGTAATATTCAATGGCGGCACTCGCTAGGATTTCCCTTCTGAGTGAGTAATTTTCTTTTTTATGAGTGTCAATATCGTGAAATCAAAAGAAAATAGATATTGAAATATACAGAGTATGTCCTACAAAGGTCAAATTCATAACGGAGACCATGAAAAACTGGAAGACTACCCTAAATCAAAACCATACAAACAAGTCATTAACATCGAAACCAAATAGACATCAAAACATCAGGATTTTCTATGGAGATTCAGTGTCAACCCAAATCATTTGCCTTGTATTAACGCCACTCAGCTCCCTACTGCGCAACAGTAGCTACGGATACAGGTCACAGAATGACAAACTGAATCCCCTATTCTATACTGATGATCTATAGGATGACAACCAGCAGAAAACCCCATTCACCATTGTCAAAACCTTCAGCGAAGACATTAGGATGGAGTTCGGAATCGATAAATGTGCCAAAGTTACCTTCAAAGTTGGTAAACTAACGAATACTTTATATATTTGGAACTGATATTAACAAAAAGATTAAGGAACTACACCTAGATGACACATACAAATACTTTGGGCATCAAGATCAGAAAAGCGCTTACCCCAATGAGGATTCACACCTCGAAATGCACGTGCCAAGAGCTAATCCAAATTGATCTAACTCTGAAAACTACTAACAATCAGATTGGAAGCAAACAATGACCCTCTCCTACGAATAGTAAAACACCAAATCCACTCCATAAACAAAGAAGCTGCACTCTTCAAGAAACAGCTTAATGTACCCGAAATACTTCCAACAAAAAAAAACGAAGCGAATACCATCTAAGACAAACGAGTAAAACAAAAAGCAAAACAACTTGGCAAAATGAAATTACAAAAAAAAAAAAAAATAAAAAACTGGGATGATAAGGCGTTGCATGGCAAATGCCTAAAAGTACGAAAGAAGCAGTGGCGGACCAACAGAAAACATATCAGTGGCTGAGGAGCACCGGGTTGAAAACTGAGACAAAAGTTCTAATTATTGCAGCTCAGTAGCAAAGCCTCGCAACCAGATCCTACTACCCTCACATAATCAAGGAACTAACTCGAAATTCAGGATCTGCGGAAAATATGATGAAACTGTCGACCATATTATTCCAGGATGTCCGGAACTAGCAATAAATGAATATACCCACATACATAACAAGGTAGAGACATGCGCACTGAAAGATATGCAAGAAGCACAAAATCGAAACTACTGAGAGATGAGCACAACCAAGACACAGTTACCCAAAATAACGATGTAACTATCCTCTTGGACATGCCAATTCAATCTGACAAGGAAATAAAAGCCAACAGACCTAATGATATCATAAAAGACAAGAAATTCAGGAAGTGTATGCTTATTGACATAGCAGTACCATCTTTGTACAAAAGTTGCCTGTCTTGTAATGAAAAAAACGGCTGTACTTCTCGTTCCAAGCCTCTTCCTACTTTTTATAAATGATCTGCCTAAGAGTATCCCTGATCATTTGTGAATATCTATGCAGATGGTGCAACGGTATAGGGGTGCACGCCCTAAACTCTAGATGACCACAGCTGGGCAACTGATCCTCTGACCGAAATCTAACAGGTAGTGTGAGTGTGTGTGTGGGGGGGAGTTCTATTCAATGCCTCGAAAACCAAACTAGTGGCATTCCACCATCGCCGATCGGACCCAGAACTTTCACCAATCTCCTTTTATTGCGTAGAATACATTGCTTCAGAGTTCTCGCCCTTTTAAGCTAATTGCTACCTGCACATGAGTAGAAACCGGTTTTACATTGGGAATGTGTTCAAATATTCATTTATTGCAATAATTATATTATATTTATTCATAAACTGATTTCATTTTCTGTCCCAAATTTAAAACACTACTACTTCTACTACTACTAGTACTACTACTACTACTACTACTACTACTACTACTACTACTACTACTACTACTACTACTAATAGTAATAATAATAATAAACAAAATAACTCTTCCAATATATTTCAACATTTAAGAGAAGAACGCGATGTAAGAAACGCTAAAAAACACATTGTTTGACAATGTTGAACAATATTTCAACAGCATGTTTCATAAAGTTATATTTTTAAAAAAATCAAGTACAAAAAAATATATAATCTACAAAATCTTATAAGTTTTTGTACAAACGTTGCTTGTCTTGTAATGAAAAGGCAGATGTGCTTCCCGCTCCAAGCCTCTTCCTACTTTGCATAAATGATCTGCCATGGAGTATCCTCCGATCATTTGGGAATATCTATGCTAAATGATACAATGGTATACAGGTGCATCTCCAAAACTCGAGATGACAAGAGTATGGCAGCTGATCTCTTTTCTGACCGAGTTCTAACAGCTCAGTGTGTGTGTGTGTGTGGGGGGTGAGTTCTATTCAATGCCTCAAAAACCAAACTAGTGGCATTCCACCATCGCCGATCCGACCCAGAACTTTCACCAATCTCCTTTTATTGCGTAGAATACATTGCTTCACAATTTTCGCTCTCTTAAACTAATTTTCTGTCCCAAATTTAAACTACTACTACTACTACTACTACTACTAATACTACTACTACTACTACTACTACTACTAATAATAATAATAATAATTAATTTTAAACCTCAGGCATCGCCTTTTTTCTTTACAATTCCGGAAATTTCTTAATGCATTGTTGGTGGCTAGCCTCTCGTAGACGAGTATACCTGTCTACGAGGACACCAAGCCAATCCCTCCTGCAGACACCTGCTTCGGCACATTCGCGTTCATTCAGAACGCACATAACCCCCTTGTGGTTTATACTGTAACTATACTGAGTAGGACTTAGTTACAGTTTTTAGGAGAGAGCGTATTATCTGGCATGATCTACAATTTCAACAGGGCCAGCACACTCAAACCCTCAGTCACGATGACTTGTTACTTCGTGTTAATTAGCAAACCAACCGATGGCTCCTAAACAGTTAAAAACCTAAGACATCGCGTTCCTTTCATTTGGAGTTATCGTTTTATTTTCTCTCCAAACTTTTATCATCCTTTTTCTTTCTTTCTTTCTTTCTATCATTTCCTTTTATTGCGTATAATAGATTGCTTCAGAGTTTTCGCCCTCTTAAGCTAATTGCTACCTGAACACGAGTAGAAACAGGTGTTACATTGGGAATGTGTTCAATTATTCATTTATTGCAATAAGTACATTATATTTATTCATAAACTGATTTCATTTTCTCAACCAAATTTAAAATAATAATAATAATAATAATTACATTATTCGGAACATTGTCCTCATCTTTGTCGCCATATTTATTACAACGTTTCGGTCGTTGTACGTTACGACCTTCTTCAGTATCAGTCTATATTTCTGAGATGAGGTATTATGCATACTATTTACATTATTCGGACTATTGTCCTCATCTTTGTCGCCATATTTATTACAACCTTTCGGCCGTTGTACGCTCCGGCCTTCTTCAGTATCTGTCTATATTTCTGAGATGAGGTATTATATATACTGTAACAGAGAGAGGTTAACGCACACACCCACATGAATGCACACACGCAAATATAACGTTTATTGATTGAAAATGGAAAACACGATCTTTC
Source organism: Acanthosepion esculentum (assembly GCA_964036315.1). Lineage (NCBI taxonomy): Eukaryota > Metazoa > Mollusca > Cephalopoda > Sepiida > Sepiidae > Acanthosepion > Acanthosepion esculentum. Next base: position 45,257,781 of record OZ038514.1, on the reverse strand, counting down.
GTGAAGTTACAAACTGTGTCAGCGCTATTAATAGGAAAGAATCTAGAACAATGATATATGAAACCTAAGGCGGCTGATGTATTTCAAATCGGGTTGGCGATGACTTGTTTATAAACAAATGCAAAGGGCAGGAGGCGATGTTTAATTTGGGTCATTAAAAAAGAAATATGCGAAAACAATATTTTTGATAAAAACATATTGAAGTAAATTGGACCGGGGAGGTAAGATCAGTGTATGTTTACCGCTAGCGAAATCTAATCTAAACATAAGTTTTATCGACTAAGAGATTTGAAATATGTCTGAGTAAGCAAAAGAAGCTTTGCAAATACACGTGATTATGGCGACACTCATGTTAAGCGCGTGAACAACCTGGCTTATAACCTTCGGTTGCTATATTAACTTGAGATTTTGCTAATAAGGCAGTTGGGAGAGAATTCTCGAAGAGACGGGAGAGAATTCTCGAAGAGACTGGAGAGACCGCTATCGGTCGGCACATCGTTGTCACTGGTGTGCCGCCACGTGCATGCCGTCACGTGCGTGCCGTCACGTGCGTGCCGTCACGTGCGTGCCGTCACGTGCGTGGGCACCCGCAGCGACCATAACGGGTCGCGGTGCTACAGGCAGATGATAAAGGCCGACGAGAAAGGCTGACGAGAAAGACAGACGGAAGAGGACAGTCGGGAGAGAATTCTCGAAGAGACGAAAGAGACTGTCGTCGAGAGAGTAGAGAGACTGTCGTCACAGTGAGTCGGTCCAGTGACGAGTCAGAGATAAGGAATTCAAGAAATATCATCGTCGTTGTAGCAGTCGCATTGAAAAGACGCTGAAACTAACGTTTGTCATTTACAACAACAAACTGAAAAGCTACACTTCCACGTAGACCTGGAATTACGAGCCACACATCCTCCCAAGTCGATTGGAACGAGTTAATCACACACACACCTCTCTCTGTTGGAAAATTGGTAGAGGAGTAGTCCTCTTTTCTTATGTTAATTGCTTTTCTATCCTTTCTGTAATCTTTTCTACTGTTGTTGTTTCCTTATATAAAAGACATCAATATTTTACCCATTGTTGTTCGGCTTCTGCAGATATTATTTCATTTTTTTTCGCAACATTCTAATTTTCATGCCGCCCACCCTCACAGCCGTGCCTACATGCCCAATCGACCGTGAACGTATGGACAACACCCCGCTTACTGGATCTAAAAACTAACGCAGCGTGGGCAGCGAACGGGACTTGACCAGTTGACCGGTCGAAATAATCTACGGGTACTCAGGGAGCGTGCGGCCAGCTACACCTCAGTTCGGTTCAGACCGAGTGGGCACCTCAACACAAAGAGGAAAACGCCGGAGGTTGAGGGGCTGAAGGAACGGGGTGGTAGAATACTATTTACATTATTCGAACTATTGTCCTCATCTTTGTCGCCATATTTATTACAACATTTCGGCCGTTGTACGATCCGGCCTTCTTCAGTATCTGTCTATATTTCTGAGATGAGGTATTATGTATACTATTTACATTATTCGAAGTATTGTCGTCATCTTTGTCGCCATATTTATTAGAACGTTTCGGCCGTTGTACGCTCCGGCCTTCTTCAGTATCGGTCTATATTTCTGAGATGAGGTATTATGTATACTATTTACATTATTCGATCTATTGTCCTCATCTTTGTCGCCATATTTATTAGAACGTTTCGGCCGTTGTACGCTCCGACCTATCGGTCTATATATCTGAGATGAGGTATCATGTACATTATTTAGATTATTCGGACTATTGTCCTCATCTTTGTCGCCGTATTTATTACAACATGTACATAATACCTCATCTCAGAAATATAGACAGATAATAATAATAATAATAATAATAATAATAATAAACAAAATGGCTGACATGACTCTTCCAATATTTTTCAACATTTAAGAGAAGAACGCGATTTAAGAAAAGATAAAGAAAAGAAAAAACAGTGTTTGACAAGGTTATACAATATTTCAACAGAATGTATGTCTTCAAGTTATATTTAAATATCTTTTCAAGTACAAAAATATATAAATCTACAAAATCTTATAAGTTTTTGTACAAACGTTGCTTGTCTTGTAATGAAAAGGCAGATGTGCTTCTCGTTCCAAGCGTCTTCCTACTTTGGATAAAGAGTATCCTCCGATCATTTGGGAATATCTATGCTAAATGATACAATGGTATACAGGTGCATCTCCAAAACTCGAGATGACAAGAGTATGGCAGCTGATCTCTTTTCTGACCGAGCTCTAACAGCTCAGTAGAAGGAAAACTGGTGAATCATAAACAATGCTTCGAAAACCAAACTAGTATCTTTCCACTATCGCCGATTTTCACCAACTTTCACCAATCACAATGCACACTTTTGTTGCATCAATACATAGATTATTATTATTATTATTATTATTATTATTATTATTATTATTATTATTATCATTATTTCCTTTGATTTCTGGCGTTTACACATTTCTTTCCGGGTCCTGCTCAAGGACCTAAGGTTAGCAATGGCATCATGACACTTTCCACTGACAAAAAAAAACAAACAAATAAAAATTACATAGATAAAGCCCTTCGTAAAGTGTGGGCTGTACTTGTGAGAACAATTTTTTGTATCCCTTTGAGGCATGGACTTCCAGGAATCCCTTCAATTAGTCTACTAGAATCTTTTCCAACCAATCCTAGGGCCCCAACTTCAACAGGGATTGTTGATGTTCCCATGTGCCACATTTTTGAGATTTCTATTTAAAGGTCCTTGTATTTCGACAGCCTTTCAAATATCTACAAATATACATTGCAGTCTGCAGGGACTGCCATATAAATAAGGAAGCATTTTTTGTTTGCGATCTTTAATAACAATGTCTGGGCGGTTGGTTTTGATTGTTCTATCAGTGTGTATTGTGTAGTCCCATAGAATTGTAACAGGTCCTATCTCCGTAACCGGGTCTGGGTGGTGTTCGTACCAGTTTCTTTCAGTTTCCTTCCCGTAGAAGTTGCAAATTTTCCAGTGCAGATATTGGCCCACTCTGTCATGCCGGGTTTTATACTCAGTGGGTGCCAATATCGTGCAACCTGATACAAGATGATCAATTATTATTTTTATTATTATTATTAAACTAAATGATTGACGCAACGCCCCTAATTATTATCTTTCGCTCCCTTAGTGCTGTACTGCAGGTTAACGGAAAGCAGTAGCGTTCTTTTGCGCTGTGTCGGTCATTTCGTCAGGGTCGCACACTATCGCCCCTACTTTATGCTTTGGCGTTGAAGCCTCTCTTTCGCCGACTGAGGGATAGGGCGTACGATCCGGCCTTACGTGGAATCGCTGTCCTTGGTGGGGCTCGATGCAGGGTTTCCACGTACGCCTGTGTCGCATCCACTTTTGTATCGTCCCGCAGCGACATTGAAGTGGTACTTGAACGGTACGAAGTCACCGGGGCCAAGATTAACCGCGACAAGTCTTCGTGCTTACTGTTAGACGCCTGGAAGGAGGTTGATCTTCTGGGGCCCTTTGTTTGGAGTGACGGGCCCGTCCGCATTCTCGGAATGGAGAAACATTGGTCAGAAGTACAGGAAAAGGTCGGTGCGTTGGTGATATTTGGCGCCGAGGGCGTTTGTCCTTGAAGAGTAGGGCTGTGTGTCACTTACGTCTTTTCACTCATCCATTACGGGCTGTACTTCCTCTCTGTAAAGAATGTCAGAATGCGATCGAGCGCATTCTACAGTTCCTCTTGTGGGGTGGTTGCAAGTATCACGTCAACAGAGACGTATGTATCCAACGTCCGTGTCATGGGGGCTGGGAATGCTAAACTTGGTGAGTCACCGACACGCCTCAAGGTTGACAGAGGACTCGATCTTGAAGTGGAGTGTGAGGGCCGCATTCCATCGCCTTACCATCACCCCGCCTGTTTCTACGGCTGAGTGCCATCGTAGGCCCCGGAATTAGTCAGATTTCCTCCACGAGTGTCGATGGGCTTTGAGGGTCATTCCTCGGTCCAGTGACCTTTCTCAGTCTGGGAGAGTCTTGTATCGGGAATGAGTGGAAGGATTGCGAAGAATCCGCTCTGCGACCGGTTCGGTTTTGTTGGCGATCAAGTTGCGCTCTTTCTGGTCTTGGACACCAACGGCGGATTATCTCAGAAACTCTGAGTTTTCGTTTACCTGACGATTGGTTCAGAAGAGGCTACCTCTCAATGACGTAGTCTTCAGATGGGGCTTGACGGATTTGCCTGATTGTTATTGATGTGACCTTGGCTTAGAGAAAACTGCTTCGCATGCATTCTACTATTTTCTTCGGGTGAGCTTCCTCTGTTGGCGAGTTGACGGCTCGTATCATTCCCGGATGGTGTTTCTAACGCTGCTGACCACGGCTAGAATGGTGATTGGGACGACGCGGATGGAAGAAATCTTGCGGAGTAATCGCTATTCTCATCAGGATCTGAACAGATTCTTTGAGCTCAGAATGAAGATTAGAACTGCTGGAAAGCGGTTGGTATTGACAAATTTTAGTGAAAGGTGGGTAATTATAGGGAGCCTGGTTCGCGTGAACGGGGCTAGCTTTTTTTTTCTTTTTGTAACTCCCCAGAAGTTACAACGGGGCGGTTTACTGTGGAGCCCTGCCCTGGTTATGATAGACACTTCTTGTGTACTTAGTTAATGTGAGAAAGTATCCTTCCCGGCTTCTGTCTGGCTTCTCGCTACAATCCAAGTCGAATTCCCAACCTCCCCAGATTGTTTTGGCCTTAGCTTTTCATCTCGACCCGGAAGACATAATACAGCGTTATTTTTGAGTGGTGTGGGTCTTACAAATATTATTTTTGTTTCTGGGGTCATCACTCTCCATCATTTCATAACATTGAAAAACTTTTATACGATTTAAGCCATGGGTGTTTTTCAGAAGGGGTCCTGTATGTTTATGAGGTATTTTGGTGTATGTAGGAGCGAATGGTGATGCATAAAATCTTATGGTGAATGAGTAAATTGTAACGAATCAATTGGTCGTGAATCTGATTAGCTTGACATAAGATAGATAGTGTCGACCAGCCGTGACCTATCTTCCACCTTTTTCTGCCTTGTGCCACAATTACTGCATTCGATCAGTAATAAATCGTAAAGAAGCAAACGTTTTTACAAATACGTATAGTTTTTGTAGATTTTATATATTTTCATAATTGAAATAAATTGTTTAAATATAATTTAATGACATTCTGTTGAAATATTGTTTAATATTATCAAATACTGTATTTTTCTTTTCTTTATCTTTTTAAAATTCTTCTCTTCTCTTAAGTGTTAATAATAATAATAATAATAATAAGAAGAAGATTAAGATCGATAATAATTATAATCACAGTATTAATGATACTAATAAGCTTAATAATAAGATAACATTAATAAGGTTAATAAGTATAGACACATTACTAATAAGATTACTAATAATAAGATTATAATAATAATATAATATATATATAATATATATATATATATTATATTACATATATATTATATCCATATATATAGTGAAAGTATATATATCTATAATAAGAGAGGAAATACGAGAATCATTCAATAAATAAGTTGAATTTTTCGGTTTAAGGACTTCTAATACAGATAGAAGCTTACTCTTTTTTATTTATTTTTTTGTTTTACTTCTTTTTCACATGGATTTAATTCCTTTTGCAGATTAAAAAAAAACTTTGAGAGTTTTAGCGATTAACAAAGATGGCCGACCAAGAAGCATGCTCCAGGATTGAACAGCGGTCAGTTATCAAGTTTTTGGTTGCTGAAGGGTGCAAACCAGTTGAAATTCATAGGAGAATGTCAGCTGTGTATGGTGCCACATGTTTCAGCCAAACAAATGCTTACAAGTGGGCTAAATTGTTTAAAGAAGGACGGAGTAGTGTTGAGGATGAAGACAGGCCTGGGAGGCCTACAGAAGTGAGGTCTCCTGTGGTGATCGAATCAGTCAATGACCTCATTCAGTCTGACAGAAGGGTGACAGTGGATGACATTGCAAGGACTTTGAGCTTATTTGTTGGGACAAACGCAGGGGTCATCAGTCAGAAGGAGTCATCTTGCATCATGACGACGCAAGGCCTCACACAGCAGCCCAAACGGTGCAGACCATCAACGAGCTGGGATGGGAACTGCTCCCTCACCCCCCTTACAGCCCAGACCTTGCCCCCTTCAGACTTTCACCTGTTTGGTCCCTTGAAAGCGTTCACGAGAGGCACGAAGTTTAAAAGTGACGATGAAGTCAAAAGTGTTGTGAGCGATTGGCTGGGGACATCAGTCCAAAGATTTTTACGCTGGTGGAATACGGAAGCTTGTGCACAGATGGGAAAAGTGTGTGACAGTGCTGGGAGACTACGTTAAAAATTTTTAAAAAAAAGTAAGCTTCTATCTGTATTAGAAGTCCTTATACCGAAAAATTCACTTTATTTATTGAATGACCCTCGTATATATATTATATATATATATTATATATATATTTATACGTTATAATACGTATAAAATATAATATATATATATATAATATAATATAATATAATAATAACCATATTACTAATAATATTAATAATAATAAGATTAATAAACAATATATTTTTCAAAAGGTAAGAAATGAGCGCGATTTAAGAAAAGAAAAAAAAGACGGTTAAACAATGTTAAACAATATTTCAAAAGTATTGTTGTGAATATGGATTATCTCCCCTTTGATAATCCACGCTATAAAAGCTGTACTTCCGCTTGTCGAGTAGACGAGTAGTAAATTCTTAATTGAATAAAAGATTACTAGATAGAATCTCTTGTCCTGTTTTCATTACAAGTATGATTCTCTTCTTCAAGTTAACTTGAAGACAGACATTCTGTCAAACACTGATTTTTTTCTTTTCTTTATTTTTCTTAAATTGCCTTCTCCTCTTATCTGTTGAAACAAAAAGACAGGAGAGTTCCATGAGATTTCTCCTAAGCTGTTTGATTAATTCATTTTTATAACTAACGGAAAATTCCAACAAGATGAACAAGATCAGTATCGTATTAAGCTTGACATCATTTGCATGCCTTCACATTTGCGATGTTTTGATGCGTTCATTACAAGTACAGCCATTTTGTTTTTCATGACAAGACAAACAACGTTCGTACAAATAATTATAATGTTTTGTAGATTTATATATTTCTATACTTGAAAAAAATGTTTTCTTGCCACTTAAGGAGGATAGACATTCTGTTGAAACATAGTTTAACATTGTCAAAAACTGTGTTTTTTTTCTTTTCTTTATCTTTTCTTAAATCACGTTTTTCTCTTAACTGTTGAAAAATAGTGGAAAAGTCACGTCAATCATTTTGTTTATTATTATTATTATTATTGTTATTATTATTAATATTAAAATATATTACTATTATAATTACAATGAACGATTCCTAAGGACATTATATTAATTATTAATATTAATATTAATTATTATTAATTAATTAATATCATTAATATTATTATTAATATTATATTAATATATATAACTATTATAAATACAATTAAGGATTCCTAACGACATTATATTAATTATTTATTATTAATATTAATATTAATTATTATTAATTAATTATTATCATTAATATTATTATTAATATTATATTAATATATATTACTATTATAATTACAATTAACGATTCCTAAGGAAATTATATTAACTATTAATATTAATATTAATTATTATTAATTAATTAATATCATTGATATTATTAATTAATAAGTAATAAGTAATTATAAAAATATATATTATATTAATATATATTATTATAATTACAATTAGCGATTCCTAGGGACATTGTATTAATTATTAATTAATAATATTAATATTAATTATTATTTATTAATTAATATCATTAATATTATTATTAATATTATATTAATATATTATTATACTTACAATTAACGATTCCTAAAGACATCATATTAATTATTAATATTAATTAATTAATATCATTAATATTATTTTTAATATTATATTAATATATATTATTATTATATATATTATATATTATTCATATTTATTATACTTACATTATATTTATATATTACTTTATTATATTTTTATTACACTTTTTTATGTATATATTATATTTATAATACATATTGTTTTATTTATATTGTTATATATATTATTTTATATAATTATATATATTATTAATATTATATTAATATTATATTAATGTTATTGATGTAATTAATATTAACATTAATTATTAACTAGGCTCTTATCGTTTTACGTAAATCAAGTCTTCCCTGGTCAGTTTTTATTTCGGTAAGGGACGTAATCATGCATTCTCTGTTCTTCCAATTTCAAAAAGGACACCAGAAAAAGAGAGCTTAAATTTCTAGAGCACGTTATGAGGAAAGATGGCTTGGAAAATCTGACACTCACAGTACAGGCTGAAGGCAAGAGGGGCTGATGAAAACAAGGCATAAACTACCTAGCGAGATCGTGGAAATTGATATAAGCAAGTATTGAACAACAATACAAAACAGTTACAAAGGGGATGAAATTTGAAGGGCCATTATCGCCAACAGAAGAAGAAGTTAGTAAAAAGCCAACATTTACAAAGAGATTCAAAGGACTGGAGGTTGTGGAGCGCTATAATCGTCTACGTCCAGAAGGGACAAGGTACACAGATGACGAAGAAGAATAAGCTCGTGTAAGTGTTTAATATATAGGCATTAGGGGAGATAGTAATAAAACAGTTATTCAAAGGACAGGAAGATGTGGAGAGCAATGATCTTCCACGTCGTGAATGGACAAGAGAAGAAGAAAAAGAAGAAGAACAAGAACAACAACAACAACAAGTAGAAGAGTAGATAAAGGTGGGGGGAAATAAAAAAGATGAGTGAGAAAAAAGAAGAAGAAGAAGAAGAAGAAGAAGAAGAAGAAGAAGAAGAAGAAGAAGAAGAAGAAGAAGAAGAAGAAGAAGAAGAAGAAGAAACAACAACAACAACAACAACATTTCAGTTGTTCCAAAATTTGCTGCAGCAAAACTGATTCTTAAATTTACCATGACAACATTATTAATAAAGAATGAATTCCACTTGCTCTCGCATTTCTTGGACGCTAATGACTTTTCAAAATTCATGAATATGTATCTACGCCGGGGATGTTATTTTTTCTTCTGAAGGCAACGCGGGAGCGTTAAAGTCGTTCTTCTTAGAGTACATTGAAAAAAAAAAAAAAAGAAGGAAAAGAAAAATATCGATTTCTCAGGGGCAGGTAATCGCGTGCTGTCAAGCTCCGTATCGTTGACATTTCGTTTTATATATGGTTTCTTTACTGCAGGATCTTCAGAAATGCCACGTTTAATTATTTATGAAGGCTTAATTGATTGCTTGCCTTGTGCAACCATGTATTCGAAAACCTTGCTTTTTCAAGAGAGATTCCTAAAAGAGTCTCTTTTGAAATTCTTTTGAACATTGCCTCGCCAAACGTAATAATCAGAAGCAGATAGATAAGAAAAATATACTTCGCCAATCTTTTACTCTCTCGGTAACCTAATATATATATATATATATATATATATATATATATATATATATATATATATATATATATATATATATATATATATATAATTATATATATATATATATATATATATATATATATATATATATATATTAATCGATTACAGAGAAAATTGCTAACGTCACCTCTGTAGAGCAGAAATTCAATTGGACACATTAATAAAGATTCGTTTGCCCCAATTTTCTTTCCGCTTAGTCATCATAATCGGCTCGACATTTACTATCTTATTATAATGCATCACTGGGTGCCCCATACTTTCGGCCTTGTGCCACATCTAAGCTACGCATGGTTTCGTCGCGTGGAAATAAGGAAAAGATGTATCAAAATATTACATGGTTAGATAGATAGATAGATAGATAGATAGATAGATAGATAGATAGATAGATAGATAGATAGATAATGGACAGACTGGGATAGATAGATAGATAGATAGATAGATAGATAGATAGATAGATAGATAGATAGATAGATAGATAATGGACAGACTGGGATAGATAGATAGATAGATAGATAGATAGATAGATAGATAGATAGATAGATAGATAGATAGATAGATAATGGACAGACTGGGATAGATAGATAGATAGATAGATAGATAGATAGATAGATAGATAGATAGATAGATAGATGTGAATAATCGAATGGAAAGACAGAGAAGAAATATCAGGACAAGGAAAAGCAACGCATCACATATCTGGCGGGATTAAGGAAGTTGCTGACAGAACGTTTACCGGGGGGGCAGATGGACGAAACTTATTAATAGCTACAAGGGATACAGGGAAGTGGGGAACCATGATCGCCTACATCCTGAAAGGATACGCCTTCTGAACCCTAAATAACATCAAAAATG
>OZ038514.1:45204850-45242350 GCA_964036315.1 Acanthosepion esculentum | reverse complement strand
GGGATAAAACCGTTTCTACCTTATATATCACTGATATAACTTCATAATAAATTGCCTATACGAAGAATAATTTCAATGAAATCAACTTGTATCCAAATAAGCTCAGGAGATAAAATTTAAACATCGAGTCATGATTGCATTCGCAACAACCTTTGTTTGTTGGTAATATTTGTTTTTCAAAAATGCATTACTGGCAACATTTGGTTTTCAAAAATGCATTGCTGGCAACTTTTGTTTTTCAAACATGTATTGCTGTCAATATTTGGTATCCTAAAATGTATTGCTGGAAACGTTTAGATTTCAAAAATGTATTTCTGGCAACATTTGGCTTTCAAAAATGCGTTGCTAGCAACATCTGGGTTTCAAAAATGTATTGCTGTCAATATTTGGTTTTCAAAAATCTATTGCTGTGAACATTTGGTTTTCAGAAATGTATTGCTGTCAACATTTGGTTTTCAGAAATGTATTGCTGTCAACATTTGGTTTTCAAAAATGCGTTGCTAGCAACATTTGTGTTTCAAAAATGTATTGCTGGCAACATTTGGGTTTCAAAAATCTATTGCTGTCAACATTTGGTTTTCAGAAATGCGTTGCTGTCAACATTTGGTTTTCAAAAATGTATTGCTGTCAATATTTGGTTTTCAAAACTCTATTGCTGGCAACGTTTGGTTTTCAAAAATGTATTGCTGGTAACATTTGGTTTTCAGAAATGCATTGCTGGCAACTTTTGTTTTTCAAAAATGTATTGCTGTCAATATTTGGTTTTCAGAAATGTATTGCTGTCAACATTTGTTTTTCAAAAATATATTGATGGTAATAAATTTTTACAAAGAATTTCTGGTATTAGAACCTATTTTTACACTTTCATACTGTTTTGAAACCAGTTACAATTCCATTGAATAAGGTTTTGTTAAAAAACGTATAGCTGGTAATATTTTTCTTTTTTTAAACGTATAGCTGGCAATAGTATTTTTCAAAAATGTATAGCTGGTAATATTATTTTTCCAAAAACATATAGCTAGTAATATTATTTTTCAAGAACCTATAGCTGGTAATATTATTTTTTCAAAAACGTATAGCAGGTAATATCGTTTTTCAAAAACGTACTGCTGGCAACATTATTCTATCGAAAACGTATATCTGGTAATACTATTTTTCCAAAAACGTATAGCCGACAACCTTATTTTTTCAAAAACGGCCTTTCTGTTGGACGTAATTTATCGCCATACCGAGTATGCGGATGTAGTTTAATGCCGTACCCAGGACGCGGATGCAGTTCATCGCCGTACCCAGGACACAGATGTAGTATACCGTCATACCCATGGACGCGGATGCAATTTACCGTCATACCCGTCAACGCGGATGCAGTTTATCGTCATACCCTTGGACACGGATGCAGTTTACCGTCATACCCATGGACGCGGGTGCAGTTTACCGTCATACCCATGGATGCGGATGCAGTTTTCCGTCATACTCAATCATGCAGTAATAACATTTGGGATAGCATAATATTGATTTCTTATTAAAAGTTAAATACGGCAGTAATAACATTTGGGATAACATAATATTGATTTCTTATTAAAAATTAATTACGGCAGTAATAACATTTAGGGTAATATAATATTCATTTCTCATTAAAAATTCATTTTGTTTTTTGGTGTTAAATAATAGCACAATTTATGTTTTACATTCAACCTTTATTTTTCAAATAAAAATCTTTTTCCGTTAGTTGCAAGAGATCACGTGTTGAGGAATAAACAAAACAATGGTTTCCCTTTTAGGGGACGTGTGTAGGGGAAATATGATATAGAATTGGTTTTGTTTTTTCATTTAATTTGAATTTCTAAGGATACAGTAACATTTCCAATAACATAATCTTTATATAATCAATCGTCTTATACTACAGGTATAAGATAAATTCATGAAAATTTGCTATATTTTTGTTACCTCGTCTTATCTAAAGGTGGCTTTCTTTTAACGAATTTTGAATATATATATATATATATATATATATATATATATATATATATATATATATATATAAAAAAAAAAAAAAAAAAAAAATTATTAGGAGGATTTGATAATTATAATTAAGTAATTCATTGAGTCTGAAAGAAACCTCAACAGAATGCAGAAAGCACCGGACGGCTGTTTCGTCCTATATTTGTGATTCATCAGCAGTGCGTATCCACTACTGAGAATTGAAACCCTGACAGTTGAGTTATCAAGCAAACGTCATACCAACTGTTCCAACGGGCCTCGGGGACGAAGAGGTAGCAAATCAGACTCAATATAGTGCCGCTCATTCACATATTCCGTGGTGGAACTCAACTGAAATTCTCTGTAACCACAGGGCTGTGCCCCCAGGAGTCACGACTACTATCACCTAGCCGCTCAAACTGAAGCATTAGAAACCGGATCAAGCAATGATATACACATGATAGAAATTATTAGGGGGATTTGATAATTATAATCAAGTAATTCATTGAGTCAGAAAGTTTGAGCTTTCGGCTATTCTTCATCCATTATCAAAACGATTTTTATTTTTTTTATCTTTAACTGAATGTGGTTTCCTTTTATGTATGTATCTGACCTTATAGCAATGTTTTATTTTCAAAACACGGTCAGCACGTTGTGACCGTGTTCATAGGTAATGTTATTGAGAGTTGGCTTCTATTACATCAAACGTTACTTTTAGTGACTACACTTATTTCAGTAAACGCTCAACTTATTTTAAAGCGTCTTTATTTATTTTATTTTACAGACACGAGAAAACTTATTAAAGTAAATTGTGCCTTCCGATAAGATTCGAAATTATGGCCTATAAATGGGGGCCTATGAAATTATCTGTAGAAGAGAGTATAATGAATCAACGCTAGTAAGAGTAAAGTGAATATGTAGCATATGACACAATCTCTATCTATAAAAGGCAGGATGTGTGTGTGTGTGTGTGTGTGTGTGTGTGTGTGTGTGTGTGTGTGTGTGTGTAACGAATGCACGGCCGAAATTTTCGACGGATTTGCACCAAAATTTACATGCACATACTCCAAGTTAGTAAGATGGCCAAGACTGACTTTGCATTTCCCAACTCCCATCGATACTGAAAATAATCGATTCTTTCATGCTTCTACGTCAGTTTTCATGTAGTTTGCGGCCATTTTCTACTGGCCAGAGTGAGAGCCTATAGCTGGCTGCCACGAATAGGCAGGAAGATTATTTTGGCCAGCGTGAGAGCCAACAGCTGACTGACACGAATGTTAACTAGCATGCCAAAAAAATCGATAGTTGCATTCGTCACAAGTGGGAAAAATTTAAATCTGCATGGCACTTTACTCCATTTGGCTCATTCGCTTGCTTAAACTCAACGTTGATTCTGATTCCGCAGAACTGGTTTGGGTGTGAAAAAGTATTTGTTGTTAACATTCTTTTTTCATTCGGTTTTTCCAGTTACGAGTCCTTTCTTAAAGCTGATCGTTTTATATTCTTTTTGTTTAGTTCTTTTTTCATGACAGATTTAATGTATAGTATCGAGCTTAGAAAAAATTCGCAGTGTGAGATAGGCAAGAAGTAAGGCATGTAGCAACATCAGCACGGCAATGGGCACTCTTTTAAAGGCAAGGAAGGGCAAAATATTTTAAGTCAAGTGATAGTGATTGCTGTATGAGTCGTATGATTTTTTAATCAAGCACGGGCAACGCCGGGCCAGGCTGCTAGTGGCCTATAAAATATATGTAGAAATAAAAATATTTGAAAATTAGCGGTATTAAGAGTAAAGCGAATTTGCAACAGGCGTGACGATGGCTTATAAATATATCTGTGGACGGAACAAAGTAAATACTGTAAGTAGTTTCAATACCTCATCTCAGAAATATAGACAGATCCTGAAGAAGGCCGGAGTGTACAACGGTCGAAACGTTGTGAACATGGCAATAGAGATGAGGACATCAGTCTGAACGATGTAAATAGTGTAATTAGTTTCAATACCTCGTCACAGGAATATAGAGATATCCTGAAGAAGGCTGAAGTGTACAACTGTCGAAACGTTGTGAACATGGCAATAGAGATGAAGACATCAGTCTGAACGATGTAAATAGTGTAATTAGTTCCAATACCTCATTTCAGAAATATAGACAGATCCTGAAGAAGGGTGGAGAGTACAACGGTCGAAATGTTGTGAACATGGCAATAGAGATGAGGACAACAGTCTGAACGATGTAAATAGTGTAAATAGTTTAAATACCTCATCTAAGAAATATAGACAGAGCCTGAAGAAGGTCGAAATGATGTGAACATGGCAATAGAGATGAGGACATTAGTCTGAACGATGTAAATAGTGTCATTAGTTTCAATACCTAATCTCAGAAATATACACAAATCCTGAAGAAGGCTGGAGCGTATCGCGGCCTGAACGTCGTGACTGTGGGCATAAAAATAAGGACATCAGTCCGAACAATGTAAGTAGTGTAGATACTTACAATCCCGCATCTCAGAAATATAAACAGATCTCAAACTGGTGTAGCAGAAAATATCTTCGTGAAAATTAGACATGAAGCCATTATCTGTGGAGCGGTAACGAAATAAATATAGCAGATCATTTGTAAAGCGAGAATGGAGCTAACAATGCTGGTAGGATCAACTGAAACTATTAGACATGGAGCAACAACAGTCGGCTAAATAAATGAAGCCCACATCTGCTTTGCGATAATGAAATTAAACATCGCAGACCATTTGTGAAACGAAAACAGAGCTGTTAGTTCTTTTTTCGCTTCACAACATGCTATCGGTTGTACTTTGAAAAAACAGCGATATTATGAGTAAAGCGAATTATCAACTGGTGTGACGATGACCTATAAAGATAGCTGTAGAAGTAGCTGGAGGATTCTTTCGTTCGTTCTACTTTTCTGCTTCTTTCGATTCGAGGGATTTTTTTTTAATTATTTCATCCCAAGCAAGGCGGGAATGCCACTAGTATGCAGCCGAGTGTGTGGAGGGGGAGCGCTACCGGGAGTGAAATTGTGAGAAAAGACTGTATAATAGAGAGGACTGAGGAAAGGACAAAAGATGAACGGGATTCAAAAAGATCTGGATCTCTAATTGCAGGAGGAAATGTGTAACCGGTCAATGGGGCGGATACAGACCGCATGGTAATGGTAATTGCAATATCAGCTGTTTTCAAATCGGGAAACATTCGGCAATCAGAGGCTGACTATGACCAGTGATTCTGTTGGTTGAAATTTATTAAAAAAAAAAAACAAACAAAAAAAAATATTTTATTAAAATGATTTTTCAAATTTCTCAAGTCCAGTCATTGTTATCGCTCTTTCCAGTTTTGTCACTTGGTACGCCCCCCTCCTGTCTATTGGCTTGCAAACTTTTTTCTTTTCTGTATTTGATAATAGTGTCTCGGCGATTTGCTTGTATTATTCGAACTGAATTTACAGAAGAAAAAAGGAATGTATCATCATCTCCCACCACTACAGATTTAGAAGGATGTGCATAAGAGTTTTCATCTGTTTTCATTCTATGCTGATGACAAAGCTCCAAATTATTATTATTATTATTATTATTATTATTATTATTATTATTATTATTATTATTATTATTATTTCCTTTGATATCTGGCGTTTACACATTTCTTTCCGGGTCCCGCCAAGGGACCTAAGGTTAGAAATGGCATCATGACACTTTCCACTGCAAAAAAAAATAAGAAAAAAAAAATTATTATTATTATTATTATTATTATTATTATTATTATTATTATTTCCTTTGATTTCTGGAGTTTACACTTTTCTTTCCGGGTCCCGACCAGAGACCTAAAATTATAAATGGCATCATGACACTTTCCATTGACAAAAACAAAAAAAAAACAAACATATTTTACATAAAGCCTTTCGTAAAGTGTGAGCTGTACTTGTAAGAACAATTTTTTGTATTTCTTTGAGGCATGGGCTTCCAGGAATCCCTTCAATAAGTCTACTGGAATCTTTTCCAACCAGTCCAAGGAATCCAACTACAACAGGGAGTGTTGATGTTCCCATGTGCCACATTTTTGAGATTTCTATTTCAAGGTCCTTGTATTTCAACAGCTTTTTGAATATCTTCAAAGATACATTGCAGTCTGCAAGGACTGCCATATCAATAAGAAGGCATTTTTTTTGTTTGTGGTCTTTAATAAAAATGTCTGGGCGGTTGGCTTTGATTGTTCTGTCAGTGTGTATTGTGTAGTCCCATAGAATTGTAACAGGTCCTATCTCCGTAACCGGTTCTTGGTGGTGTTCGTACCAATTTCTTTCAGTTTCCTCCCCTTAGAAGTTGCAAATTTTCCAGTGCAGATATTGGCCCTCTCAGTCATGCTGGGATTTATACTCAGTGGGAGCCAATATCGTGCAACCTGA
This sequence comes from Acanthosepion esculentum, assembly GCA_964036315.1. Taxonomy (NCBI): domain Eukaryota; kingdom Metazoa; phylum Mollusca; class Cephalopoda; order Sepiida; family Sepiidae; genus Acanthosepion; species Acanthosepion esculentum. The sequence continues at coordinate 45,235,955 of OZ038514.1, read as the reverse complement.
TACAATATGATGAATTGTTTCTGGATATTTATCACAGAATCTGCTTTTTGGGTTAACACAATATTTTAGTATGTGTGCTTGAGAATTTCTAGTTAACAAGCATTGGTCCTGTGAAGCAAGGATAAGACCTTCAGTTTCAGCTTTTAACCCTGCACTACGTAGCCATTGATGGGTACGGGTTTTATCTACGGCAGCTTGTACGGTATGAAGCCGTTTATCTTGCAATTGTTTCTGTATCTTATCGGTTGCATCTGTCTTTGCTTTCATTTTTTAAAAGTATTTTGCAGCTTCAGCCGGTTTACCGTGTTGTACTTGTATTTCTGCGCCCATTTGAAATTATTATTATTATTATTATTATTATTATTATTATTATTATTATTATTATTCCTTTGGTTTCTGGTATATATGAATTTCTATTGGTATCTTTTTCCAACCAATCTGAGGGTTCCAACTACAACAGGGATTGTTGATGTTCTCGTGTGACACATTTTTGAGATTTCGATTTCAAGGTCCTTGTATTTTGGTAGTTTTTTTTTAAAGATCTTCAAAGATACATTACAGTCGGCAGAGACTGCCATGTCAATAAGGAGACACATTTTGTCGTTGCGGTTTCTAATCACGATGTCAGGGCGATTAGCTTTGATTCTTCTTCTTCTCCTTCTTCTTCTTCTTCTTCTTCTTCTTCTTCTTCTTATTATTATTATTATTATTATTATTATTATTAGAGCGCTATTTAAGAAAATTAAAAAAAAAAACAATGCTTAACAACATGAACAATATATCAACAGATTCTGTTTTCTTCAAGTTATATTTCAATGTATATGGTTACGTATAAGCCGACCCTAGTCCTGCGCCGCAAGAATAAACCCTTCAGTCTCCCTCTTAAGACCGCAACTCTTTAGTCTATTATGGGTTGCGAATTGATCTACATCAGCATTTTTCCTTCGGCGAAGGAACTGGCAATGTCGACGCTTTTGTCTCCAGATTTCTTTTATGTCTTTTGACCTGGCTTTATCGATTCTTTTTTCAATTTTCTTGCTTATTATGTGGCATTTTCATCAGCTTCATCGTAATATTCAAGACTTGAACCTAATTCTCTTGTGTATCCATAGGCTTCTTCTTGATATAGAATAAACCTTTTTACTATTTTTCATGCTCCATTAAGAGTTGCAATATCCAATCTTGAATGGCTGCAAGACACTTATAAGGCGCCATTGTTGAAATTTGAAAAGACAATTCCAGGTGAATCATGCTGCTACCCTCACTGCTCTTTGCTGGATACAGAGAGTTATCATTTACCTTAGGATGCTGGATAAGTTTTCTTGAGTTGCTTTAAGTTCTATTATCTTACGTTGAAGCCATAACTTACAGCTGGGATAACAAGAGTTTTAATGGCCGCCAATATAATTTTCAAATTCAATTCAGTTTTCATTCTTAACCGCACTCACCTGAGGCATTTCTTTCTGGATTCTTTTTCTTCCATCTTTGATTGCAGTATTCCTTTGGCTTCATTCACGCCCAGATATTCGTAAGCACTTTTCTCGATGAGTTCCTTAATCACAGAATCTACATCAAGAATTATATTCTCGCTAATGATAAGCTTTCATCGCTTGAAATTGGCCTTGGAGCATTTATCTAGCCCAGAGATTCTCAATCGACGTATCGTGAAATATTGTCACGTTATAAATGTGTGTGTGTGTGTGTGTGTGTGTATGTGTGTGTGTGTGTGTGTGTGTGAAAGCAGCAATGGTTTCACACTTGATACATTTTAGATTTCAATAAAAAAAGGAATATCCCACATTAGGTAAAAAGGCTTTATCAGTTTTATTGCAATTTTCTACTTCTTATTTATGTGAATTCGGCTTCCCAACCATAAATAACATTAAAAATAAGAAAAGAGAAAGACTACGCTCAACTGAAGAAGAAATGAGGGTCTGCTTATCGCCCATTCGACCAAACATGGAAGAAATCGTGAAAAAAAGGTACAAGTTTCACACTAAATAAGCTGCACAAATAGTTGAATAGAAACATTGAAATAAAGTAAGTTCATATTTGTGTGTGTATTTTTTTTAAAAAATCCATAATTTAAAAATTCATAACATTTAAATGTCTACCCTTTGAAAATGTTGTTTTTCATTTGCTCTTAGGTGTGCAGTGATGTTTTTCATTTGCTCTTAGGTGTGCCGTGATGTTTTTCATTTGCTTTTAGGTGTGCCGTGATGTTTTTCATTTGCTCTTAGGTGTGCCGTCATGTTTTTCATTTGCTGTTAGGTGTGCCGTGATGTTTTTCATTTGCTGTTAGGTGTGCCGTGATGTTTTTCATTTGCTTTTAGGTGTGCCGTGGTGTTTTTCATTTGCTCTTAGGTGTGCCGTCATGTTTTTCATTTGCTCTTAGGTGTGCCGTCATGTTTTTCCTTTGCTCTTAGGTGTGCCGTCATGTTTTTCATTTGCTCTTAGGTGTGCCGTGATGTTGTTCATTTGCTCTTAGGTGTGCCGTCATGTTGTTCATTTGCTCTTAGGTGTGCCGTCATGTTTTTCATTTGCTCTTAGGTGTGCCGTGATGTTTTTCATTTGCTTTTAGGTGTGCCGTGATGTTTTTCATTTGCTTTTAGGTGTGCCGTGATGTTTTTCATTTGCTCTTAGGTGTGCCGTCATGTTTTTCATTTGCTGTTAGGTGTGCCGTCATGTTTTTCATTTGCTCTTAGGTGTGCCGTGATGTTTTTCATTTGCTCTTAGGTGTGCCGTGATGTTTTTCATTTGCTCTTAGGGGTGCCGTCATGTTTTTCATTTGCTCTTAGGTGTGCCGTCATGTTTTTCATTTGCTCTTAGGTGTGCCGTCATGTTTTTCATTTGCTCTTAGGTGTGCCGTGATGTTGTTCATTTGCTCTTAGGTGTGCCGTCATGTTGTTCATTTGCTCTTAGGTGTGCCGTCATGTTTTTCATTTGCTCTTAGGTGTGCCGTTGCTTAAAAACGTTGAGAAACAGTGAAACAAAAGCCAACATTCCATATATGCATCATCTCTGAAAGTTTTCATAGTTTCTAAAGGCTCTTCTGAGTCTTCCTCATTTATTGCATAGAATTTCAAGTCATCCATATAAACTAAATGATTTGTCCGTTTATCATTCATCTCATACCTTTCTCCCGTATTGGTTAACAATTTTGATAAATGAATTAATGTCAGACAAGAAAGTACAAGAGATAAAAGTTTTCCTTGAAAAATTCCATATTTAATTTTCATGTATTTACTTAGGAGCCAACCAGTGGAATACGAGAATAAGGGATCTGTCTTCCGCCGTGACATATGTCGTAAGAAATTAATAATTGTTGGTTAGATTTTGTTTCTTTCAAGGGATTTGAACATCCAAGAGTGTGCTTTTCGAAAGCCGTTTTGCCGTCGACCCAGATGAGATTGTTAAGTTTTTGTGGGAGTATTTTCAAAAATTCTATTTATTAGCAACTAGTCTTTGCAACTATATGAGTGTCTCCGGTAACCTCTTTACTCAACAGTAATAAAAATAAAATTGTGTACAAAATATTTAGATTTCGGCATTAAACAACCCATAGAGGTCGATGTGCCGCTATACAAAAACGAAAACAACAAATCAACCATGTATTTTGTAACAATTTTAATGAAGAAATTAATGCCAGACCAAAAACGAAGATGAGACAAAGAGCCTCTTTGAACAATTCCACATTGAATTTCCATGTCTACAATTAGAAGCTTAATATTAGAATGCGGGAGTAATAGATCTGTCTTCCGCCATGACATACGTAGTAAGAAATTCGTAATTGTTGGTTAGATTTTGTTTACTTTAAGAGACTTGAAGATCTAGAAGTGTGGGGTGCTTTTCAACGGCCATTCTGTAGTCTATCCAGATGAGATACTTAAACTTTGTGGAAGTATTTTCAAAAATTCCATTTCTTAGCAAATGGTCTTTGCAACTATAGGGGTCACTAAGACAACCTCAACTCATTAGTAATAAAAATAAAATTCGGTACAAAATATTAAGATTTCGGCATGAAATAAACCGTAGAGGATGATATGCCGCTAAACAAAAAAATCAAACAACCAGCCATGTTGTACTGGGTAAGACGTTAAACTACATCCGCGTCCTGGGTAAGACGATGAACTACGTCCAGCAGCAAGACCTCTGATCATGACGGTTTGAGGAGCATGGAACCACCTCTTAATTGTTGGTGTTCCCAGCTCCACCCTGACCCGGGGTGGTAGCACCTGTTAGGGTCCCAGTTATGGGCAAATAGTTAACCAGTAGTAATTTTTTTGAAAAAAATTATTACCAGCAATACTATTTTGAAGGAGAAATATTACCAGAAACAGATGTTTGACAAAACAAAATATTACCAGCAATAAAAAAATGTTGTCGATATTAAATCACCCATTGTAGTTGATATGCCGTAAAACAAAATAAACCAAACCAATCTAAACCAAAGAATACATATTCTATTCATACGAATCTATCCTAAAAATGTTGTCAGCATTAAATAACCCATTGAGGTTGATATGCCGTAAAACAAAATAAACCAAACCAATCTAAACCAAAGTATACATTTTTCTATTCATACGAATCTATCCTAAATATGTTGTCGGCATTAAATAACTCATTGAGGTTGATATGCCGTAAAGCAAAATAAAGCAAACCAATCTAAACCAAAGAATACATATTCTATTCATACGAATCTATCCTAAAAATGTTGTCAGCATTAAATAACCCATTGAGGTTGATATGCCGTAAAACAAAATAAACCAAACCAATCTAAACCAAAGTATACATTTTTCTATTCATACGAATCTATCCTCAATATCTTGTCGGCATTAAATAACCCATTGAGGTTGATATGCCGTAAAGCAAAATAAAGCAAACCAATCTAAACCAAAGAATACGTATTCTATTCATACGAATCTATCCTAAAAATGTTGTCGGCATTAAATAACCCATTGAGGTTGATATGCCGTAAAACAAAATAAAGCAAACCAATCTAAACCAAAGAATACATATTCTATTCATACGAATCTATCCTAAAAATGTTGTCGGCATTAAATAACCCATTGAGGTTGATATGCCGTAAAACAAAATAAACCAAACCAAACCAAACCAACCAGCCATGTATTTTGTAAAAATTTTAATGAAGAAATTAATGCCAGACCAAAAACGAAGATGAGACAAAGAGCCTCTTTGAACAATTCCACATTTAATTTCCACAATGTCTACAATTAGAAGCTTAATATTGGAATGCAGAGGAGTAATAGATCTGTCTTCCGCCATGACATATGTAGTAAGAAATTCGTAATTGTTGGTTAGATTTTGTTTACTTTAAGTGCTTTGTTGATCAACAATTGTAGGATGTAGTCAAGGGCCTTTTTGTAGTCTATCCATGCTACGTAGATTTTTGTGTGGGTATTTCCAAGAATAATCCTATTTATAAGCAACTTTTTAGCGGAAGAACGAAAGAGTTTTTCAGTGATTCTTACGAAAAATGGTGTCAAGATAGCTAAACATCTTATCTGAAAACCTGTAAAAGAGAAACTCAATTAGTTTAGTAGTTTTTTTTAGAAATTAAACATTTTGTGAGATGGATAATTACAAGAATTTGGCAATTTTCCTTTTACACCCGGTTTTTTAATTTTTATTCATTTTTAATTATTTACTTTTATTCGTTTTTATTATTTTTATTTATTTTTATCATTTTTTATTTTTTATTCATTTTTATTTATTTATTTTTATTCGTTTTTATTATTTTTATTTATTTTATTATTTTTTAATTTTTTATTCATTTTTATTTATTTATTTATTTATTTTTATTCATTTTTATTTATTTATTTATTTACTTTTATTCGTTTTTATTATTTTTATTTATTTTTATCATTTTTTATTTTTTATTCATTTTTATTTATTTATTTATTTATTTACTGTTATTCGTTTTTATTATTTTTATTTATTTTTATCATTTTTTATTTTTTATTCATTTGTATTTATTTATTTACTTTTATTCGTTTTTATTATTTTTATTTATTTTTATCATTTTTTAATTTTTTATTTATTTATTTTATTCATTTTTATTATTTTTATTTATTTTATCATTTTTTAATTTTTTATTAATTTTTTATTTATTTATCATTTTTTAATTTTTAATTAGTTATTTTTTATTTATTTATTTATTATTATCATTTTTTAATTTTTATTAATTTTTTATTTATTATTTATTTATTTATTCATTTATTATTATTAATTTTTATAATTTTTATTGATTTTTTATCATTTTTTATTTATTTATTTTTATTCATTTTATTATTTTTATTTATTTTCATTTAACCATTTTAGAATCTTCCTTCTGACTTTTGTCATCTCCCGATATGTTCTTCCAGAATCTGCCTATTTCATTTTCCGATAGTGTTTTCTCTGTTGTAATTATTTGGCTTCCTATTTCTTTGTAGAATTTCATTACGTTTTTTTTTCAAAATGACTTGTTTTCTTTATAGAAGTTTTTCGCGTTTATCGAACCTTCGGAGACGTTGTCCTTTAGTCTATCTTTTTTTCTTCAGTTCTTTTTTCAGTTCAGGTATTTGTTCGTTGCATTTCAATTTATATTTTCTCTTAACTTTACGTACTTTACCAGTTCCTTATACTCCCAAGTAGATATTTTCTTTTCTCGTTGTTTTTTTTAATATTTTTCGCGATATTTAATTTCCATCTTGGTTTACTATTTCTTATCCAACTGTTCTACTTTATCTGGTTTCTTCCGCATGTTGATTTGAAGATCTGAAGAATTGGTTTAGTCCAGTCAAATGAGGTTTTGTTGCCTTGCATAGTTCGCAAGAATTCTATCTTTAAAAATGCTGATTTAAAAAATAAGCTCTTGGTGTCGATGCGACTACTTTCACCATTATTCAATTATCAATTAATTCTTTTTAATTTTCATTATTTAATTATTCAGTTATTTCCTCCTAAAAATGGGAGTCGACCGTAGTCAATGCGAACAATCCTTTTTTTAGCTTAGCTGCATAATATTTCATTTTTTCTTCTATTATACCGTTTGCCACCAAGGCTACAGAACTCAGTCTGCCCTGCAATTCACCCATAGATGAAGAGAGGGAGAGAGAGAAGAGTTGGATTTGTGTTGGCAACTAAGGGAATTAATGAACTAGACTGGAATTCGAACCCGGCTATCCATTATTCCACCTCTTCAGGCCAGAAGAGTTGGATTCATGCCTTTCCCAAGGGTATTAGCACATAAGTGAATGTAATGAACTCGACTGGAACTCGAACTCGGCTCTCCGATTCCTCAATCCGAGCCACAATCCATTACTCCACCGTGCCTCTTCAGGCCAGAAGAGTTGGATTCATGCCTTTCCCAAGGGTATTAGCACGTAAGTGAATGTAATGAACTCGACTGGAACTCGAACTCGGCTCTCCGATTCCTCAATCCGAGCCACATTCCATTACTCCACCGTGCCTCTTCAGGCCAGAAGAGTTGGATTCATGCCTTTCCCAAGGGTATTAGCACGTAAGTGAATGTAATGAACTCGGTTGGAATTCGAACTCGGCTCTCCGATTCCTCAATCCGAGCCGCAATCCATTATTTCACTGTGCTTCGGTAGGGGTTGTCAGGAAGAAGCTCTTTAAGTGTTACTCCCTCTATATTGCATAGCAGTTCAGTAGTCTTTTCTTTGTTTCTCTTCCTTCAACTCTCCTCTTCATCTGTGAGGACATTGTCCAGCATTCACTGCCATATAGGAGGATTGATATTACATGGCATTTCAACAATCTTTTCTTTGTTTATCTTGCTTCATGTCTCCTCTTCATCTGTGAGGAAATTGTCCAGCAATCACTGCCATACCGAAGCAGTTCAGCACTCACTTTCCCTCCTCTGTTAAGACATTTCCAAGATATTTATATTATTGTACATTTTTGCTTCTGGTATCTGGAATTGGTAATTTGCATGTTGGATTGTTCCTTTTGCTGAAAACCAGACATTCTGTCCTCCTGCAATTGATGTTTTTTCCTTTCTTCTCGCTTTCTTTCACAACATTTTGTACTTTCCTGTGTCTGCGATCAACACTGTGCCATCTCCATACCTCATGTTGTTAAGATTGGCGCCGCCAACTATTTAAATAGCCTTGTGAAGATCAAAATGCAGACAGGGTGTCAGATTATTGACTGTCGTGAATGGGTAAATGCTTGAAAAGTTTTATGGATCTATTTACGTCTTCTATTTGAATTTCTGGAATGAGTAGTTATACATTATTTATGTTAGGATTATTGTCCTGATCTTTGTTGCTATTATGGCACCATTTCGGCCGTTATGCCCTCCGGCCTTTTTCCGATGTCTGTTGATCCGGGTAACCTTTAGGGAATTTCGAACTGAAGCCTTTATTTAATCTACGGGTGTCGATCATTCTCGTTCCGCTGTCCGTATCTTGGAAGGTCTCGTCTTTTTAGAGTTGCTCATTTATTGCTCGCCCAGTTTCCACTGAATCCGTTTCTCTCTGCAATGGGTATGCGGGTGGTGTACTGGCTAGCGTCTTGGAATGAGAAATCGGTGAGCCGAGTTCGAATTCCAGTCGAATTTGTTACATTTACATATTGTCTTGCATTAAGAATGGAGAGTGAACACTTTATAAAAACAAAAAATGCAATAAAATAAAAACAAAAAATTCAATAAACCAAAAAAATCAATAAAGTAAAAAAAAAAATCAATAATATAAAAAAGAAAAAATGCAATAAAATAAAAAAAAACAAATATTATCTTGTGAACAAAACTGAGTTTATTTGCAATCCTGCTGTTACAAATAAGAGTTTTTTTTTGTAAGATGAGTAAAAAATATCTGAAAACGTTTAATTGTGTATAATACGCATCTCTCGTCATTTTGATTTTCGTTCAAGATTTACCGTATTATACACAAGAAAATTCTGTAATGCATTTCGTCCCCTAAAAGAAATTCATCAGACTAAAATAACGTTCTTATTGATTGAATTCTATGTGGGGGCGGACGGGGTGGGGGTTATATAAACGAAAATGTCTTTCATCATTATGTGGCGAAAGTAAACACTGAAGAGAGATTTTAAATTTTAAATTTGTTGTAGCATTAATGTTATCAAAACTTAGCGGATCTTGTCTATTCCCTTGATTACCGTAATTCCCAAAGTATTATACGCATTTTTTTCTAAAAATAATAAGCAAACTTAGAGGTGCGTATTATGCACAGCTACAAAAAATATCTTTAAAAAATTGCCGTTTCATAGTTCCATTTCAGTTGCGAAGTAACTACTCACCACAAACGTACGAAAATTTAAATTATTCCTAAATTTATTTACCATTTATAAAAATTGTTATACAAAAAAAATTCGTCGCAAAAAATCACGTAAAAATCGCCGAAAACAATCGCAATAATAAAAACTTGAGAATCCAAAATTTCAGGATTTCGGGTTCAAATCCGGCCCGGAAGGTTTTTAATTTGCTCACGGGGTCGGCTTAATTCCAAAATGGTATGATATGTTGGGCTACTAACTCTAGGTGTAACGTTGAAAAAGTGTGACACACTGACATACGCATTTGTTTATATAGATTGTGCAGGTTGAATGTATTTACAATCTTGCTGTTTCAAATAAGAGTTTTCTTTTTTAAGCTGAGAAAAATATCTGAAAACATCTCCTTGTGTATAATACGCATCAACCTTTTTGCCTTTAATCTTCGTTCAAGATTTACCGTATTATACACAAGAAAATTCGACAATGCATATCGTCATCTAAAAGAAATCCATCAGACTAAAATAACGTTCTTATTGATTGAATTCTATGTGGAGTCGGACGGGATGGGGGTTATATAAACGAAAATGTCTTTCATCATTATTTGCCGAAAGGAGACACTGAAGGGAAGTTTTAAATTTTAAATTTGTTATAACAATAATGTTATCAAAAGTTGACAGATCTTATTTCTTCCCTTGATTAATATTTGAAAATCAATTTCGGTGAATTTCCTGTCCTTGAGACAAAAGGCGTTCAATAACGCTGATTCACAAAGACGAACCAATATGGCCGACATAAGAAATGCTTTTTATAAACAATTGTTATCAACATCTGCCTACTTTCTGTTTCATTATCTCTTGCGCTAAAGGAGCGTTTTTGCAATGTTGCCATTTCAAATAAGAGTGTTTTAAGCCGAGTACAATTTTATGAAAATGTGTACTTGTGGCTACCCCTTTTTGGCCTTCAGATTCCGTTCGAAATTTCTCGTAACATACGCAAGAAAGCACTGTTAAAAATATTGTTAAAGTATTGCAATGCTCAACCAAAAGAACTTCACTTTTACGTGTCACGTTAATATCTGGAATGACATTTCAAATTGAAAACCAGAAATTAATCTCCTCTAAGCAGATAAAGAAAAATAGTTTGCGTGTTACCTTGCTGATATCTTATTTGAAAAAAAAATGATTACATTTATTCATCAAAGTTATGGATCTGGCTTCATTACGTTTTTGGATTTATATTAAATAGATTTTGGCTAGAATATTTACGCAATTTCATTGGCTAAATAAATATGACGTACCAGATGAGGCTACATTTGTGATTATAGATCATTGCAAGATGAATTTTCCCCAAGTTAAATTAATTTTCTTTTTTTCTGATTTAAAAATTATTGATTTTCCATCTTAGGTGACTTGGAACCTAATTCAGTTATTCGTGAAATATCAAAGTAACTGCAGATATTCAAAATGCCGTATTTTTCAAATCTTGACACATTAAAAATAAAACAAAATCCTGCCTAACAGTTAGATCCGTGAAGGTAGAAATTAACGGCCAGTCCTCAAAGGCCCTGGCGGTCAATGCAGGCGTACCAAAGGGGTCACTTCTCGGGCCAATACTCTTTCTGATTTACATAAATGATCTGCCTAAGAATATACTCCGATCATTTGTAAACATCTATGTGGAAGATACGATGATATACGGGCGAACTTCTAAAATTCTGCGCGATCAGAGATTTTCAGCTGACTTCCCTTCCGATCTAACAGTAACTCCCCAGTGGGGAAAATGTTTGGTTACATCCAATGCCACGAAAACCAAGCGGATTACATTTCATCGCTGCCGATCAAACCCCGAACTACCGCCAGTCACAATGAACGGATGTCCACTCGAGGAGGCCCCGTGCCTTGAGAGAGTATTGGGCCTCAAACTCACACCCGATTTCAAGTGACACTCCTATATATGATCTATCGCTAAAGATGCAGGTAAAATGATCGGCTCCCTGTACTACTCCAGTAAGTACTTGAATCATCATCCTATCCTCTACCTTTCTAAGAGCCAAATCAGACCCGAGATGAAGTACTGTTGCCATATTTAGGCGGGGAGCTGCCCGATTCTCACTTTTCAGTCTTGATAGAGTTCAAAAGTGTCTCCGAGTACTTGTTTGAGAAGACCTGTTTTTCACCTTCCAACCTCTCTCTCTCTCTCTCTCTCTCAGGAGTGATGTGGCGAGTCTCTCACTGCTCTATCGCTACTACCACAGAATGTGCTCGGACGAACTACATTCCTTCGTTCTGCCAGGTCTGACCTTCACGACTCGGACCCGCCATGCCACTTACATTATAGCAAACCTCCTACATTCCCTCCGTATTCCATCAGCGGACCACTGCCCTGTGGAACAGACACCCAAGGGGGTGTTTCCCCGATCACTACACTCTTAACCTTTTGAAGTCTTCACTTCTTATCCATATAAAGTACTGCCTTAACATAACCCTCTACCTCGAGTGGCCCTCGGGCCTTATACCGGGTGAACCTTACTGTAAAAAATATAATAAAATAAAACAGAATAGTGTAGAAATACGATTTCTCACACATCCTTAGGTCATGAATCTTTAGATTTGTTTTAATTCAATTTAATGACAAGCGATTCTCAGGAATCTTGTCTCCAGCTCTTCTTTGAGTAAATTAATCACCAGGGTTTTACAGGAATCCTGTCTCCTGTCCACCTTTCAATCGTTAAACATAAATTTTTGTTAATGTTTTTAGGTAGCCATATAATTAAGGTCCTTTGAAAAACTCACCTCCCAAAACCTGTTCGGGTGGTCCCCCTTTCCGGTTGGTGGATCACAAGTGGACGGAAAGGATTGGTGGATCACCCAGCCAGTATCCATCTCATGAGTCGTACAGTGAGTGAAATGGTTAGTCAGAGTGTGTAGGGGCTTGTTTTCCGTGACTGGAACTTAGTAAGTAGTCAGAAAGGAAGTTTGTTTTTTCATAGCAAAAGGCAGGCATTGCCGATTAAGTGAAAAATCGTTTGTTTTTGCGACATGAGGTGGGCGTTGATAATTAAGTATAACTCAAGACTTCAATGTTAAAATAAAACAGTATTTAATTACCACCGCAAATAAGTACTTAACAAGAACCAAAAAGTAAAAGTAAAGATAATTAACCATTTCAGTGAATACCTTGTTAGTAGCGTGACTAGGCTTAACGTCCGGTAAATCCTAAATCAAAACCCAAATCATCGACGCACAATAATTCACACTAATTCGACTGGATAGTTCCACTTAATAGTCCCATAATGATCACTGCAGTCAGTAGCCTGAAAACGCTATTTATACACCTGGCGAAAAACATATATTCATAAGTCCGGAGTGTCACGTTCGAACCTCGATGTCGGTAGTTATTCATTTTTTTCTTATATGACATTTTTTTATTGCTTTCCAGACCGAACAAGTGTCTTGAAAAGCATTTGTCTTTATTTCTTTTTTGACGACGATCACGGCCATAATCGAAACGAATCTGTGGAACATAACGAGCGCCAGTGTGTTCGCATACAGCCGACCTTGGATGTCATCACATCTTGTGTCGAATGGCATCATCACAATAGAAGAAGGATGAAGATTTGCGGTGGGACAGAAATTTCTTATTAACGTACAGCAGGCATCCGTTTATCTCGCGAGATAAAGGTAGCGTCCTGTTAGGTCAAAGTTCAGTCCTTTGGTGGTGAGGATGAAGTGGTCTCTCTAAGGCACATGCCTTGGCGATGCTGTATGGAAGCCGTGCACTGACAAGAAGACATGCCTCTCCACTCGGGCGCACTGTCATGAACCAAAGGATATATATTGTGGGACGGCTTGTCTGCAGAAGTTGCCGGAAAAAAGTTGTCAGTGGTGGCAGCCTACCGCTTTCAGGGTTTCACTCCCGGTGTTACGTCTGAACTTACTTCCATAGCCTTTTCTGTGTTTGGGTATGAGCACAGGGTAGCAGAGGTTTAAAATAAGATCTTTCTATTCCCCTAGATGGACTGCCTTTTTGGACAGTCATGTTCCATTTACTCGAATCAGCTGGTGATGAGGCGCCAGTTGTCCGCCTTCGCCTTTTTTTTCCGGCTTGGAGCTGGATTCAGTTGTCAGAGGCTATTGAATCATACCCCACGGAAGAATTTTATAGACATGCGAAGCTTGTCCCCACTATCAGCCTTGCTATGACAACCTTTGGCACATATACAATTAAAAGAATTAACGTTTTTTTAACATATAAAAAGTTAAGCAAACAAAAATAGAGCAAGGCAAATTACGAAATATTACATAAACAAACACGAATTTACACTATTTGCATGTTTCTAACTGTTGTCATCTTTCATGCCATATCCACGTGGCTTCGGCCGTTATACGCTTCAACCTTCTTCGGGCGATATAGTTTGGAATTTCGAATCGAACACTTTATTTAGAGTTGATTGTTGTAATTCCGCTAATTCCACGTGTCAGGCTTAAATGTCGTGAATGTTGTTCATGATGACGGTAGTCTTTGAGTATAGGTTGGCGGTGAATATTTCGAAGTTTCAGGTTAGCAGTGGATATCTCGATAAAGTAGCAGAGCGTAGTTCTTCCTTCTGTTCTTTGGTTTCTGGTCATCTTCGGAGAGAGTAATCAAAATGGCCTCCTTTATACACGACGTATTGAATATTTCACGTCTGCTGATTGGTTAAACTTCATTTGGGGAACTATAAAGTGAGTCAAGTCATTTGAGTTTGTTCACTACTACACTAGTACACAAAATAATCCAACAGTCCCCACTATCAGCCCTGCTATGACAACCTTTGGGACATATATAATGTACGTATATAAACATTATATACATTACGTGTTTTAGAATCTTCCAAAAAATTAACGTTTTTTTAACATATAAAACGTTAAGCAAACAAAAATACAGCAAGGCAATTTATGAAATATTACATAAACAAACACAAATTTACAGTTGCTGGTTATGAGGCGCCAGTTGTCCGCCTTCGCCAATTTTCCAGCTTAGAGTTGTCAGGGGCTATTTGAGACGCATGCCACACAAGCATTTTATAGACAGTGGAAGATTGTCCCCACTATCACTATCCGGCTATGTATGTATATAAACATTATATACATTACGGGTTTTAGAATCAGCCAAAATAATGTATATAACTTGAGGTTAAAAAAATAAATACAGTAAGACAAATTACGAAATAGTACACAATCGACAAGTTTGTTAATTTTATAAAAAGATACCAGAAATGAAGATATATATCCGGATTTAAGAGTAAAATACTCGGAGATTGCGAAGTCATTATTTAAAATACTATAAAATAATTTACACTGCCTTGTTGTCTGTACTAATACCCAAACTACCAACTAGTTTGACTATAACAAATAAGTACTAATACAGAAAAACGCGGCAATTGTAGTAGATAAGTTGATAGACATAACAATAAACAACGCATATGACTCTTGAAATGAATGAAATAATCACAATATATATGCAATAGGTAAATACAAGTAAAACTTTACGTGGAGTAAATACAGAAATTTAAGAAAAATAAAAAGAAAGGGAAGAAAAATGAAAGAGAGAAAAACAAAAAGAAAGAGTGAGAGAAAAAGAAAAAAGAAAGAGAAAAAAAGCAATAAGAATGAAAGAGAAAAAGAAGAAAAAGAAAGAAAGAGAAATAAGAAAAAGAAAGAGAAAAATAAAAAGAAAGAAAGAGAAAAATAAAAAGAAAGAAAGAGAAAAAAGAAAAAGTAAGAAAGAAAAAAAGAAAAAGAAAGAAATATAGAAAAAACAACGAAGGAAAGAAGGAGAAAAATGAAAGAAGAAAGAAAGGAAAAGAATAAAGAAAGAGTGAAGGAAATAAAGAAAGAAAAAAGAAAGAGAAAGAAAGATATACGATTATTTTTTCATGATTATTTGTGGAAGTTGTTTACAAATAAGATATATTACCGCCGATTATGAACTGTTTTGTTTGGAAAAGGGAGATTTATCTTATTTTTGAATGTCAATTTTAAAATCTAAACTGTTAGTTAATAAGAAGATAAAATAAAAAGCCGGTGATGGCGGCGAAATATCGTTCCTCTCATCTCCTTTCGACAATATTTTGATAATACTTGTTTTTATAAGCCTAACATAATTCTATTTGGAATTGTTATCTTCCATAAGTCCTTGCCTAGTTTTTCTTTTTAACATTGTATTCTCATTCATGATTAATTTTCATGTCCTATCATCAACGTAAATTCCTTTTAAATTTTCCACAAGATTAAGTCTTGTATTTTATCATTTGCGTCAATTAAATACTTGTAAAACTAATGATAAGTGATTTAACGTTCTCTCTCCGCATTTTCTCCCAGTAAATCCTATAAGGCAACAGAGATGTGTCTCTACAGAAGGATACTGAGAAAAAGATGGGCGGCTCATTTGAGGAAGAGCGATAGTTTAACAACCCCACTGGATATTTAGAAATGTACACGTCGTCGTGTTTAATAAAATACCTAAGTTAAAATTCCCTCTGTTGAAGATCTTTCATCCCTGTCGAAAACAACAAGCAATAAACGCCCGTGAAAATGTAACTATGATAAAAGAAAGAATGTAACTTTATAATCGAATCAACGCCGTCGCCAAAACCACCTCCACCAGGGGTTATGCAAGAAGAAGAAGAAACAGATGAAGATGAAGAGAGAAGAAGAAGAAGAAAAAGAAGAAGAAGAGAAAACAGATGAAGATGAAGAGAGAAAAAGTAGAAGAAGAAGAAGGAGAAGAAGAAGTAGAATAAGAAAGATACAGAAAAGGTAGGAGAAGAAAAAGAAAAACAGAGAAAGGGAAGAAAGAGAGAAAGAAGAAAGGGAATACAGAAAAGAAAGAAGAAAGATAAAGAAAGGAAAGAAGAAGACGATAACGAAAAGAAAGATGTAGAATAAGAAAGATACAGAAAAGGTAGAAGAAAAAGAAAACAAAGAAAGGGAAGAAAGGGAGAAAGAAGAAAGAGAATAAGACGAAGAAGAATAAAGAATGGGAAGAAATGAAGAAAGATAAACCAAGGGAAGAAGAAGATAAAGAAGAAGGTGAAGAACAAGAAGAAATATCAAAAAGGGAAGAAGGAGAAGAAGACGATAAAGAAGAAGAAGAAATATAATGAAAGGATAGAAACATAAGAATGAAAGAGTAGAAGCAGAAATGAGACGATTCTATAAATTTATAAAAAAGCAAAAGAAAGAAAGAGAAAAACAAAGAGAAAAAATAAAAAGAAAGCTAGAAAATAAAAGAAAGAAAGAAAGAGAAAAAAGAAAGAACAAGAAAGAAAAGAATAAAGAAAGACTGGAGGAAAGAAAGAAAGAAAAATTAAAGAGGAAGAAAGATATACGATTATTTTTTCATGATTATTTGTGGAAGTTGGTTACAAATAAGATATATTACCGCCGATTATGAAGCTTTTTTTTTGGAAAAGGGAAATTTATCTTATTTTTGAATGTCAATTTTAAAATCTAAACTGTTAGTTAATAAGAAGATAAAATAAAAAGCCGGTGATGGCGGTGAAATATCGTTCCTCTCATCTCCTTTCGACAATATTTTGATAATAATTGTTTTTATAAGCCTAACATAATTGTATTTGGAATTGTTATCTTCCATAAGTCCTTGCCTTGTTTTCTTTTTAACATTGTATTCTCATTCATGATTAATTTTCATGTCCTATCATCAACGTAAATTCCTTTTAAATTTTCCACAAGATTAAGTCTTGTATTTTATCATTTGCGTCAATTAAATACTTGTAAAACTAATGATAAGTGATTTAACGTTCTCTCTCCGTAGTTTCTCCCAGTAAATCCTATAAGGCAACAGAGATGTGTCTCTAGAGAAGGATACTGAGAAAAAGATGGGCGGCTCATTTGAGGAAGGCGGATAGTTTAACAACCCCACTAGATATTTAGAAATGTACACGTCGTCGTGTTTAATAAAATACCTAAGTTAAAATTCCCTCTGTTGAAGATCTTTCATCTCTGTCAAAAACAACAAGCGATAACCGACCGTGAAAATGTAACTTTATGATAAAAGAAAGAATGTTACTTTATAATCGAATCAACGCCGTCGCCAAAACCACCTCCACCAGGGGTTATGCAAGAAGAAGAAGAAACAATGAAGATGAAGAGAGAAGAAGAAGAAGAAGAAGAAGAAGAAGAAGAAGAAGAAGAAGAAGAAGAAGAAGAAGAAGAGGAGCAGAAGGATAAGAAGAAGTAGAATAAGAAAGATACAGAAAAGGTAGGAGAAGAGGAAAAAAAAAGAGAAAGGGAAGAAAGAGAGAAAGAAGAAAGGGAATACGGAAAAGGAGGAAGAAAGATAAAGAAAGGAAAGAAGAAGACGATAACGAAAAGAAAGATGTAGAATAAGAAAGATACAGAAAAGGTAGGAGAAGAAAAAGAAAACAAAGAAAGGGAAGAAAGGGAGAAAGAAGAAAGAGAATAAGACGAAGAAGAATAAAGAATGGGAAGAAATGGAGAAGGATAAACCAAGGGAAGAAGAAGAAGATAAAGATGAAGAACGAGAAGAAATATCAAAAAGGGAAGAAGGAGAAGAAGACGATAACGAAGAAGAAGAAATATAATGAAAGGATAGAAACACAAGAATGAAAGAGTAGAAGCAGAAAGGAGAAGATTCTATAAATTTATAAAAAAGCAAAAGAAAGAAAGAGAAAAACAAAGAGAAAAAATAAAAAGAAAGCTAGAAAATAAAAGAAAGAAAGAAAGAGAAAAAAGAAAGAACAAGAAAGAAAAGAATAAAGAAAGACTGGAGGAAAGAAAGAAAGAAAAATTAAAGAGGAAGAAAGATATACGATTATTTTTTCATGATTATTTGTGGAAGTTGGTTACAAATAAGATATATTACCGCCGATTATGAAGCTTTTTTTTTGGAAAAGGGAAATTTATCTTATTTTTGAATGTCAATTTTAAAATCTAAACTGTTAGTTAATAAGAAGATAAAATAAAAAGCCGGTGATGGCGGTGAAATATCGTTCCTCTCATCTCCTTTCGACAATATTTTGATAATAATTGTTTTTATAAGCCTAACATAATTGTATTTGGAATTGTTATCTTCCATAAGTCCTTGCCTTGTTTTTCTTTACATTTTGTCTTCTCTATCATTATTAATTTTGATGTCGTATAATAAACATAAATTTCTTTTAAATTTCTCATAAGAGTAAGTTTCGTGTTTTATCATTTGCGCCAATTAAATATTTGTGAAAGAAATTATAATGATTTGACATTCTCTCTCCGCATTTATTCCCAGTAAATCTTCTCTCCCCAGCTATGGGTAAATAGCAGGACATACTAGGTTCTATAGCCTTGGAAGGCAACTGGCTTACTGCAGAAAGACATGGCAATCTAATACGAGAAAAATCTGCCTCGTCAGTCATGTATCAAAAGATACATGATCGCCTAAGTGTGTATCATGCATGGCATATAACTGACTGACTGATCTGGCCTTAGATTAGAGAATATGATTAAATTGCGAGGAAAGGAAATAAATCGGAAAATCATATGGTGCACATGTCCATTTAATCAATTAGTTACTACAAAGTTAGGCCGAAAGTTGTTTTTTTTAATTAATTGACAAATATTTCCCACGTGTTGAAAGGACACTGTACATGAAGGAAATCGCTTCAACTTCCTAAACGTTGTAGCTCGAAGTAATCTTTCAATATTTCCCCATCCATCAAACACGATTGTAGCAATTTTATATATATATTAGAAATTCTTTTATCTGATTTAAAGGACCCTGTAGAAACAAAGAAAAGGATCCAAGAGTTTGAGAAGAAATGCATGAGAAAACTCCTCGGCATCTTCTATTGGAAACATAAAACTAATGAGTTCATGCGGAAGAAGATTGAAATTTTTGTGGGCCACCAGGAACCTCTTCTCGTCACTGTCAAAGAAAAGTGACGTGGTTTATGTATTGCTGGTTATATATTTTTTTTTAAATTTATTACTGATAATAATCTTTAGCGAAAATGTATTGCAGGCATTAAATCATTTATTTATACTTTCATAGTGTTTTGACCCAATTTTTTTTGGTGGGGGGGAGGGAGGGGGTAAAATATTTTCCCATAGCTGGGACCTTAACAGGTGCTACGACACCGGGACATGGTTGACCTGGCAACACCAGCAATAGTTCCATGCTCCTCAAAACCTCCTGATCAGAGGCCTTGCTGCTGGACGTAGTTTATCGTCTTACCCAGGACGCGGATGTAGTTTATCATCATACCCAGGACGGAAAGGGTCTCTCTGACGAAATCTCGCACTTACAACGCACAAACCTTCACTTGTCCCTCAGGGGCTGGATCTAGATCGGTAAGAACTAGGGCTAAAGTAACGTTTCTCATTTTCCAACCTCAGCTACAAGGATCAAGTTGGCAAATGACCTAAAGTCATCGAAATCGAAGCTTGAAAATGGACACGGTGACTGTGGAACAAAGCTGACCGTTCAGTTGGAACAAGTCTTTCACGCTGTAACTTTTTTGTCCATATTGCGGCATACTCCATATACTTGATGTTCGCGAGGGAGTCCAATGTATCATCTGGTTTTCCTCCATACGTCTTGACAAAAATCTGCAATCTCACAGAGGCAACTCAGTCAGCGGAAGCCTTTGTAGCGCATGACTGGAATCATGAATAATCCTGATTATCTCACGTTTCCCGCGCCCAAATACAGCTGACGTTGAGTCACATCCACCCTATGCCTGGATGACTGACAAGCTTTGAAGAACGTAACAGTTTGTCTTCTCTGCGATTTCATGGATGCTGAGCAGCAGCATCATCTTTCCCTTAGAATTCTAAATACTAAAACCAAAGGGCATTTATAAAAGGACCGCTATGTAATCAAGAAAATTTGACAAAGGTAATATCGACTACAGGTTACAAATCTAATATAAACATATACAAATAACGATTATCTAATCCAGCAAGGACCTATATTTCTATGTTCAAAAATACATACGTATGCACACATACACGACAACATATTTATATTTTCCCGTACATACATACATATAGGCGTGTACACACAAACCCATACATATACATATATGCATGTATGTCTATACATACATATATATATATATTACCAAATTCTTCTTAGCCTCTCTCTCTCTCTCTCTCTCTCTCTCTCTCTCTCTCTATATATATATATATATATATATATATATATATATATTCACATACACATACATACATAACACATACATCCATACACGTCCACTACTACACATATATACATCTACACACATATATACATACGGACATACACATACGTGCACATAAACAATATATACATAAAACCTTACACATCTCCATATAAATACATACACACACCCATCTAAACAAATAAACACTGTATCCCTCTATCTATCCGTCTAACTATACATACATACGTACATATACACCCATATACAGATATATATTTATACATACATACCTAAACATGCACACACATATATAAACACATCTACATACACATCTACCTGCATATACATACATCCATATACGCATATATATATATATATATATATATATATATATATATATATATATATATATTCATACACACACACACACATACACACACATGAACGCATATATACATATCTATATATAAATCAAAATGTAAAAGCTAAAAATTTTCCTCAAAATCAAAAAATTAATTTTTTAACATTTTTTAGGGACCATATCCATTCATATAGACATATAAAAATATACGGGTGGAATTAAATTAATTTATACTTCAAGAACATTGAGGAAGACAACGTTAAGTATATTAAAAACCGGCTGAGTGATTAACGCGTTTCTATCTCTTACGTTTACATATATACCTAGGTATATAAATATAAGACTCTGATTTTGCATATCAGTTATTAGGGAAAACGTCTACCTACATACCCACTTACACATATATCGCCACATGAATAAAGATTAATAATAAAAAACCCATTAAAATACATAGCGGATCACATAAACATACACAATGATACATATAGATAATCAAAATAGTCATTCCATTAAAATGTCATTCCCTATGTTATTGAGCCAAGATGGAACTGTCACAAGCGACAACACGTTATAAAACCGTGTTTACGTTTTGAATCGTTTTTTTTTTTTATGTCTACATTATCTGTTCATCATTTGTTAGTGTATTATGAGACGTAATTAACAACCTAAGAACTCTCCCTTAACATCTGAAATCAGACCGAATGTCATCTTGCAATACATTATGAATTGCAATTCGAGCTATACGTTTCATTTTTAAATTAGCTTCGCGAACTTTAGCCTCGATAAGAAAGAATGTCTCTTCAAAGTTTAATAGCAGTGGAGTTTCAGATGGAACGCCAAATCTATTTCAGAGCTGTGGCGAATTAAAGAAAAAAACGTTTCACGTCTATAAGCGAAACATTTGCGTGAGCAATATAGCACTTCAGTTCTAAATTGAGTTTTAGAATCTCATACATCGAAATCGCTTGGGAGAATTCATATATATATATATATAATATATGCAGGGTGATCTTAAAGTTCGGATGCACTTTAAAAAATTTATAATTTTATTTGCATTTGCGATAGAAATAATTTATAAAAAGGATAAGAAAGAAGTAAATCTATATTTTTTAAGGTTTATTGAAATTTTATTTAACTTTCCACATGTCCTCCATCATTAGCAATACAAAGGGTAATACGATTTTGCAGTTCACGGAAAACATTTGCCAAATGATTTACAGTCATGCCTGAAATCACATTAGTTATTTTAGCTATACTTAAAACGTTAAACTTTATAACATTTTTTCAGATTATTTCTATCGCAAATACAAATAAAGCTATAAATTTTTTAAAGTGCCCACGAACTATATGGACGAACTTTATGTATATATATATATATATATATATATACATATATATATATATATATATATATATATATATACATATATATATATATATATATATACATATATATATGTATATATATATATATATACATATATATATATATATATATATATATATATATACATATATATATATATATATATATATATATATATATATATATATATATATATATATATATATTTGTGTAATTAAGCAGCAATCCTTCTTTCATGCACATTTAACTGAATAAGACATTGTTTATTTAATTTTTTATACAATTTCTCATGCTGCTATATAATAATTTTTTTTCTTTCTGGATGATAAATTATATAAAAACTGTCCGAATATTTTTTTTATCCGAGCTCTTTCGGCTATACATTTAGCCATTTTCAAGGACTAAATATCTTAAGGGTTAAATAAGAAATAGTTTGTTGCATGTGTGTTTTATAAAATGTTTTCATTTTTCAAAACACGGTCAAGATATTGTGTCCATATTCAAAGTTAATATTATTAAGTGTTGTTTTTTTGTTTTTATTAATAAGGCTTCCATTATTTTTTTAATTATATATATATATATATATATATATATATATATATATATATATATATATATATATAATTCAACATGCGTGGGGCCGTTTTCGAACTATTATTAAAGGTTTATCGATTAATCAAATTCACTGCACGCTCGTAATCCCTTCAGTCTGCTTATATCGAGCTATCTGAGTATGTGAGTATGTTAATATATATATATATATATATATATATATATATATATATATATATATATATATATATATATATTGGTTTGGTTTGGTTTGGTTGGTTTGGTTTACGGATTGTTAACCTCATTTTTGTTCCAGGTAATATTTCTGTTTTGTCAAATATTTATATATATATATGTATATGTTTTCCTCAAAAATGTATAGCTGGTATATATATATATATATATATATATATATATATATATATATATATATATATATATATATATATATATATATGTATATTATAATAAAAAGAAAGAACAGTAAGATATATAATCTGGTGTTCTTATTGACATTTTTATTTTTACAAAACAATGCTCAATGTAAATTTACAGAGCATAAACAATATAAATTAGCTGATTTAAAATATGGTTTCTTCGCTACACAAGAATTACCATGTTTCAAAAACCGAAGCTAAGAACTTCAAATTTAATTTAATTATATAATAAAATTAAAAGCATTAATTCTGTTTCATTATATAATTAATAATTATGTTTAATTACATAATTCAATTTGAAGTTTTTAGCTTCGGTTTTTGAAACATAGTAATTCCTGTGTAGCGAAGAATCCGTATTTATCTATGGAATTTATTATTCATCAAATTTTTCTTTAACATTCACGGTAATTAGCTCTCTTTGATACCAACATTGTCCAATACACTATTCCTCACCATTTCTGTATAAAAAAAATGAACGATGCCAAAACAAAAACAAAAAAATCCGATTTTACTTACAGACGTTCCAACATTGGTATTCCGCTAAAGGCTTGATGGCCGAACGATCGGATGTAGTTGCCCTTCAGTTCCAATTCGATGAGGCGAGTGTTCTTTTTAAACGTGAAATCAGAAATATAACTGATGTTGTTCGATTTCAATTGACTGCAAAGAAAACAAAATAAATCTGAGCTTTATTTGGATGTGATTTGCTTATATCCAAATAGATAATAGTAAACCGAAATTAATTGAACAGAGCAAAAATTACCTAAAGTTTTACATTCCAGTGTTACTCAACCTTTTTTTACTGATATTTCAATGTATAATTTAATGTTAATGATGAGTGCACTCGGTTCGGAGTCGCGATCCGTCTTGGACTCCAATTATGTGAGGGTCACAGATGCAGATGTGGAGCCTCCATCGATGAGTTTGGTTTGCATCCTCTCTCCTGTCGTCGTAGTGCCGGCCGCTTTCCACGGCATACAGCAATTAACGACATCATCAAAAGAGGTTTGGATGCAGCTGGGTTCCCTTCCCAAATCGAACCCGTAGGCCTCGACCGTGGTGATGGAAAGCGGCCGGATGGCATTACCATCTTCCCTTTTAAAATGGGTAAGTCGTTGATTTGGCATGCGACCTGTGCTGATACATTTTCGGCCGGTAATTTGATCAGGTCCGCGGTTGAGCCGGGGTTCGTTGCCCGAGACGCAGAGATAAAAAAAATTAGCTAAATATTCTTCTCTTGCTGATAGATTTTTTTTTTTACTCCTATGGCAGTGGAGACTTCAGGGGTTATTGGCCCCCGTTCGATGGCGTTCCTTCGGAGGATTGGCGTGATTGCGTCTCGGTTAAGGAACGAGCCTCGCGAAACGGAGTGGCTCTTGCAGCGTGTCTCACTGGCGACGGTTCGAGGTAATGCTTTCTCCATCATAGCGGCTGGCAGAGGATAGAAAAAAATTGTTTATAGTTACGTTGTTCTGGAATTGTCATCATTGGCCGACTGAACTTGCTTTGTTTTAATTATTGTTTCCCTTAGATTGAACTTACCATTTCTTTTTATGTATTTCAGTGTTATCCAATAAACCCTATTATTAGAGAAGTAAGTGTCTTGCTAATAAATACCTCTCTCAGGTAGTAATGCTTTTCTTAAATGAGTTGTCAAAATGAATCATACGCTAGCTTTAGTTTTTTTTAATGGTAAAATTTAATGTTTAACAGACGAATTAGATTTTTTGTATGGTTATATCGCGTGTAACGGCAAAATTGTCCAAATCCTGTAAAACCAAAATTGTCCATTTCTTAGATTAAGCTTTGAACCGTTGTATCTTAGAAATGATTAAAGATATCTTGCTGGAATCCTCCGGTGTTTTTATAACACTATTGGACTCTACTTTGAGGAATAAGAATGTATAATTACGCTCCAAGCTTAACAGACGAATCGTGATGAAATCGATCATAAACAAAAATGACATGTCCATCATTAATTAATCATAGCTAAGGATCGGAAGTTCATGAAGGATTGATATAAAGTTCATATATATATATATATGTATATATTATTTCAGGATAATTTTCCAACTTATTCAAGATGATCTTCGCTCTATCTAACATTCTAAGTTTTTGTCCTGGATTAAGAAGGTGTCACACAGGTTTCACTACGATTTAATTTTCAAGTCTTTTTTTCCCTGCTCTTTGGAATGACATAGTTGAAACTCCTCTCTCACGTGCCAAACTTCTTATGGATTGAGTTGGATCTTTTCTAATTGATCCCTTTAGCTCTAAGTTGAAATGATGATCCCTCTTCCTATTGTTACCTCCTGATCCAGTTTTCCTTTCTACTGTTCCCTCTTTTTAAAATTTATTCACCATTCTCTTGATGATTCTTGAATGGACTTTGAGGATGGAAGCCAGAGTATGAATGTTGGTACCATTACTGAAGGCCTGAATGATCTTTTTCCTCTCACCATTGCTCAGTTGGGAAGATGTAGTGGGGCTGACACAAAACTATTTTAACTTGTTCTCTTTCTAGCTGAATAACTCAAAGGGTTTTGATTCTTACGACAAATGGTGTCAAGATTGCTAAACGTCTTATCTGAAAACTTGGAAAAAAAACTCAATAGTTTAGTAATTTTTGAGATATTTTGTGGGATGGACAATTATGTTGTTAAACGATTTGGGCAATTTTGCTGTTACAGCCAGTATATATTGGGAATATTGCATGTCAAAGTGTAAAAAGTTTACTTGTAACGCGTTTCTTCCTTCAGGACTTCATCGGACTAGATTTGTTATGCTGGCGCGACTACGCATGCGCATGAACGAGGGATGCTAGGAATTTTATAATCATTTTTTTAACAGCCAAATTCATTTAGACTATTTTATTTGTTCTTTCCATCACATTTGTAAGTAGATATTCCACCCTTTGATGTTAGAAGATCTGCCAGGAATGGTATGATGTTAGAAAATCAGCCAGCAATGGTATGATTTTAGAAAATCTGCCAGGAATGGTATGATGTTAGAAGATCTGCCAGGAATGGTATGATGTTAGAAAATCAGCCAGGAATGGTATGATGTTAGAAGATCTGCCAGGAATGGTATGATGTTAGAGGATATGCCAGGAATGGTATGATGTTAGAAAATCAGCCAGGAATGGTATGATTTTATAAAATCTGCCAGAAATGGTATGATGTTAGAAGATCTGCCAGGAATGGTATGATGTTAGAAGATCTGCCAGGAATGGTATGATGTTAGAGGATCTGCCAGGAATGGTATGATGTTAGAAAATCAGCCAGGAATGGTATGATGTTAGAAGATCTGCCAGGAATCGTATGATGTTAGAAAATCAGCCAGGAATCGTATGATGTTAGAAAATCAGCCAGGAATGGTATAATGTTAGAAGATCTGCCAGGAATGGTATGATGTTAGAAGATCTGCCAGGAATGGTATGATGTTAGAAGATCTGCCAGGAATGGTATGATGTTAGAGGATCTGCCAGGAATGGTATGATGTTAGAAAATCAGCCAGGAATGGTATGATGTTAGAAAATCTGCCAGGAATGGTATGATGTTAGAAAATCAACCAGGAATGGTATGATGTTAGAAGATCTGCCAGGAATGGTATGATGTTAGAAGATCTGCCAGGAATGGTATGATGTTAGAGGATCTGCCAGGAATGGTATGATGTTAGAAAATCAGCCAGGAATGGTATGATGTTAGAAGATCTGCCAGGAATCGTATGATTTTAGAAAATCAGCCAGGAATGGTATGATGTTAGAAAATCAGCCAGGAATGGTATAATGTTAGAAGATCTGCCAGGAATGGTATGATGTTAGAAGATCTGCCAGAAATGGTATGATGTTAGAAGATCTGCCAGGAATGATATGATGTTAGAGGATCTGCCAGGAATGGTATGATGTTAGAAAATCAGCCAGGAATCGTATGATGTTAGAAAATCAGTCAGGAATCGTATGATGTTAGAAAATCAGCCAGGAATGGTATAATGTTAGAAGATCTGCCAGGAATGGTATGATGTTAGAAGATCTGCCAGGAATGGTATGATGTTAGAAGATCTGCCAGGAATGGTATGATGTTAGAGGATCTGCCAGGAATGGTATGATGTTAGAAAATCAGCCAGGAATGGTATGATGTTAGATGATCTGCCAGGAATGGTATGATGTTAGAAAATCAGCCAGGAATGGTGTTAATGTTAGAAGATCTGCCAGGAATGGTATGATGTTAGAAGATCTGCCAGGAATGGTATGATGTTAGATCCAGGGTTTGTCTGGCTCTCTAGATTTTACTAGGTCTGCTCTACTTTTGTATTGAGGACTTTTTTAGTTAGTTGATTACTCGTATCGGGTTTTTTTCTTTAGGCTTTGGACCTGTATGTTGTATGATTTTTTTCGACAGACGTCCATGTTCTTGGCTCTTTCTTTTTTTCAAACGTTTTTATCCTTTGATATTGATTTGATCATTGGCAAATCAAGAAACCGAAGGCTTTCCGAAACGAGTGTTGTTACGTATATTTATAGTTAGCTCATATATATATATATGCATATATATATATATATATATGCATATATATATATATATATATATATATATATATATGTGTGTGTATGTGTGTGTGTGTGTGTGTGTGTGTGTGTGTGTGTGTGTGTGTGTGTGTGTGTGTGTGTAAAAGGGAGAGGTTATAGTAGTTCCAATGAGAGAAAAGTGTGTATATTAAAAAGAAGAGAGAAACCACAAATGTTTTTGGTTGTAATGTGGATTTTTGTTAAAAATATATTTTGCTTTATTTTCCATAATTTTTCTACACGCGTTTCCGGTCTCGCAACCTTCATCAGGCAAAGAGTGAATATTTCCACATATTATTAAAGATAATTAATTTTTTTCTTATGTTTTTCGATGTTAAATATTCTCGATATGAGACATTCTCTTTTTTTGTGTTAGTGACCAAAATGCCTTTCTTGAACTTATATATGTATATATGTATATAATTTAGTATTTAAATTATTTTGAATTGGGATTGGTTTATGTGTTATATGTTTTCAATAACTTTCGTTTATTTGGCATTGAATTGTATCACCTCACGTCCATGAACTTACCTGACTTTTCCGTTAACCTGATCAATATTAATGAGCACTACTAAACCAAGAAATTTGAAACAAACAATAACATTATTGCTCTTGTATATAAATACTTGTCGCAAAATAAAATGCTTGCATCCACGTTGCTAAAGTCTAGATAAAAGAGCATGTTTAAAATTGTAGCTCGGCTCCAGGAAGGTTTATAGTCTTGGAAATATTTGTAACTGAGATTACACCATACAAAAGGCTGAATTAGATAGATAGCTAACATTATAGTGTAATGACTCAATATACAAATCCACGTCCAAGCTTACTTGTGCCTGCATTCTTCTTAAAAGACGCACACGTATTTTTCAGGGTATTTTTAAGGAAAAAAATGCGTCTTGTAAGCTGGAAAATATGGTATATCTGATAGATATTGTATGTAGGAGGTTGCAAATTACAATCCCCAAATAAGGATCTAACTCCCGACCGTAGGAAATCACATATTCCATGTTTTTTTTTATCAGTCCTGCTATATGATAGTAAATGCTGGACAATCTCACAGATGAAGAAGAGACTTGAAGCAACAGAAATGTTGTTTTATACAAGAATACTGAGCATACCATAGACCAAACATGGATGCAGCTCGAGAGACAAAGGCAACAAAATGGACACTTATATTTATCCACGAGAAAAGGCAATTGAAATTTCTAAGGAGACAAGTTTTATGTTGATCGTAAATTGTTTTCTGTTTTATAAATTTCATAAGTTTTGTTAGAAACAATACTATTGAACTGTTATGTAATATCGACCTTCCTATATGGCGGTCAATGCTGGACAATCTTTTCAACGATGAAGAAGAGATTTAAGACAACAGAAATGTGTTTATATACAACGAGGCTGAGAATGCCATAGACCGAACATGTGAGCAACGACGAAATTTGAGAGAAAGTGGAAACAAAAAGGATATTTATAATTAACATCATGAAGAGGCAGTTAAAATTCCGAGGGCACATTATGAGGAAAGACGGCTTGGAAAAGGTAAGAGGGACAGTAAAAACCAACGCATACCCTTCCTGGCGAGATGACAGTACTGATTATAGAAGATAAAATTTATTAACACCTACAAGGGCTAGGAAATTGTGGTGAGTTATAATTATCAACGCCCTGAAGAAACGTGGCACATAGAAAAAGACCCCCAGTAAATGAGTTTAAGAAAACCATCGCAAATGAAACATTCATATTTTGAGTTGTCTCCCTTGATTAACGTCATTTTTTTGATAATTAGCAATCAGTTCATACCCTCTTCTTTCCGTTCAAATCATCTGTTCTGTTTTTCCTTTCAGAAATGTATAATAAATATTAACAAAATAAAACTGGCATCCTGATAGGTGTAAGAAAAACATACTTAAAATAACGGAAAAATATCTTAGTCAATTAATGATTAATATAACTTCAGAAATTAATTGTCGAAGTTATTTCACGCCAAGTGTTGAAGAAAAATAAAGAAAAAACTGGGCAAAGAAAACGGCACAAGTTTCCAACATTCACTGATATAAAGGGAGATATATATTGCATGTATTTCAGAAATCTGTTCTTTGTTTCTCTTGATTCAAGTCTCCTCTTCATCTATGAGGAAATTGTCCAGCATTCACTGCCATATAGAAGGACTGATATTGCATAGCAATTCAGCACTCTTTTCTTTGTTTCTCTTGCTTCAAGTCTCTTCATCTGTGAGGAAATTGTCCATCATTCACTGCCATATAGGAGGATTGATATTACATAGCAATTCTGCACTCTTTTCTTTGTTTCTCTTGCATCAAATCTCCTCTTCATCTGTGAGGAAATTGTCCAGCATTCACTGCCATACTGGAGGACTGATATTACATAGCAATTCAGCACTCTTTTCTTTGTTTTTCTTGCTTCAAATCTCCTCTTCATCTATGAGGAAATTGTCCAGCATTCACTGCCATATAGGAGGACTGATATTACATAGCAGTTCAGCACTCTTTTCTTTGTTTCTCTTGCTTCAAGTCTCCTCTTCATCAATGAGGAAATTGTCCATCATTCACTGCCATATAGGAGGGTTGATATTACATAGCGTTTCAGCACTCTTTTCTTTGGTTCTCTTGCTTCAAGTCTCCTCTTCATCTGTGAGGAAATTGTCCAGTATTCACTGCCATATAGGAGGATT
Source organism: Acanthosepion esculentum (assembly GCA_964036315.1). Lineage (NCBI taxonomy): Eukaryota > Metazoa > Mollusca > Cephalopoda > Sepiida > Sepiidae > Acanthosepion > Acanthosepion esculentum. The sequence goes on along the minus strand of OZ038514.1, from coordinate 45,205,528 downwards.
GATATTACATAGCAATTCAGCACTCTTTTCTTTGTTTCTCTTGCTTCAAGTCTCCTCTTCATCTGTGAGGAAATTGTCCAGCATTCACTGCCATATAGGAGGATTGATATTACATAGCAATTCGGCAATCTTTTCTTTGTTCGACTGAAGTTTTCCTGTTTATTAACACTTTGTTTAACTTTTGCAAATCGACTTTCACTATTCCAATATCTCTTGTACACTGTGGATTTAGTTCCTCATCTGCTGGATTTTGTTTCCTTTCCAATAACAATTATCTTCTTCAACTGCAGAACGAAAGAATGAGAAAAATAAGTCTCGAATAAACAAGATCTCATTTTTGAACAGCATGAGACTTATTTATGTATATATGTGTGTCTGTGTGTTTGCTGATTTTTTTTCTCAGCGGGCATGGTTCTTCACTCAGGCACCATCTCTACATTGTAAGCACTCCGGTCTGTATTTTGATAATACATGGTCTTTTTACTAGGCTCATTGGGCTTCCAAGGGTAGCCTTCTACCCGACGATTTCTCCAGCCTCGGATGGCAGCTAGCCTAGAGGAAGGACAGAACTGAATTCAAAACCGAGAAGACAACGAGAGTAACCCTCGCTATATTTCCCAAGGAAACGTGATAATTTATAGATAATATAGAAAAGGAATCTGTTGGAGAGCCATGATC
>OZ038514.1:45194850-45199850 GCA_964036315.1 Acanthosepion esculentum | reverse complement strand
TTTCTTTTTCGTTTATTTTCTTGAGCTTTTTCTTTCTTTTTCGTTTATTTACTTTAGTTTTTTCTCTCTTTTTCGTTTATTTTCTTTAGTTTTTTCTTTTCTTTTTCGTCTATTTACATTAGTTTTTCTGTCTTTTTCCTTTATTTACCATCGTTCTTTCTTTCTTTTTCGGTCATTTATTTTAGTTTTTTCTTTCTTTTTCGTTTAATTCCTATAGTTTTCTTTCCTTCATTCCGTTTTTAATTTGCTTACAGCCATATCACGTTGAAGCACCTGTTCTCGTACAATCAATGCAGGTAAGTTAACATGGTCAGTACCCTCATATGTATCCGTTTGAGAATATCAGTTGTTGTAAGCCTGGATATGAGGGCGGTGGAGTGGATAACGTCTCGGGGCTCGGATTTGTAACTCAGAAATCCGAGCTCCATTCAGCTTCGTGATATTCCCTTATGCGTAAATATCATTGGAAAAGATACGAAACCACCTCTTCTCTCCATCCCTAACTATAGGTTGATTAGTGAGACTTGTGTCAAGCAAATCATCATTATCTCATAAAGATATTTTTGGGGGGTTTTGAGTAACACTCACAAGACTGATAAGCCGTCAAAAATGCTAATCTTCCCATTTTAGAAACATTAGGGGAGGGGTAAAATTGTGGTAGGACAATTTACAGATCGCGACATCTATTCGGGAGATGTGATTAAATGTACTTTAATCTTTGAAAAATCAATGTTACGCAATGATCTTGCTGATGTGACCTCCATCTTATGGTTTTCTCCTTCTTTATTTTGGATAGGAGTCATTCCCTTGTTCAAATTTACAGATCGTGACAGCTATTAGAGAGATGTGATTAAGTGTACTTTAATGTTTAAAAAAAATCAGTATTACTCAATGATCTTGCTGATGTGACCTCCATCTTCTGGTTTTCTCCTTCTTTATTTTGGATAGTAGTCATTCCCTTGTTCAAATTTACGGATCGCGACATCTATTAGGGCGATGTGATTAGATATACCTTAATGTTTAAAAAAATTATTCAGTATTATTATTGTTAAGGTAATAAGCATTATAACATAGCACAAATAGCTATATTGTGGAAAAAGGAATCTTCAAAAATATATGCATTTTTTTATGTATTTATGGTTATTTTTAACTTTAATCAAAAACAACATTCTTGAACATGTATTTATGGATATTATACATTAATTACTAATTTTTTATTTATTAATAACTATTTACGCTCAGTTGTTGACATTAATAGCTATCGGCTGAGGTGTTAAAATTTGGGAATAATGCAATAATAACAATTTAAATTTCATGTCTCTGATAGAATCGCCATCAGTAAATATAGATTTTATAAGCACGCAGCAACCATGAATACTACTAATGTTGTCCTACGACCATTTTACCCACTTTCCTAATGTTTCTAAAATTAGAAGATTAGAATTTGAATGGCTTATCAATCTTTTGAGGCTCATTCAAAACCAAAAAAAATATCTTTAAGAGATAATGATGATTTGCTTGACACAAGTCTCACTAGTCAACCCATAGTTGGGGGGGGGGGCGAGAAGAGGTGGATTCTTACCTTTTCTAATGGTATTTGCGCGTAAGGGAATATCACGAAGCCGACTGGAATTCGGATCTCTGAGTTACAAATCCGAGCCCCGAGACGTTATCCACTACACCGCCCTCACATCCAACCTTGCAACAACTGATGTTATGGTTGCCGCGTGCTTATAAAATTTATATTTATAGATGACGATTCTATCAGAAGCATGAAATTTAAATGTTTATTGTTGCTGATGTAATGGAATAACCAGCCACCCCCATGGATGATTACACTATAGGTAGTAAGTACCTATAAAGTCCACTCTCTACGAAAAACTTGAAAAAGAGTGAGAGAGAATAGGTTAGATAAGCTTAAGTGTACCTAGTTAATATGAGTAAGTGTTGTTCCCGGCCTGTTTCCCGGCCACCTTTTTAGTTATGATCCAAGTCGAGATTCCCAACCTCCCTAGTTTGTTTTGACTTCCTTTTCATCTCAACTGGATCAGCCTTTTACTTCCCCATGTCCGAGTTATTTTATCTCTTTCCCACTCCCTTAGCGAGAGTGTTTCTTGATTTTGTCCTCTGGGCAGAATACAGCGGCCTCTCTATTTTGAGGGTTGGACGGGCCCTACTAACATAAATTATGTTTAGTTTAAAAATCTGTTGAATTTTAGTTTGTTATGGGGTTCATCTCCCTCCCCTTTCATCTTTTCATGATTAGAATTGTATATATTTTATTATCATCAAATGTTTATGGTGTGGGGCGCGTTTTTGTAGGTCCCCTCTGGTGAGGATGTGGTATTATGGTGTATGGAGGATTGAATGGTGACGGACGAATTCTTGTGGTGAATGTGTCAATTGTAATGTATGAATGGGTCGCGAATCTGATTAGCTAGGTATAGGATAGTTAGTTAAGACCAGCCTTTACCCCTCCCTTTTTTCGGCCTTGTGCCACAATTTGTACATTTTTGTACGAATAAATAACGAGAATAGTGCTCTCTTCTGTTCTTCACAGTCGAACTCTTTGCCTTGAGCAGAGAGGAACCCGGAGGAGGCTTTGCTGAAGGGCAAAGTTCCGCCCGGGGAGGTAGACAGACCCTGAACACGCTCATGCGGGTTGTAAGGGAATATTTTTGGCCGAGGCTAAGGGTTCGGAGAACCCACGGTAAACTCGGCCTTGTGCCACAGGCATCCCTCGTGCGGGGTGGGGCTGTTAAATATTAAGAGTGAGAGCTAGACGACGCAAGCACGTCCGACCTTCCAATTAGTGGCACTCACTACTAGATTGACCTGTGTGTATAACTGTACCGTATTTCATATTGTACTGGTTGTGTACAATAAACCTTTCTTCTATTATCCACCTGGTGTTAAGTATTTATTCCCTTAGCACGGAATATAAGAGTAAATAATGTAAGTAATAATAATACCTCATCTTGGAGATATAAACGGGCAATGTCAATCGGTATCTACTGTTTTTGTCATTACTCTTCTATTCTTCTCGCTATTTAATGTTTCTTTCGTGCGGGGTGGGGCTGTTAAATATTAAGAGTGAGAGAGAGAAGACGCAAGCAAGTCCGACCTTCCAATTAGTGGCACTCACTACTAGATTTGACCTGTGTGTATAATTGTACCGTATTTCATATTGTACTGGTTGTGTACAATAAACCTTTCTTCTATTATCCACCTGGTGTTAAGTAGTTATTCCCTTAGTACGGAATATAACAATTGCATTATTCTTAAATTTTAACACATCAGCAGATAGCTATTAATGTCAACAACTGTGCACAAATAGTTATTAATTTTTAAAAATTAGTAATTAATGTATAATATTATCCATAACTACATGTTCAAGAATGTCCTTTAGTATAAAACTTAAAAAAGTAATCATAAATACGTAAAAAAATGCATATATTGTCAAAAATTCATTTTTCCATTATAGAGTTATGTTTTGTGCTATGATTTGTGTATATCCTTGCCTATTACCTAAGCAATAATAATGGTGAACATTTTTTTAACATTAAAGTATATTTAATCACATGTCCCTAATAGCTATCGAGGTCTGTTAATTATTTTTTTACGTCAAGCCTGTTCGTAAACGAACAGAACTTGTGTAAAGCGCAGGTGCCTATTTAAAATCAAGCAGAAAGCAGAGATCGAATTAAATGAAATAAAAATTAGGAAAAAATGTAATTTCATAATGCAAGTAATAACGATAGATTCGTTTTAAATACAGCTGTGAATAATCCGTTATTTTTTCGGCCTAATTAGTTTCTTAATAATTCTTCCATCTCAGGAATTAATGAAGATGGAGACAGTATTTGAGTTTTTTAAGATATTTCATTTTAGAATTTTAACATTTCGGATGTAACAAGAATTTCTAACAAGAGATCTAAAACAAAACGGAACTTTCTTTTCCGAATAACATTCCCTTTTAAAGAATTAATAATAAATTTCAATCAAATTACGCCTTCAAATCTTGAAAAAAAAAGTTCTGTTTAATATTGTCTTTTAATTTGGGAAGAGGAAAGATGATGCAAGAGAAACAAAGAAAAGAGTGCTGAACTGCTATGTAATATCAATCCTCCTATATGGCAATAAATGCTGGACAATTTCCTCACAGATGAAGAGGAGACTTGAAGCAAGAGAACAAAGAAAAGAGTGCTGAACTTCTATGTAATATCAATCCTCCTATATGGCAGTAAATGCTGGACAATTTCCTCACAGATGAAGAGGAGACTTGAAGCAAGAGAACAAAGAAAAGAGTGCTGAACTTCTATGTAATATCAATCCTCCTATATGGCAGTAAATGCTGGACAATTTCCTCACAGATGAAGAGGAGACTTGAAGCAAGAGATACAAAGAAAAGAGTGCTGAACTGCTATGTAATATCAATCCTCCTATATGTCAGTGAATGCTGGACAATTTCCTAACAGATGAAGAGGAGACTTGAAGCAAGAGAAACAAAGAAAAGAGTGCTGAACTGCTATGTAATATCAATCCTCCTATATGTCAGTGAATGCTGGACAATATCCTCACAGATGAAGAGGAGACTTGAAACAAGAGAAACAAAGAAAAGAGTGCTGAACTGCTATGTAATATCAATCCTCCTATATGGCAGTGAATGCTGGACAATTTCCTCACAGATGAAGAGGAGACTTGAAGCAAGAGAAACAAAAAAAAGAGTGCTGAACCGCTATGTAATATCAATCCTCCTATATGGCAGTGAATGCTGGACAATTTCCTCACAGATGAAGAGGAGACTTGAATAGAAACAAAGAAAAGAGTGCTGAACTGCTATCTCGCTTTGTAGGTATGTAAAAGATTCGACTGATTTTATTTATTCCCCTGAAACAGTTTATATTGAGCCTTGCTGGTTGAAGCCTATGAATTCAGTTTTAAAGAGATAGACATAGAGGCAACATCACTACAGACGCCATTTACCAATGTGCCAGTAC
>OZ038514.1:45164850-45187350 GCA_964036315.1 Acanthosepion esculentum | reverse complement strand
ATAACAGAAGTAGTCTGTATTTATTCAAACGAAGTTAGCCGAGGACATGAAAGGGTAAAACAGGCAACATGAAGATCTACTTCAGATCACAATTATTTGGGATTTTTTGAAATTCAATTTGTCATTGGGATGTGTTATGGTCCAATATCTTCGCACCACGCTTATGGTCCAAGGTAGAACCAAGGAAGAACAACATGAACACAAGAGTAGTAAATAACAAAGATATATTACAACAGAAATATAATACAAGAAGTTGAAGGGTTAGTATTAACTGTCAGTCTGGTTTAGAGTGAACTAATATTGTCTTGACTCGTTAGGTCTCAACTCATTCCTCTTCCCTCTCTCTCAGAGAGGCGAAGTATTTATAGAGTCAGGAAGAGTCCATTCTCGTTATAGGTAAGTTCCCATAACAGGATGTAAAAGAGTATATATTTATACAATTGTTAAATTTGATAAAAATTGGTTGAAAATCAACGAAAAATAAGAAAGAAACCAGTAAAAACCAGTAAAAATCGCCGTTTTATGCTATTTGCGCGGGTTTTCACGATATGAGTGGACTCAGTTATCAAGTTAAATAACTGTTAAACAATCAACTTATTGTTGGCTACAATTCAGTGAAGTTTGCTTGAAAATTGAGAGAGTTTATAGTATAAAATTTGTGTTGAAATCGATTTTTCGTTTTTCTCTGTTTTTCGCTAAACGCAGTGCCGTAGAAATAAAAATGAGGTATCATTGAGCTTTTCATGATGTTAGTAACCTACATACCGAGTTTGAATGAAATCAGAGGAAAAATGTTGAATTTATCGATTTTGATCGGCTTTATCGATTATTGTTTTTTTTTAAAAATTATCGATCTTTTACGCTAAGAACCTATCTCTTACACTGTACAATATATGTGCCAAGTTTGGTCAAAATCGGCTGGAAGGATCTCGAGTGAAGTGACACAGACAAAAATACAGACAGCGGACACACAGAATCCTCTGTTTTATATATATATAGATAAATAATAAAGTTTAGTACCAGTCACTGAGTACCAACATTTGTAAAAGAATTTAGATATTTTAATGTAATTTTGAAAGTGTGGAAAATGCAGGATATTATCAGAAAATAAGAACGATGTCTATCGTAAATTTAAAGCCAGTAATCTTAAAATTAGATTACAGAGAATATTTTCCAACATTTTAAAGATTACTGAGTACTTAAAAATGATATTTAAAAAAGCGGTCAAGTCATTTTTAAAAATTATGCTTTGCACATCAAGTCTCCGCAGAACAGCAATAAAGATGTTATCACATTTTTCTCATTTGTCAACACTTGTCAAACACGTAAAGATGGCTACTGTCGTGTGAAAACAGGCACTGTTTTTTTAAATATGCATTTCTGTGTCATTTTAAACTAAAAGTAAATTATACTTATTCCAAATAAATTACGATAAATCAGCTAATATTCCTCAACTAAAGTTTCAGAGAAGTTTATTTTATTTTTGGAAGATTTTCTTTAATAACATTGCGATAAGAGACTAGAAAAGCGAGCTAATAAGCTATTTTAGAAAAAAATAGATCGATTCCAGTCAATATAATTTCTTCTTGAAATACATCAGGGTATTTTGCTTATTGAAAATAGTAAATATGATCCTTTAGCTTTCAATTAAAGCTAAAATAAAAGCTTCAACAAAGCCTTTTCATTTTTTTAAATTAATTTTAAGTCACACGTATATATATATATATATATATATATATATATATATATATATATATATATATATATGAAGAAATATAGTCTTAAAATGTGCTATATTTACGGGATAAAGTGCTCAATATCAGAGATAGAGCGTGTGTAAATATAAAAGTGAACATAGAAATCTACACTTAGAGGCGACAGTCTGTTAAAAAAAACAAATAAAGATAATCAATCCAAATAAATAGATGAAGTAATAAACAAATTAAAAACTATCCCCGCCATAATAATAGTTAGTACAAACTACAACAATCAACACCAAAATTGAACAAATAGCTATAATTATCTTCACAAACAAAAACAAAACTATTAAATAAGCTATATAAACAAATTTTTACTTCGTTAATAAAAACACCGATCAAAATAAAAATAAAATAATAATAAAAAATAAATAAATATATAAGATAAGAAATAAAAAAAATTTTTTAAAAAATAGATAAAAACATGCAAAATAATTTAACCCAAATAAATAAATAAACAAATAAACGACTTACGGTAAAATAACCGCCAAAATAGACTACCCACAATGCTCTACTGATCCGTATATATAAATAGCCTAGAAAAATAACAGCACTCGTGGCCTGACGATTGCATCTAGCATGGAACAGACTGTCGCCTCTAAGTGTTGACTTCTATATATATATATATATATATATATATATATATTAGAGTCTTTATATACGTGTATACATAAACGCGTATATATATATATATATATGAATTACATAAAATGAAACTCATATATATATATATATTAGAGTCTATATATACGTGTATATATATACGCGTATATATATATATATATATATATATATATATATATATATATATATATATATTTGAATTACATAAAATGAAACTCAAATGTACCCCATTTATATAGCCATTTCTTTCCTCAGGATAAATTCCTTGTGCTTGCCAATACGAAATCGTTTGATAAAAGAATGAATCGTAACGTTTTTTTTTTTTAATTTGAAAATTAAAAAAGGATAAAAAGAAACAAAAAGACCGTTACGATTCATTTTTTCATCAAACGTTTTAGTATCTCCAGGGAATTTAAGATAGAATTGTCTCGAGGAGAAAAATGGCCATATAAATGGGGTACAATTGAGTTTCCTTTTTATAAAATTCATTCTATGTCCTATAATAAATCATATTGAGCTCTCTTTTGTGGTTCAGTTTTAATAATTTATATTATTAGGATTCACTAGGATTACTTACTCACACATATATATATATATGTGTGTGTGTGTTTGTGTCTGATTAAATAAATTTATAAACATTATGTCTGCTTGTTTTTAGCATAATCCGTTCATATTCACGGATATTTTCCGTGTATTACAATCAAATGATGCAAGAAATGCACTGTAACAGTGAAAATCACTTTTATTTCTTAAGTACTTTCCATCTCTTTCTGAGATCATCATCAGCAGTGCAACTGCTTAAGCAAAAACTATGTGTAGGTGTCCATTACTGATTTTTTAAAAAGATTTTTGCATTTAAATGCAAACAGCTGACTGTTTTCCTTTAGCGTTCATTATGCATAATGGATATTTTTTCACGTTGAAACAGTTAAATATAACCGCCCCTTTCACTCCAACAGTTTCCTCTCTCGCGCTTCCCGACGGTGAAACTCTCTTCCTCCTACTTGCTTCTCAGTTACGTATCATCTTCAGATATTCAAATTTAATGTCAAATGATATCTTTTGACGCCTTGGTCCTGATCCTCATCTTTCTTTATATCTTTTCCTCAAACACCCTTCTTTGCTCTTGCTCTCACTATCTGTAACGCCTTCAGTGCTAATGGCACTGTAGCCCTTGATGGAGGACATGTGGAAACTTAAATAAAATTTCAATAAAACCTTAAAAAATATAGATTTACTTCTATCTAATGCTTTTTTTGTTATAGTGAAAGACACCTAGTCTATAGGTAATAGACCCTCCCATCTATTATAAGTAGGAGTCAGTAGTAGTCGAAAGTAGTGTTCAGCGACAACAACTCGATTACTCTGCGTAACACTTTATTACAAGTTCCTAACGTTTCTGTACGTTTAACCTATTTAGGACGCATTAGTCCGAATACAGTTTCTATTGTGGAAATAACTCCACAACATTTTTACAAATTATTTCTATCGAAAATACAAATAAAGTTATAAATTTTTAAAAGTGCAGACGAAATGAAATGCTTAAAAACTATTTATAAGTGGTTAAATACTTATTAATTGTTTGTTAATATATAATTGGTATTTTAATTATGTTCAAGAAAAAACAATATATACGTTACAGTTCGAAAGGTTGAAGCCACCCCCAGAATTAGCATGCGATATGCTTGCCAGAAGAATGAAAAAAAATGACAAAGATCTCTTAGAATAATTGAAAAAAGAATGGAATCAATTATCAAACTTATACTTTAAGAAATTTTTGCAACGATTGCCAAAATGTGTCTGCAGCATTAATCATGGCTTAACTCTTTGAGTACTGCGTTCGTGAACAATTTTAACCCTTCTGTCTGAGCTCTTGAGTCAAAATCCGCAAATAATTGATATGTAATGTTTTATTGTAGATATAAAAATAGTTACAAGTGTGTACCCACCGTTCAACCGGTGGCTGGACATTAAGTCTTTTTTCTCAACCTCCGTTCAACCGGTGGCATTACGTCATTTTTCTCTAGCACCGGTAAAGCGGATGTCAGATCTCAAAGGGTTAAGAAAGATATTTTGACGAGTGAAAAAATTAATCATAAAATACTTTTTTGTATTTGTCATAATAAAATTTCACTTTTTTTTTAACCATGTATAATAATTTTCTCTTATTTAAAGTACAAAACAACTACTTTGGGGGTCACTTTCAAAAACTGACCAGGGTAGCCGCAAACCTTTTAACTGTAGTGTATATATTTAGATATTAAGTAGTTATCAATTTTTTTACCCCGGGGCTGATATGAAGATACCATGTCGACAATATACAAGCAAGTTTTTAGCATACGGTTTTATAGAGTCTCCAAGCAAAATAAAGCAATGTGTCCTTTGTGTGTGACAGAACTTTGTAATTTAAGTAGAGATTTACTTGACCCTCACTGAGTCAGATTATAACACAAGGTCAATTTTTAACGTGGGGACCAGAGCGTTTTCACTCAGGCCGCTGGTCCTAGTTGGCCATAGCTTGTCCAAGCTGCCCAGAACTGGTCTAAGCTAGTCAAAGCTGACCTTGGCTTGTCATAGCTGGTCCAAGCTGGTCAGAGCCGGACCAAGTTAGTCGTAACCGTGATACCACCAGCACAAGGACGGAGCCCTGTGCCAGATAATTATCCGAATGTGTATACCCCTCAAGAGAGGGATTTTCACATTCCCACCTCGTCTGTAAGTTAGGTTGGTGTGGATATTTACTTGACACTTCACTGAGTCAGGTTATGACACAAGGGCAGTTTTTAACGTGGGGACCCGAGTGTTTTCACACAGGGCAGAGTCTCGTCTCGGGAAACTCACTCCGTTTTTACGTGATCTATAGGGAATCTTTGCCCGAGCCTACAGGCTCGGATACCCCACTTTAAAACTCAGCCTTATGCCACATCTTGCTGCGTGGGGCAGCGGGTAAATAATTGCTGTTGGTGAAGATTTGATTTTGTTTACAAAATCTGTGGCAATTTCTATTATTATGCCACAGAATCCGTAACGAATTACTGATTGTATTCCGTTGAGCAAAAATACAGAATTAAGTCGTATTGATAAAATGACAGAGTAAATTGAAAATCAATTAGTTACACTTTTCAATTAAGGAATTTCGTATTACAGATTTAATAAACCTTGTTATCTAATAATCAAGCCATTCTTATAGTATAGGTTAGGTTTTTGGATGATAAAAATGAACTCTGACAGGAAATGCTTTTTACACGCAGTCTTGTGACTGATGCCAAAGGAGCAACAATTTTTAATGAAGTATCAGACTATTTCCAAGAAAAAAATACTCATCTGGGTAATTTTGTACAATCGCGCCGCTGCTATGGTACGTAGATACTGTAGTTTTATAACATATTTAAAAGAGGTTTTTCCTAATGTGTTTTGTATACATTGTATGGTTCATCGACAAAATTTAGTTGTAAGCAGTCTTGTGACAGATACGAAAGGAGCAACAATTTTTAATGAAGTATCAGAATATTTCCAAGAAAAAATATTCTTCTATGATAGGTAGATACAGGACATTTATAAAAAATATTTAAAAGAGATTCCCCCTAATGTATTATGTATACATTTGTTATGGTAATTTACCCACGCAACCATGAATTCTCCCAGCTATAAATAGGAGCAGGTACTGCCTTTTGGAAGGTGAAATTTCCAGCTGTCACCTCTGACATTCACACCGAACATTCTTGCTGTAACACTCTCGTTTGTATTACTGTTTCTATTAATATACAGCGTGTCCATAAAGTTCGTGTGCACTTAAAAACATTTATAACTTTATTTGTATTTGCGATAGAAATAATCTGTAAAAATGTTATAAAGTTTAATGTACCTAGTTTTAAGTATAGCTAAAATAACTAATGTGATTTCAGGTATTACTGTAAATCAGTTGGCAAATGTTTTCCGTGAACTGCAAAATCGTATTACCCTTTGTATTGCTAATGATGGAGGACATGTGGAAACTTAAATAAAATTTCATTAAAACCTTAAAAAATATAGGTTTACTTCTTTCTAATCCTTTTTACAAATTATTTCTATCGCAAATACAAATAAAGTTATACATTTTTAAAGTGCACACGAACTTTTAGGACACCCTGTATTTGTTTAACTCAATTCCTCTCTTTGTGTCATTTTTTCCTTGCCCTAACAAGGCCACAACACATAGATAGATAGATAGATAGATAGATAGATAGATAGATAGATAGATAGATAGATAGATAGATAGATAGATATGAACAGACTGAGATCGATAGATAATGGACAGACTGAGATAGATAGATAGATAGATAGATAGATAGATAGATAATGGACAGACTGGGATAGATAGATAGATAGATAGATAGATAGATAGATAGATAGATAGATAGATAGATAATGGACAGACTGGGATAGATAGATAGATAGATAGATAGATAGATAGATAGATAGATAGATAGATAGATATGAACAGACTGAGATAGATAGATAGATAGATAGATAGATAGATAGATAGATAGATAGATAGATAGATAATGGACAGACTGGGATAGATAGATAGATAGAAAGATAGATAGATAGATAGATAGATAGATAGATAGATAGATAGATAGATAGATAGATAGATAGATAGATAATGGACAGACTGGGATAGATAGATAGATAGATAGATAGATAGATAGATAGATAGATAGATAGATAGATAGATAGATAATGTTATGGTAATTTATCCACGCTCGCATGGACTCTCCCTGCTATAAATAAGAGCATGTAATGACGTTTAGAGTGGGAAGTTTCCTGTCAGCTGTGACAGTCGGACGGTTCATGCTGTAACGCTCTCGTTTCTATAAGGTTGTGTTACTGTTTCTGTTAATATATTTGTTTATCTCAATCCTTCTCTTGTGTCTTTATTTCTGGTTCTAACAAGGCCACAATAACACTGCATTGTTGATCGACAACATTTAGTTGCAAAAAATTGTCTGTGCGCTTAAAAAATGTCTTTGATAATGTTATAAAGGTTGTCAACCGTATCAAGTTCAGTCCAATCGAAGATCATCTTTCCCATCGACATTGTGTTGATAAGAAAGAGTTTAAAAACTTCGAAAGCATACAGGGGTTAGGTTGGCACTCTAAATGTAATTTGTCTGTGTAGTTTTGTTGAACTATGGCAAAGAGCTGAATTATTTCTGAATGACACGGGGCTTGGAGAAGAAACCATGTCTGCTAGTTACGACATTTTTTACCTTTCTGATATATTTGATATATATATATATATATATATATATATATATATATATATATATATATATATGTATTATCAGAAGAGGTCTGGATGCAGCTGGGTTCCCCTCTCAAAACGACCGTAGTGATGGAAAGCGGCCGGATGGAATTACCATTTTCAATTTTAAAATGGGTAAGTTCTTTGATATGGGGTGTGACCTGTGCCGATAAATTTTCGACCTGTAATTTGATCCGGTCCGCGGTTGAGCCGGGTTTTGTCGCACGGAGCGCGGACCAAAAAAAAAATAGTTAAATGTTCTTCTCTTGCGGACAGATTTATTTTTACTCCTGTGGCAGTGGAGGCTCTTGATGTTATTGGTCCCCGTTCGATGGCGTTCCTTCGAAAGGTTGGCGGGATGGCATCTCGGTTAAGAGACGAGCCTCACAAAATGGGGTGGCTCTTGCAGCGCGTCTCACTGGTAATCGTGCGAGTATTACTTCCTCCATCATTGAGGCTGTCAGAGGATAGCAAAAATACAAATTGTTTTTCTTGATAGATACTTTGTTCAAATAAAAACTTTGTTTCATTTTGAGAAACTATATATGCCGAACAAGCAAACACATGAAAAAAATGCAAATATTTTAAATTGCAAAAAGGCAATTAGCGCTTTTCTTGGGCGGGCGTAAGGAATTGCTACATTTTCCAAATTTTACCACTCTTGAGGATTTGTATGCAAACACTACTTTAATTTACATCGATCATTTGAAAAAACGATTCACGATGATATGGAAATAAGGTTCAAAGATCTCCTACGAATGGAAATTCCAAGTTGAGTGGTAGACCAATTCTGAGACAAATGCGTCTGATGTCATCATCCTGCAAGAAAACTTGATTGGGCTGCAGAGTAATCAAAGTACTGGAGCCAGATTTAAACATGAACTCCAGAACTTGCGGAAAAAAGTTACATTATGTGATTATGTTATGAGTCCTTACCTATAACTACAGAATGAACTCTTCCTAACACTATGTATACTACGCCTCTCAAGAGAGAGGGACGAATCGAGTCGAGCCGATAGTAGTTCACTCCAAATCAGACTGACAGTCATACTAACAACTTCCACATCTTGCATTATTACTCCGTGTAATATATCTTCATTATTTCTACTCTTGTGTTCGGGTTGTTCTTCCTTGGTCCTAACCTGGACCATAACACTATCTTCATGTTTTATCTATCTATCTGTCTATCTATCTATCTATCTATCTATCTATCTATCTATTATGGGTCCTTACCTATAACTACAGAATGAACTCTTCCTAACACTATGTATACTACGCCTCTCAAGAGAGAGGGACGAATCGAGTCGAGCCGATAGTAGTTCACTCCAAACCAGACTGACAGTCATACTAACAGCTTCCACATCTTGCATTATTATTCCGTGTAATATATCTTCGTTATTTCTACTCTTGTGTTCGGGTTGTTCTTCCTTGGTCCTAACCTGGAACATAACACTATCTATCTATCTATCTATCTATCTATTATGGGTCCTTACCTATAACTACAGAATGAATTCTTCCTAACACTATGTATACTACGCCTCTCAAGAGAGAGAGAGAGACGAATCGAGTCGAGCCGATAGTAGTTCACTCCAAACCAGACTGACAGTCATACTAACACCTTCCACATCTTGTATTATTATTCCGTGTAATATATCTTCGTTATTTCTACTCTTGTCTTCGTGTTGTTCTTCCTTGGTCCTAACCTGGACCATAACAGATTACCTTTCCAACAACTTACATAGTAGACTCAGGTTTAAGCAGAGCGTTTCAAATATTATCAAAAGCTAGAAACCGCTTAGAGATCATAAGAGGAATAGATCTGCGCCCGTCTTTGACATGCATGTATCCTAATTTAGAAAAACTTGCAAAGATGCATCAGAGGGACAAAGACCTCGTCTAATAAATTTATTTGAAAACATGTTCTGATAGTTATGTTTATTTTGAAACTGGTTTTATATTTTGAAGCTAAAGAATTCTTTAAATCTGTTTTTTTTTTGGTTGTGAAAGTTTAAATTGTCTTTTTATTGGAGATGCGAAATATTTTAGAAGCTTGTGAAATTATGTGTATCCAATAAATAGACAGTTTTATGTTTATTAGAAATACTCTTTGAAAACGTAAGTAATTATTTTGCACTATGACAATTTCATGGGCCACAGAAAAATTTGGGGGTCAAAGTGGGCCATGAGCCTAAAAAGGTTGGGAGCCACTGACTCAGCTGATGGATGTTACCCTTGGCATCTAGACTCCAGAGTTTCGTAGACGGACCCGTCCGTCCACTCGTCAAAAGTTATCAGAAATTGACTGCTTATATTTCTCGGGTTTCATTTTTTGTATGCACTTGTTGGTGCAATTTTTTTTCATAGTGTATGTCTGCGTTCGCGCACGTGCGCCTGTCTGCGCGGATGTGCTTACGTGTGTATAATATCATGATTATTTGTGCTTTTCATCAGTTTCCCCCCACTCCTTAATCACATCCCTCTTTTTCCTCTTTACTTTCAATTGTTGCTATTTGGTTTCCGGTTTTTCTAGACAGGCTGTGGTTTTATTTTTTTAGCATTCTAGCCTTTTCCGGAGCTAGAAATTTGCATTTTAGATAATTCATTTTAATGCTTAAATAATATATTTTTTTTTGTTTTCATATACCTGGTGTAACAGCAAAATTGTTCAATTGTTTGACTGAGATTTAAACCGCTGTATCATAGAAATAATTAAAGATATCTTACTTTTTTTAATAACAAGGTTTTTATAACATTATTGGACTCTAATTTGAGCAATAAGAATGGATAATTACTCTCCAAGCTTAACAGAAGAACTGTGATGAAATCGATCATAAACGAAAATGACATGTTCATCATTAATTAATCATAGCTAAGGATCGGAAGTACATGAAGGAGTCGAATAAAGTTCAAATATATATCTATGCATTATTCCAGGATCATTTTCCAACTTCAAAGATGATCTTCGCCCTCTCTAACCTTCTAACTTTCTGTCCTGGAGTAAGAAGGTGTCACACAGGTTTCACGTACGATTTCATTTTCAAGTCTTTTATCAATGTTTTTAGACTGAAACTCTTCTCTCACGTCCCAAATGTATTTCGAGTTGAGTTGGATCTTTCGTAAGAACAAGAGAAAGAAACAGAAAAGGTGAAAGAAAGAAAGAAAATATAACAAAAACAAGAGAAAGAAACAAAAAGAAAGAAGGAAAGAAAGAAAGAAAATATGACAAGAAAAAGAGAAAGAAATAGAAAGAAGGAAAGAAAGAAAGAAAGAAAGACAGACAATATGACAAGAACAAGAGAAAGAAACAGAAAGAAAGAAACAAAGAAAATATAACAAGAACAAGAGAAAGAAACAGAATGAAGGAAAGAAAGAAAGAAAGAAGAAAGAAAGAAAGAAAGGAAGAAAGAAAGAAAATATGACAAGAACAAGAGAAAGAAACAGAAAGAAAGAAAGAAAGAAAGAAGAAAGAAAGGAAGAAAGAAAGAAAATATGACAAGAACAAGAGAAAGAAACAGAAAGACAGAAAGAAAATATAACAAGAACAAGAGAAAGAAACAGAATGAAGGAAAGAAAGAAAGAAAGAAAGAAGAAAGAAAGAAAGGAAGAAAGAAAATATGACAAGAACAAGAGAAAGAAACAGAAAGAAAGAAAGAAAGAAAGAAAATATGACAAGAACAAGAGAAAGAAACAGAAAGAAAGAAAGAAAGAAAGAAAGAAGAAAGAAAGAAAGGAAGAAAGAAAAAAAATATGACAAGAACAAGAGAAAGAAACAGAAAGAAAGAAAGAAAGAAAGAAGAAAGAAAGTAAGAAAGAAAGAAAATATGACAAGAACAAGAGAAAGAAACAGAAAGAAAGAAAGAAAGAAAGAAGAAAGAAAGGAAGAAAGAAAGAAAATATGACAAGAACAAGAGAAAGAAACAAAAAGAAAGACAGAAAGAAAATATAACAAGAACGAGAGGAAGAAACAGAATGAAAGAAAGAAAGAAGGAAAGAAGGAGAGAAAATATAGCAAGAAGAAGAGAAAGAAACAGAAAGAAAGAAAGAAAGAAAGAAAGAAAATATAACAAGAACAAGAGAAAGAAACAGAAAGAAGGAAAGAATGAAAGAAAGAAGAAAGAAAGAAAGAAAGAAAACTAGAAAATATGACAAGAACAAGAGAAAGAAACAGAAAGAAAGAAAGAAAGAAAGAAAGACAATATAACAAGGACAAGAGAAAGAAATAAGAAAGAAAATATAACAAGAACAAGAGAAAGAAACAGAAAGAAGGAAAGAAAGAAAGAAAGAAGAAAGAAAGAAAGTAAGAAAGCTAGAAAATATGACAAGAACAAGAGAAAGAAACAGAAAGAAAGAAAGAAAATATAACAAGAACAAGAGAAAGGATGGTTATAAAAGAAACACCGAGACTTAAAATCAGAAAGAGACAGCTGAAGTATTTTTCTTTTACAATGATGTTCACCCTGTACAAGACCAAAGAACAACCTCAAGGTAATGGGTTACGTAATTTCGTGATGTCAATGAACACTCGTTGCTACTTTTGTAATGTCAACGAATACTCGTTGTCACTTTCGTTATGCTCGTTGTAGTAGAAACTTTGTAATCGCAGATACAACTATAGTAATGCCGTTGAACAATACTGGTGTCAACCGCCTTCGAACAACACTCGCATTCATAATACTTGCTCGATGATACTCGCTCGAATAATAAACACCGTATAGTGATCCGAATAGAGGAATAGTAGAGTGAATAGCGGCCCGTACGATAATAGAGGATAGACTAGAATTAGCGATCCGAATAGTAATAGAGGATAGAATAGAAGTAACGATCTGGGATCTGTATAGGTTAGTGGATAGACTAGGAATGCAGATCAATCAGACACACGCTACCTCCCATATATGCGTTTCCTCTATGGTCACGTGTTCTACTTAATTCAATAATGGGGTATGCCTGTGTTTGCTCACTGGCGATCTCTGTTCAGACTCAAGTGCCGGCAGTGACACTTTATTCCTATATAGAACATAATGAAGAATGAGTGACTACAGGGTATATCGAGCGATAGAGGAAGGCAGCGGGCGCCTCTGTGACGAGCACGTGGAAACGGACAACGGAACGGTGAGTAGGAGCCTTAGGAAATGTACAGAACGCTGCTAAGGGTCACAAGTGATAGGAAGCTGTGGAGAGTAATGATCGAAATATTTTTGTCATGTTTTGTAAAATACTAGTGGTTTGCTCTTCGCGTGAGATGCTTTAATACACGAAATGTTGTTTTTTTTGTTTTTTGTTTTTTTTTTTGTTTTTTGTTTTTTTTGTTTTTTTTGTTTTTTGTTTTTTGTTTTTTTGTTTTTGTTTTTTTTTGTTTTTTTTGTTTTTTTTGTTTTTTGTTTTTTTGTTTTGTTTTTTTTTGTTTTTTTTGTGCTGTTTTTTGTTCTGTTTTTTTTGTTTTTTGTTTTTTTTGTTTTTTGTTTTTTTTCTTGAATATGTTCTGTTAAAAATGGAGGCGACACTAATATGACAATGCGTCTTTTACGTAATAAAATACAGTATATCATTCTTATGATTTGTCATAATAAATCCATTTTCTATCCCCCCCCCCACCACCACAACTACGCATCATTTTGTAGACCCCCCAAACTACGTGCTTTGTTCGGGTCGAACAGTGAAAGCAAGCGAAAACGAAGTACGATAGATTTTGCGTGAAGCATGGCGCATTGCACCGTCCAGCTTTCTGGACGAAAATTCGGTAAATTGCCAAAGCGGAGACCATTTTGATAACGGTCCAGGTGAAGCGCAGGTCGACTTGTCCAAAATTAAATGAATATCTCGCGAATGTATAGAGCGAAACTAATATTAACTTTCTGGAAATTCCTAAAGACACTGGTCTTTCACTTTCAATATATAAGGTGAAGTCAAACATGTTTGACTTAACACCGTATACTGATTTTCAAAGCGTAGCTTAGATGTGGAACAAGGCCGAAAGTATGGGGCACCCAGTGAGAATCGAAGTCACTACTCAGTCGTAATTGTTCTAGCGCGACAAGCTTGCTGACCATTACACCACCTCGAGGTGCCCAACTTACCACCATATATATTTATATACTAGCTTAAAAACCGCACTCAGTGTGAGCTTCAAAAAGCTAACTCCTGCGGACGGCTAATTAGGCCTCCAAACCAACATTAAAGGAACCTCTAGTTCATTTTAGACAACAGCAATGACAATTTTGAATAGCGACGGAAAATAGGAAGAAAGGACTAAGCATAAACTACAAGAAGACAGAATGCATGGTCATCAGTAAAAGGATGATCCCGAAATGCGATTTGCAAGCCGGGAACACTAGAATCAGGCAAACGCAGAAGTTTAAATATCTGGCTGGAAGCGTCTTGACAGAGGACGCTAAGTGCGACATTGAGATCCGTAGGAGCATTGCGATGGCCAAGGACGCATTCCAAAAGCTGGGAAGAGTATTGCTAGACAGGAGGATTTCTTTGGTAAGAAAGAAAAGAATACTGAACTGTTACGTGACATCTATTCCCCTTTAAGGCAGCGAGTTTTGGACGATTTCCTCAAAGATGAAGAAGAGACTCGAGAGAACGTAGATGTGGTTCTACAGAAGAATGCTAAGGATATCGTGGACTGAACATATTTGGATGAAGCAGGACACATTCCAAAAGCTGGGCAGAGTATTGCGAGACAGGAGTATTTCTTTGGCAACAAAGAAGAGTATACTAAACTGTTACGTGACATCTGTTCTTATTTACGGCAGCGAATGTTGGAAGATTTTTTTTCAAAGACGAAGAAAAGACTCAAGGCAACAAAGATGTGGTTCTACACAAGGGTGCTGAGGATATCATAGACCGAGCGTGTGAGCAAACGATGAGGATTTAGAGAAGGTGCTGTACGCTGGGAACATCAGGAAGTCTTCTTCCTGACAAATCAACCATGGTGAGATTCGAACCCAGGCCTCACGGTCAAAAGGCGAACGTTCTAACCACTCGGCCACGCGTCCATTACTTACTTACTTACTTACTTACTTACTTACTTACTTACTTACTTACTTACTTACTTACTTACTTACTTACTTACTTACTTACTTACTTACTTACTTACTTACTTACTTACTTACTTACATACATACATACATACATACATACATTAAATTCCAGTTAAATCCATTACATTCACTTACGTGCTAATACCCATTGGGAAAGGCACGAATTCTCTTTATCTCCCCCCTCCCAGATGTGGGTAATTAGTAGGACAAACTAGTAGGGTTCTATAGCGTTGGATGGCAACTGGTCTACCACAGAAAGAAAAGGCAACCTACTGCGGGAAAAAGATCTGCCTCGTCAGTCATGTATCGAAAGATACATGATCGCCTAAGCGTGTATCACGCATGGCACATAACTGACTGACCCTTTGGAAAGGTATGAATCCTCTTCTTCTCCCCCCCCCCACAGCTATGGGTAAATAGCAGGACAGACCGGGTTCTATAAGCCTTGGATGGCAACTGGTCAACAGCAGAAAGAAATGGCAACCTACTGCGGGAAAAAAAAATCTGCCTCGTCAGTCAGATTTTTTCCCGCGGTCCTGTATCGCCTAAGCGTCTATCATGCATGGCACATAACTGAATATATATATATATATATATGTATGTATGTGTGTGTGTGTGTGTGTGTGTGTGTGTGTTTATGTATATATATATAGATAGATGAAAATGCCAACTAGTGATTCAAACGTAACACACATGCATACAGATTATCAACTGAAGCCAACATAGAATTGGCATGCACATATTTTATGTGTGTCTTTAACAAACATGAATATCTTTTCAAATATATGTCTATACGTTATTTTTATGGATACCGTTTATCTAAAATGTAATTAATGCTGTTCAATTAAAAACAGAACATTTACTTAAATAAATTGAATCTATAAAAATAACTTATGAACAGAAAATATATTAAATAGAGGAAACGCATATATGGGAGGTAGCGTGTGTCTGATTGATCTGCATTCCTAGTCTATCCCTAACCTATACAGATCCCAGATCGTTACTTCTATTCTATCCTCTATTACTATTCGGATCGCTATTTCTAGTCTATCCTCTATTATAATATACGGGCCGCTATTCACTCTACTATTCCTCTATTCGGATCACTATACGGTGTTTATTATTCGAGCTAGTATTATCGAGCAAGTATTATTAATGCGAGTGTTGTTCGAAGGCGTCTGGCACCAGTATTGTTCAACGGCATTACTATAGTTGTATCTGCGATTACAAAGTCTCTACTACAACGAGCATTACGAAAGTGACAACGAGTATTCGTTGAGATTACAAAAGTGACAACGAGTGTTCAGTGACATCACGAAATTACGTAACCCATTACCTTGAGGTTGTTCTTTGGTCTTGTACAGGGTGAACATCATTGTAAAAGAAAAATACTTCAGCTGTCTCTTTCTGATTTTAAGTCTCGGTGTTTCTTTTACAACCATCCATAGAATTTGCAGGATTCTTCTATAGAACCACATTTCTGCTGGTTCCAATTATCCCTTCATCTTTAGGGAAAATGGTCCAGAAACCAGAGCATTTACTTAAATAAATTGTATCTATAAAAATAACTTGTGAACAGAAAATATATTAAATAATCGTCGGACTTCATCCACTTCATTATAAAAAGATTTATATATCGTTTTCTTACTTTCTCTTTGTTACCACTCTTTCTTTCTTTCTTATTATGTTTTCTCTCCTTCTTTCTTTCTTTCTTTCTTTCTTTCTTTCTTTCTTTCTTTCTTTCTTTCTTTCTTTCTCCTTGTTTCCATTCCTTCTTTGTTTCTTATTATGTTTCCACTCTTCCTTCCTTCCTTCCTTCCTTCCTTCCTATTATTTCCAATCTTTCTTTTTTATTGTTTCCACTCTTTGTTTGTTTGTTTGTTTGTTTCTTTCTTTCTTTCTTTCTTTCTCCTTGTTTCCATTCCTTCTTTGTTTTTTATTGTTTCCACTCTTCCTTCCTTCCTTCCTTTTTTCCTTCCTTCCTTCCTATTATTTCCAATCTTTCTTTTTTATTGTTTCCACTCACTCTTTCTTTCTTTCTTTCTTTCTTTCTTTCTTTCTCATTGTTTCCATTCCTTCTTTGTTTTTTATTGTTTCCACTCTTCCTTCCTTCCTTCCTTCCTTCCTTCCATTTCCAATCTTTCTTTTTTATTGTTTCCACTCACTCTTTCTTTTTTTCTTTCTTTCTTTCTTTCTTTCTTTCTTTCTCCTTGTTTCCATTCCTTCTTTGTTTCTTATTATGTTTCCACTCTTCCTTCCTTCCTTCCTTTCTTCCTATTATTTCCAATCTTTCTTTTTTATTGTTTCTTTCTTTCTTTCTTTCTTTCTTTCTTTCTTTCTTTCTTTCTTTCTTTCTTTCTTTCTACTCCTGCCAGACAATATAATCGATACTACAGAGAAGTTCAGAATTCTTTGATTTGTGTTTTGAACGCAAATTTCCCGTTTCTTACCATTTTCTTTTAGATTTGGAATGCAACTTTCGCTGTGCCGATGTATGTCCGGATTTCGGTGTTTCATTTTCCATCCTTTGTTGAAATTGAAACACGTTCTGGATATGATGAATATTAATTCCTGAAGAAATACAAATAATCTTCAATGTTATTAGTCTTGACCTGGCACCCCGGCTTCAGTCGCTTTCCCACCACCGTAACGTAGTTTTTCTCCTGCCTTTTCTATAAATACGCACGTAAGCTTTATTCGGTTGTGCGTTGTGCTTCATCCATTTCATTATAAAAAGATATATATATATATATATATATATATATATATATATATATATATATATATATATATATATATTGTTTTCTTTCTTTCTTTCTATATTTTGCTACCATTCTTTTTTCTTTCTTATTATGTTTTCACTTCTTCTTTCTTAGATGAGTGATAAAATTCTCATCGAAGTCCTTAGAGTTCCAGGATTAAATCACATGAAATAAATAAATAAAGACAGGAAACAATAAAAAAGAAAGATTGGAAAAATATGAAAGAAACAAGGAAGAAAAGAAACAAGGAAGGAAGAAAAAAGCAAGAAAGAAAGAAAGAAAGAAAGAAAGAGAGGAAACATAATAAGAAACAAAGAAGGAGTGCAAAAATGAGAAAAAAGGAAGAAAGAAATAAAAAAGAAAGAAAGAAAAAAGAACGATAAAAGTGGGCACATAATAAGAACGAGAGAAGGAAAGAGTGAAAACATAATAAGAATGAAAGAAAGGAAGAAAGAAAGAAAGAAAGAGTGGAAAGATAAGAAAACAAGTACTGAATGGAAACATAATAAGAAACAAATAAAGAACAAAAGAATGAACGAGAGAAAAAAAGAGTGGAAAAATAATAAGAAGGAAAGAAAGAAAGGAAGGAAGGAAGAAAGATAAAAGTCGGACATTATAAGAAGAAAGAGAGAAGGAAAGAGTGTAAACATAATGAGAAAGAATGAAAAAAAGAACGAAAGAAAGAGTGGAATCATAATAAAAATCAAAGAAGGAGTGGAAAAATGAGAAAAAAAGAAAGAAAGAAAAATGAAATAAAGAAAGATAAAAGGTGACATTATAAGAAGAACGAGAGAAGGAAAGAGTGTAAACATAATAAGAAAGAAAGAAAGAAAGAAAGAAAGAAAGAAAAAGTGGAAACATAAGAAAGAAAGAAAGAAAGAAAGAAAGAATGAAAGAAAAAAGAAAGAAAGAAAGAAAGAAAGAGTGGAAACATGATAGAAAGAAAGAAAGAAAGAAAGAAAGAAAGAAAGAAAGAAAGAATGGAAACAATAATAAGAAAGATTGGAGCCACAATAAGAAAGAAAGAAAGAAAGTAACAAACAAACAAACAAACAAACAAACAAAAAAACAAAAAGAAAAATAGGAGAAAACGAAAGAAAGAATGACAAAGAGAAAGTAAAACACGTAAAAGAAAGAAAGAAAGAAAATAGAAAGAAAGAAAGAGATAAGAAGAAAAGGTAGAAGAGAAAATTGGAAAAGAATGAAAGAAACGTTTAAAGAAATTGCTTTCTGGTAGATTTAAGTGGTTGAACTTAATCTGGGTGATTTGAGAAATGCTTTCTGGCAAAATGAAATGCTTCACTTAATTAACCGCCCTCATTGGCAGATTTCCCGTGTTTTCTGTCCATCTACAAAGATGAAGCCGTTGCTGGAACATTCAGAATTTAGTGTCAGTTATTAATACTCAATTAAATTCAATTCAATTCAATTAAAGAAACATTACGTATATTCCACTATCTATCAATCTATCTATCTACGTCTGGTGCTATCTATCTCCGTCTGATGCTATCTATCTATCTATCTATCTATCTATCTATATGTTGCTATCTATCTATCAATCTATCTATCTACGTCTGTTGCTATCTATCCATCTACGTCTGTTGCTATCTATCTATCTATCTATCTATCTATCTATCTATCTATGTCTGTTGCTATCTATCTATCTATCTATCTATCTATCTATCTATCTATCTATCTATGTTTATTATCTATCTATCTATCTATCTATCTACGTCTGTTCCTATCTATCTATCTATCTATCTATCTTCGTCTGTTGCTATCTATCTATCAATCTATCTACGTATGTTGCTATCTATCTCCGTCTGATGCTATCTATCTATCTATCTATCTATCTATCTATCTATCTATCTACGTATGTTGCTATCTATCTCCGTCTGATGCTATCTATTTATCTATCTATCTATCTATCTATCTATCTATCTATCTATCTATCTATCTATCTATCTATCTACATCTGTTGCTATCTATCTATCTATCTATCTATCTATCTACGTCTGTTGCTATCTATCTATCTATCTATCTATCTATCTATAAAACTCTGTGACATTTGTTAGTCCGTCCACTTGTCACATCCTCTAAAAAAACATCTATTGACCGATAGAAACCAATGCGCGAAATTAAAAATATCAAATGCTGACAATTTACCCATCGCACCCATCATGTCCTTATCTCTACTCGTAATAACAGCTTCTTAGGCTAATGTTATTCCCACAATGATTCCTTGTAATGTTTGCTGTCAAGCCCACTTAAATCACTGATAAAAATCTCTTTTATTCCTTTTTATTTAGGGTTTGATTCATTTTTTTTTATAATTTGAAGAAACAGGCTTTCTTTTCCGTTGAAAGTTTGTAGCCATTTATTTAAAATGTCCATAATGAAAATTCGATTTATTTATTTACGTTAACTACGCAAGAAAACGTGCAAAATTACACGTACGAAATCTGAGGTCGTATAAGTGCCATGCTGTATTGACTGGTATTCGTGCTGGTAGTTACAATACAAGTATTTCAAAGCGTTTGGCTGTCAATCTGAGGACAGTTCAGACGACTCGGAAAGAGTTGGATGACTCTAATGGTGATTACGAAGGTGTTTGGAATGATCACTAGTGATTTCGGTCTCCATTCATCTTGCCACAGATCCGGAGAGAACACTGGAGCCTACATCAATTGCCTTGTGGAGGTAGTGCAGTTCTGGATCAAGAGGGTGGCTGCTGGAAGACCCCATGTCTGGCAACAGGACTCTGCAGCATCCCACACAAGTCATGACAGCCAGACAATTTCTGTGGCCACATCACCCCTTACATCTGGCCACTTAACTCCCCAGACTGCAACCTCCTTAATAATTATGTGTGGGGTGCAGATGAGCGAGAGACCAACAAAACTCCTTGTAACACCAAAGATGAACTGAAGGCAAGGATTATGGCAGCATTCACCAACTGAAACAAGGAGACCGTCCAGAAGAGTTGCAGGAGATTCCGAAGTCGTTTGGGGGCTGTGCTTGAAGCCAATGGCGATTTTCTTGAATAAATTTACTCTTTAGTGTTTCAAGATATTTTTGCGTAATTTTGGAAAATATATCTATAAAAATGAGATGTCAGTGTTATTTTCATTTTGGTGTCATTTAGACGACAATTTATCCATCGTACTCATTATGTTTTCTCAAGCAAAATGCGAGGAGAAAATGTAGATGAAGACAAATATTCTTATGAAGGAAAAAAATCGCTGTTGTTCCTACGGATAACATGTTACCTGATAAGGTTTGAAAATTCTAAGAGTTTGCGAGATAAAGTCTGAAATATAATATAAAATATAAAAATATCAATATAGCTAAGGAAGAAAGAAACAGAGATATGTTAATGGCGTCGACAAATGAAAGAAAGGAAGAAATTGAAAAAAGTAAGTAAATTAAGAATGAAACAAGAAACTGAAAAACAGATGATTAAGATTGTAAGAAAAATGAAGAGGGAGTGTAAAACATAAACGAAATGACGAAAGAAAGAAATAAAGAAAAGAAAAGAAAGAAAGAAAGAAAGAAAGAAAGGAAGAGGGCAGAAAAAGAAAGGGAGAAAAATAGTGACTTAAGATTACAATAAATAAAAATATGGAGAGAGAGAAAATAAAGACAAAAGCTGCAGATAAAAGAAAGAAAGAAAGAACGAAAAAAGAGGACAGGAAATGAAAGAAAGAAAGAAAGAAATAAAGAAAGAGAGAAAAAGGACAGAAAGAAGAAAAACAGAGATTTAAGATTACAATAAACAGAAATATGGAGAGAAAGAAAAAGACAAAAATGGTACAGAAAAGAAAGAAAGAAAGAAAGAAAAAAGAAAGAAAGAAAAAAGAAAGAAAGAAAAAAGAAAGAAAAACAGAAAAACAGAAAAAAACAGGAAAGAAAGAAAGAAAGAAAAAGCACCGAGATTTAAGATCATAATAAATGAAACTATGTAGAAAGATAAAAATAATAAACAAAAACGGCAGATAAAAGAAAGAAAGAAGAAAGAAAGAAAGAATTAAAGAAAGTGAACAGAAAGAAGAAAAATAGTAATTTAAGATTACATTAAACAATAATATAGAGAGGAAGAAAAAAGCAAAAACGGCACAGAAAAGAAAGAAAGAACGAAAGAAAAGCAGAAAAAACGCAAAAAAAGAAAGAACGACAGAGAAAAAGAAAGAAAGAATGTAAGTAAGAAAAAATATTTAATTATGATTACAAAAATAAAAATATACAGAGTAAAAAACAAAGACAAAAACGACCGATAAATGAAAGAAAGAAAGAAAGAGAAAAGAAAAGGAAAGAACGAAAGAACAGAGATTTAATAATTATAATAAGTAAAAATATGGAGAGAGATAAAAATAAAGACAAAAACGGCAGAAAAGAAAGAAAGAAAGGAAGAAGGAAAGAAAGAGGGCAGAAAAAATACAGGAAGAAAAATAGTGATTTAAGATTACAATAAATAAAAATATGGAGAGGCGGAAAAATAAAGACAAAAACGGCAGATCAAAGAAAGAAAGAAAGAAAGAAAGAAAGAAAGAAAGAAAGAAAAAAGGAAAACGAAAGATAGAAAGAAAGAAAGAAAGGAAAACAAAAGAAAGAAAGAAAGGAAAACGAAAGAAAGAAAGAAAGAAAGAAAGGAAAACAAAAGAAAGAAAGAAAAAAGGAAAACGAAAGATAGAAAGGAAAACAAAAGAAAGAAAGAAAGAAAAAAGAAAGGAAAACGAAAGATAGAAAGGAAAACGAAAGATAGAAAGAAAGAAAGAAAGGAACACGAAAGATAGAAAGGAAGAAAGAAAGAAAGAAAGGAAAACGAAAGATAGAAAGGAAAACGAAAGAAAGAAAGAAAGTAAGGAAAAGAAAAGAAAGAAAGAAAGAAAGAAAGAAAGGAAAACGAAAGATAGAAAGAAAGAAAGAAAGGAAAACAACAGAAAGAAAGAAAGAAAAAAAGAAAGAAAGAAAAACGGAAAACGAAAGATAGAAAGGAAAACGAAAGATAGAAAGGAAAACGAAAG
>OZ038514.1:45064850-45159850 GCA_964036315.1 Acanthosepion esculentum | reverse complement strand
CAACGGTACGTCTGTGAGAGAGCGGCTGCAGACGAGATGCCAGATCAGGGCCAATTACATTGCATATCCGTCTCTGGATTTTATCAAAGACATTGCGACAATTAGAAGGGGCTCCAGACCATATATGGCAGCAATACTCCATGCAAGGGCGAACGGTTGATTTGTAGATTTGAAGGATCGACTCCGGCGAGAAAAATTTCCTGGCGCGGCACAGGGAGCCGTCTTTCCTAGCGGTGGACGAAGCTATTGACTCAATGTATTCGTTCCATCTCAGGTCAGCGGACAATGTGAGACCGTTCAGTCGCAAAGAGGTGCTCTCGTGGAGTTGAGCGTCAGAGATTCTAATGGGAGGCAGGGATGGTTCTCTGTGGTGATTAATAGAGAGCAGTTTTGTTTTTGAGGCATTAAAGTTAACCAGCCAATTCCTGCCCCAGTCCACAATCGACTGGAGGTCCTTTTCAAGACAAACGGCCAGGTTAGTTTTGTCACTAATGAAACATGCTTGAATGAAGATATGCTGTCTAAATATATACAAGGTGTATCAAGAACACTTTTACAAACTTTATTGGCAGGTTTCTCGCACCAAAACAAAGACAAAAGTCTATATAAACATATATCCACAAATCCCTCATTTTTTAATTATTAAGTTTAAAGAAAGTTTACGGTAGATGGCGCTGCGTTTTCATTTAGACTATATTACATTGGTCATTCGTGTATATTTGTGGTAAATCAATCTTCAACATTTAACGCGTGTGGTTGTGAGTTAACTGGGAAGTGTTCTGTTTAACAATGGCAGGATATTCATATCTTGAGCAGGCAGATAGGATTTTTACATACGGCCTCCTGAATGGTAACATACGCGAGGCTACATGGCTGTATCAGTTTGGGTTTCCACACCGAAGGCAGCCGAGTCGTCCAATTTTTGCTGCTGTTTATTGATACGTTGAACAGGAAATTGTGGAGAGCCGTAATCGCCTACGTACTAAAGGGACGTGTCACAAAAAAGAGATAAAATAGGCAAAAACGCTACAGAATTTTATCAGTTAATCCAGACAGCTTATGGATTAAGTTGTATGAGCCGACGGTCTGTTTTTCGTTGGCACAAGATGTTCAAGGTCGGTAGTGAGAGACGTTAAGAGATGGAGGAGGAGGGAGAAAGACGTCAGAAATATCAATGCCGGTTGAGAAAATTCGCAATCTTCTGGATGAAGACCGTCGTGTGTCTATAGTGACAATAAACATCAACTTTAGAGTCGCTTTGGCAACTGTACACTGAATTAATCACGAAAATGTGAACATGCGCAAAAGTTGATTCCAAGGATGCTTAGTGACGAAAAGAATGAAAGACACGCTGGCGACAGCAGGGTAATGGTTGTGGGTTATCAATAATATTACTCACCCTTCCTACAGTCCAGATATTTTTCCTGCTATCTTGCACCGGGTTGTTAAGCCAACAACAAGGGATAAACCTGGAGTATAGCTGACATATATGGTCTGGAGCCCCTTCTGTTTGTCTCGGGATTCTTGATTAAGATCCAGAGAGGGATATGCAATGTAATTGGCCCTGATCTGGCATCTCGTCAGCAGTCGCTCTCTCACAGACATGCCGTCGCCTTTCTCTGTCTTTTTTACAAATATTTTCACGGTAACTGCTCCGATGAGCTGCTTTCGCTGGTTTCACGACTTCATGAATTCAAGAGACCTACGAGGCTGGCATCCATCTCTCACCCTTTCACTGTTGAAGCTGTTAAATATAGCCGTCTCTTCTACTACAATAGCTTCATGTCTCGCACCTCTCGCCTGTGGAATTCCCTTCCTTATTCCTGTTTCCCTGACAACTATAATCTCCAAATATTCAAATGTAATGTCAATCGACATAACCAGTTGCCTTGGTCTATCCACTATCCTTCGCCACATCCTTTCCTCTAACACTCCTATCTGCTCTCGCTTCAAATCTTCTGTAACCCCTTGCGTGCTAGTGGCTTCCTGTCTTGATTGGGGTGAAATGCTTAAAAAAACATAAAATAAAAAAAGTACCCCTGCATCTGAAAAAACTGGGGAGGAGTGTGAAACTGACAATGAGCAAAATAATTTGTCACAATTCAGGCATAGACATTAGACGTATAGAATTGAAGTAGACTTTAGAAGGAACCGGAAACCCAGTCACAGAACAGGAAACAATGAATAAACCTCTACTCATATTAAAAAAACTATCTTCTCCAAATGATGCAAAATTTTATTCAGTCTAGGTACAATATCGAATAGTCTATCCAAACAATTACCATGAAATTATTCATATAAAATGCACAAGCAATCATGTTTACGGCGGTGGAAATTTGACATGTGGAGACGCCATGGGAGGACCAATACTATTTCTGATTCTTCTTTGGATTTTATCAAGAATTTCCGAATATACAGCAGAAGCACCGAGGGAAACAGCACTATTGAAATTATCGTCGGATGACAGAATTTATAAATATCTAAGATATATTCTGACGAGGGAATTGTCTAACAAAACCCCCAAACATTAATGCAGTCATAATCCTTACTTTCGATCCACGTTTAATATTAACGATCCCAGAATAAAAATCAGACAGTTAGGAGAAAAGTTCTGCAGAAATAAAGTAAAAATAAATTTAACCAAATATTAATAGTTCACAATGCGGCTTATAAAAGCTTCGGAATCGATTACATCTTTAACAATGGTTGCAATTATCTACTTAGAAATGAAGAGTGAGTTGAATCAACTCAGAACATTAGTAATGACTTAAAAGTGAGTTTCCTAAGAACTCATACAAACCAGAGAAACCCTTAAATACGTGTGACATAAGGACACTATAGCGAAGAAAACGGCGACTTTCCTCGTCAAACCAAGCGACAGCGCGTCGCGTGTATTCTACGACGGAAAATGTGACGAAAAAGAAAATTACTTACCAAAAAAAAAAAAGCGCACGTATTCCGCATGTCATGCCGAATACGGAATACAGTGTAACCCGGATATAAGAGACCCGGATATAAGATAAACCCTGATATAAGAGAGATTTTCTCTGGTCCCAAATTAGAGCCTGTGTTAATGTACAGTGTAACCCGGATATAAGAGAGCTGCCGGGACCGGAGAATAAGTTTCTTATATCCGGGTTTCTCTTATATCCGGGTTTGGTCTATTTTATATACATTAACACAGGCTCTAATTTTGGACCTGAGAAAATGTATCTTATATCCGGGGTTCTCTTATATCCGGGTTACACTGTATATATAATAGACCAAACCCGGATATGAGAGAAACCCGGATATAAGAGACTCCTTATCCGGTCCCGACAACTCTCTTATATCCGTGTTACACTGTAATTGAATTGAAAAAAAAAAATCATGTCCGTCGCAGGAGTCGCTATAAAAGTATTTTGATATGCAAATTACTGATCATCCTCTCCCAGGTGTCGACGAATGGAAAAAAAAATGTTGGGCCAATAAAAGCAGTTGGTGTTCGCGAATCGAGAGGAGGAGAATGTGGCCATTTTGGCTACCGTGGTGGTTCGAGAAGGAGTTATTTTTCTGACTGGTTACGTGCATTGCGGTTTGTGAGATAGCACCTGCGAATCGAGTTTTCGGCATTTCATTCTGATAAGACCAGAGACGCGATTATTCTCTGTGACGTGGAAATAATCTGCGACAAATATTTCCTTTGCAATCCCAGTTTACTTACAGACACCTATTTGGTGTCATCTGCGTGAATCAGAATGTTCGCTAAGTTGAACATGTTAATAAATGCAGCTAATTTTAGAGAGCAAAATTTAGTCGGGCATAAGGACACTCGAATTGTGCTCTGAAATATGTAGGAAATGTAATTATCCCCCAGTCCGTAATCTCCAAGGATATATAGGATTGGTTTCCGCTGCTCGTACGTCGTTAATTTTAATTATTGACATATCTGCATATTTTTATTTATTTATTTAGGGCACTTCGCCGTGGTGTAATTGTTAACAAACTTGTTTCGCTAAGCCAGTTACGACTGAATAGTGAGATCGATTCGCACTGGGCGTTGCATACATTTGGCTTTGTGCCACATCTAAGTTATGCTTAGAAAATCACTTTATCTGAATATTGTTGTGCTGCCAGGATGAGGCGATTATTTTGTATAGTACCGAATGCCGCTTGTATTTATGTTTACCTTGCAGAAAAAATATTATATTATTAGATTGAAGTTACTAGAATGTGGGATAGCCAAGCCACTACTATCCCAGTTACCATTGGGGGTATTGTTCAAAACGTTCTAAGACTAACCCAGAAAAAAAAGTCTGAGCTGAACATTTTTTTAGGGGAAACATACTACAACTTCTTATAAAACTCGAAGAACTAATTCAGATTTCTGTCTTTATTTCTGTCTTGATAGATAGATAGATAGATAGATAGATAGATACGAGGGTCGTTCAAAAAGTTCTAAGCCTCATCCAGAAAAAAAAGCATTGCTGAACATTTTTGTTATGGCAACACACTACAACTTCTTATAAAACTAAAAGAACCTATTCAGATTTCTGTCTTAATAGATAGATAGATAGATAGATAGATAGATAGATACGAGGGTCGTTCAAAAAGTTCTAAGCCTCACCCAGAAAAAAGGCATAGCTGAACATTTTTGTTGTGGCAACACACGACAACTTCTCATAAAACTAGAAGAACTAATTCAGATTTCTGTCTTTATTTATGTCCTAATAGAATATATATACACACACACACACACACACACACACATATATATATATATATATATATATATATATATATATATATATATATATATAGATAGATAGATAGATAGATAGATAGATAGATAGATAGATACAAGTGTCGTTCACAAAGGTCTAAGCCTCATCCAGAATGAAGAGTCATAGCTGAACATTTTTGGTGTGTCAACACACTACAACTTCTTATAAAACTAGAAAAAAACTAATTCAGATTTCTCTCTTAATTTCTGTGAAGCTGAGGCCAATACAAAGTTGAGAGGTGTGTGACAAATCTAAAAATGGATGAAACAGGAAGCCCGAACAGTCATAAAGTATGTGCGAAAGAAAGAGTATGGCACACAAGAAAATCCATGAGGACATGATACAAACACTTGCCGAGGACTCACCTTTCCTATGCACCTGTGAAGAAGTGGGCCGCGAAAGTTTAAGAAGGGCGGGGACAGCACGGAATTTGGATGTGCCTGCCTTAATTAATAGAGGTCACCTATTTGGAGTAATCTATGTGAATCACAATCATCTGACATGCTAACTTTAATCTGATACAAAGCATCGTGAATTGTGCAATGAATCTGGAAGGAAATTAAATTATCTTCCAGTCTATAATTTCCAATGATAAATATTAGCCGGGTGCATCTGTTGGTAGGTCGTTAATTGCAACTGTTGACAACTCTGAAGAATCATTATTTCAATCAACATTTGCAATGATCTATATTAATGTTCCTGTTCCAGTAAAATTCTCTGGAAACAATAAATATTTAATTTGATGTACATAAATGGGGGGGGGGGGGGAGAGAGAGAGAGAGAGAGAGAGAGAGAGCGAGAGAGTGAGAGAGAGAAATATAGATATAAACAGGGTGGTGTAGATAGATAGTATGAATAGACAGATAGATAGACAGATACATAGATAGATAGATAGATAGATAGATAGATAGATAGATAGATAGATAGATAAAAATGAAAAGATAAATAAAAATATAAAGAAATTTGAATATATATATATATATATATATATATATATATATATATGGAGAGAGAAAAATAAATATATGGGTTAGATAGATATGAATAAAGACGTATGAACAGATTGAAATAGATAAGTAGATAGATACATAAAATGAAAAGATTGATCAAAATGAAGAAACTTGTACAAACACAGGCATACACGCACACACACACGCACACACACACACACACACACATATATATATATATATATATATATATATATATATATGGAGAGAGAAATATATAATTGAACAAACTGGGATAGATAGATAGATAGATAGATAGATAGATAGATAGATAGATAGATAGATAGATGAACATATTGAGATAGATAAATAGAATGATAGATAAAAATGAAAAATATATCAAAATATAATGAAACTTGCATATATATATATAAATATATATATATATATATATATATATATATATATATATATATATATATATATATATATATATATATATAGAGAGAGAGAGAGAGAGAGAGAGAGAGAGAGAGAGATTATATATTTGAACAGGCTGGGATAGAGAGATAGATAGGTAGATAGATAATATTCAAACTGGGATACATAGATAGATTTAGACGACAATTTATCCATTGCACCCTGTATTTTCGCCGCCTTTCGTTATTTCTTGTCGAGAAAACATGCAGTTAAAAATCGTTTCGCGCTCATGCAGCGGAAGAATAATTACCCGCTTTGCGACCTTTTTTTTTGCCACAGGCGCAATGCTGCCGGCTTATTGCTACTTGCAATGATAGATGTTCAGATGAACTCCGCCCTTTAGTTCCACCAAACCTTTACCGTTAGGATACGTCACGCTACTTTCACGAATTCGAATCACCCCCATTTTCACCGTGTTCCATATCAGCGATTCTCAAAATGGTTCTGAGAATTTTTTAAAAAGGGGCCTGGAGTTGGTCCAAGGAAAATACAGGAGGGGCCATTTCATCACCGCCGACTCAACACCGCCGACTCAACACCACCGGTTCATCTCCAGTGAAACTTACTACCAACCTACTCAGCACGATGATAACTCAACGCTGGCGTCGAATTCATAGCTTCAGACCGGTGTTAGCTGTCACAGTGTGCACATCTCTTAGATCGGCTTTGCGTCGTAGAGATTTTTAAAGTTTAACTCTTTGTCTGCGTGATTTATTAATTAAAACAGTCTATTTGGCTGAATGGTGTTTAATGGAAAAATGGAAATTCTTAGTCAAAGTGGAAAAGAAAAAATTGATAAGTTTTTGATACGAAATTTGGAGTACAGTTTTACCAAGACACGATGTGGCACCAGGCCGATTTTTATGTGGGGCGAATCTGAGTCTGTAGGCTCCGGTAAAAAATCCCTGACTTACTGCAACGGACTGGTCCCCCCACTGTGGACTAGATGCAACAGAAGGTCAAGTTTACTGTGCGGAATCCGGGGTTTTCCACCCGGGCTGCCAAAGCGGGCTCGGATACAGAACTGGTCTGTTATTCTCAGCCGAATCTCTATACGAAGACAGAGAACGACTGAGTCATCGTCCGACTGAAGACAGCGATCTTGTCTTATTTTATCACAAACCTGGGATAGACTGCGACGGATTTTTTCTTACTCGCGGAGTTCTTTATTTAAGACGCCTTGCCTAGTTCATTTGTGTTACTGGCGGAGGGGTGTTGTTTGCTCTACAAGAGTTACATCAATAAAGACCATTTTAAATGGAGATTCTAAAAAATTATTCAGATATGTCAACAATTAAAATTAACGATGTACGAGCGGAGGTACCCAGCTACGACATAGCATTGGAAATTATAGACTAGGGGATAATTACATTTCCTGCAGACACTTTTTTAACATTGTAACAATTTGCAGTGGGGGAGGGGAATATAATAATGGTTTTCGTGATACAAGTCTTACTAATTAACCCATAGCTTGGAGGAGGATAAGTAGATTCATAATTAAACAGAATTTGAAAAACAAGAAATTATGTGGATAAAAATGGATGACCAATTCTATATTATAATAAACAAGCTGGACCCTCACTTTTGACCACGGTAGTTTCTATACATTTATGTTCCAGAGAATGTACATAAATCTAAAAGACATAACTGTGTACCTAATTAGTATTTGATAGACAAACAAGAAATTATAATGTGGATAAAAAGTGGGGAATCAATTCTATATTATAATCAATATATAAACTGATCACTCACTTTTCGGCCACGGTAGTTTCTATACATTTATATTCCAATGAATGTAAATAAATCTAAAAGATATGACTGTGTACCTAATCTGTATTTGATAAACAAACAAGCAATTATAATTAGGATACAAAGAGAGGGATCAATTCTATATTACAATCAGTATATAAACTGATCACTCACTTTGTGGCCACAGTAGTTTCTATACAATTATATTCCAGAGAATGTAAATAAATCTAAAAGTCATGACTGTGTACCTAATCTGTATCTGATAGACAAACAAGAAACTATAATGTGGATACAAAGCGGTGGATCAATTCTATATTACAATCAATATATAAAATGATCACTCAATTTGTGACCACACTAGTTTCTATACATTCCAGCGAATGTAAATAAATCTAAAAGACATGACTGTGTACCTAATCTGTATTTGATAGACAAACAAGAAACTATAATGTGGATACAAAGTGGGGGATCAATTCTATATTACAATCAATATGTAAAATGATCACTCAATTTGTGACCACACTAGATTCTATACATTCCAGTGAATGTAAATAAATCTAAAAGACATGACTGTGTACCTAATCTGTATTTGATAGACAAACATGAAACTATAATGTGGATACAAAGTGGGGGATCAATTCTATATTACAATCAATATATAAAATGATCACTCAATTTGTGACCACACTAGATTCTATACATTCCAGTGAATGTAAATAAATCTAAAAGACATGACTGTGTACTTAATCTTCCGGGAACATTGCAATCTTAACCTCTTCAAGCAAGTGACAATCATTATCTATCCTCCTTATCCTCCATAATCAACTTCCTATCACCTTCTCTTTCATTCATATATCACCTCATACATCGAAACCATTTTAGCCTTAAATCTCTACCTTGAGTGGCTCTCGTGTATTTAGTATAAAAATCATCTATGTTCTAGCTTAGCTTGCTTAGAGCTACTGCCAACCAAAGAAAGCCAGATATAAATATTGCACAAGATCATAGATTTGGAGTACTCCATTAGAACCAGACTCACTACAGTAGTAATAACCTTCCAGATGTTCTTACTAAGAACTGCTGTTGGCCGACCAAAACCCGGCTAAAATAAGTATAGCAAAAGGTCACCTTTTTGGAGCACTCCATGAGAATCAAACTCACTGCGGTAGTAAGGTATTCAAGGTGAGTTTGCTAAGAACTGCTAACACAACTTAAATAAGTATGGCACAAGGTCGCATTTTTAAGAACTCTGCGAGAATGTATCGGTAGTAATCATCTGAGAAAAGATATTACGTAAAAATGATGCTAGCCAAAGTAATCTAACCTTAAATAAGTGTGGCAAAGGGTCATGTATTTGGAGTCCTAACTATGTTAACAATGATCGACAGGATAAACTTACGAAGATCTACTGCGAACGGGAAAAAAACATTTAAATAAGAATGGCACAAGGTCACATAGTTGGAGCACTGCGTGAGAGCTGAACTCACTACGGTAGCAAATTGTGATCATTAGAAAAATCTTTACAGCCTAAAATGATGGTAATATTTGCAGTTTCCTTATGAGGAAACATTTGGCATTCATTGACCGAGCAGATAGAGCTACTTGCAGTTTGAAATTTATAAAATCTTTCTCTCAAGACAATTATTCATGGAAATAGGTTCTCGAGTCCAGTAGCTGTTATAGCTCTTTCCAGTTACGACGGGACTTCCTTCCTAAGCTTTTATCTAATTGAGTCTAGAATGTCAACTCTCAACTCGAACATTCGTGGCACAAGGTCACGCATTTGCGAGTAATTTTTGAGAATGGGAATCAGCTGTAAGGTTTGAATGCTGCAAATTTTGGTAAGCAAAATTTAGTCTGGCAAAAGGCCACTCGAATGGTGCGCCGAGACCAGAACGGAATATTATTTACTTGACCATAATTCTTAACGCTGTTGCATAACGAAACGCCTCTGTTTGTATGTCATCAATTCTCATAATGTCTGAAGATTTTTTTAAAAAATCCGTCTACAATAATACAATGTATGTTAACGATACCGTTAGTGCAGAATTCTATGGAAACTATGAAGATTTAATTGGTTGTATTTTGGTTACCTTTCGTCACACAATGTCTAGAATAATTCGTTCTCGCAAAATGAATTATGGAAACGGGAGATATCAAGTCTCAGCCTGGAGATTCGCAGTAGAGTGAATAGTAGACTTTTATGCTATAACTTCCATTTCAGAGAATGTCATTAATTTAGTATATATATATATATATATATATATATATATATATATATATATATATATATATATATTACAATGAATCATTCATACAGTAGATTAGTAAAGTTAATGATATAAAATGGCGAAAACTCTTCGCAAACCAAATTTTAAAGTTGCATTAACCTACGAACCATTCGATGAATGTTACGATCCTTGTTTTTAATAACTACAAGTTGTATAAGGTCTTTTTTTTAGTCTGCAAGTACTTTCAACTGTACACACAGTCATCCTCAGGCATGGACATTATTTTGTTTTTAGTCAATCCAGGTAACATCACAGACGAAACATTAAATGCGAATCGAAATATGTTTTTTTTTTTAGAAATGTGTTATTGTTAGCGGATAAAAGGTTTTGGAGCGTGCAGTCGCCACGCTAAGGTTGAATTTTTTGAAAATTTAATAGATTGACTTTTTTTACTGATATAGTAATTTGAGAATTTTTTTATTGTAGGAATTTATCAGTCAATGCGGCATGAACTAAATTGTTCAATAAATAGAGTAATGTCTCAGCTGTTATCCCGTAAATTATATATATATATATATATATATATATATATATATATATATATATATATATATATATATATATATGTGCCGTTTCAGTAAAAACGACTGACAAGGTGCTTTTATTTAGTTTTAAAACATTTTATAAACCATACATACAACAAACTATTTCTAATTCTAACAGTTGAAATATAATCCTTGAAAATGGCTAAATGTATAGCCGAAAGCGCTCGGATAAAAAGAACATTCGGACAGTTTTTATATAATTTAGCACCCGAAAAGAAAAAAAATATTAGATCGCATGAGAAATTGTATAAAAAAATTAAATAAAAGCACCTTGTCTGTTGTATTCAATGAAATGTGCATAAAAGAAGGATTGCTGCCTAAATACACACACACACACACCCACACACACACACACATATATATATACATATATATATATATATATATATATATATATGTGCGTGTATGAAGAAATATAGTCTTAAGAATTGCTATATTTATGGGATAAAGTGCTCAATATCAGAGATAGAGCGTGTGTAAATATAAAAGTGAACATCGAAGTCAACACTTAGAGGGGACAGTCTGTTTCATGCTAGATGCAATCGTCAGGCCTGACGATTGCATCTAGCATGAAACAGACTGTCGCCTCTAAGTGATGACTTCGATGTTCACTTTTATAATACATATATATATATATATATATATATATATATATATATATATTGCAATTATTATTGAGTGAAATATCAGGACGCTAACCTATCGAACCTGAATGCATACAGTTGAGGACAGAATTATTCCCCGCCACGTGGTTCCATTATTTGTACGCTTATTGAGACCCAAATACGATCCATAGCTAAAGATGCCGGGAAATTGGTCAGTTCATTCTACCGGTCTAGGATATACCCAATACCTTGTGACATGTTTTATCTTTGAAAGACCTGGACGAAAAATAGAATATTACTGCAATTTACTGGAGATGCACATTTTTCACTTTCCTGCCTTGAAAAAATTCAAAATTATTTACGCAGTCTTGTAGGAAGTGACATATTTCCAACTCTATAGGCTCTTTCCCTACAGACACAAAATTACACGCCTGTCTGTGAGTATTTCCATGGAGTAGATAAGTTTGCCTATCGGCCGATTCATACTCCTCTCCGGTCTTTTGAAAACAAGTAAGGGAATGTACTTTGTTTTATTGTTTAGTATTGGGCTTCTGATAATTAGTTTTCCTAATTTTATTTTTGGGAAATGTGTTCATTTTAAAATATTACAAACATTACCTTCGTGATTATATTG
The DNA here is from genome assembly GCA_964036315.1 of Acanthosepion esculentum. Classification (NCBI taxonomy): domain Eukaryota; kingdom Metazoa; phylum Mollusca; class Cephalopoda; order Sepiida; family Sepiidae; genus Acanthosepion; species Acanthosepion esculentum. The sequence goes on along the minus strand of OZ038514.1, from coordinate 45,147,833 downwards.
TTTGTGTTATCGAAACTGTCAAATAATTTTTATATATGAATAACGCAATCGATAAAATTATTGTAAGCCAAAACACACAGACAAACACGGACACACACGGGCGCGCACACACACACACCTATATATATACATTCATTGATTTTAATTATCTGGAAATCTTAAGATGTTAAACATTTTTCAAAAATTGACATAAAATCTAATTGTGTATGTTAGGCAGATATCCAATAACGTAATAAATGAAATGAAATACCGGTATATATGGCAATAGATTCAAATCACACAACTTCAAATAATATACGGAGATGTACTGCCGAGACCAGGATTCGTACCTGGGTTACCACGGCCAAAACGTGGGGTCCTAACCACTAGACGATCACGGAAATTATCAGATAATTTTCTATCTATCTTTTTACAACATATTCAAATATAATTTTCAAGAATTAAATTTCAAATATAATGATATTTGATATAGGTGTTTTAAATTAAATATCTTGTAATTTCTCAATGTGTATTCAATTGACAGCTTCATAACCTATCGAATGGTTTGTTTTTTTTAATTATTTATAGGAAAAATAAAGAAGTTAGGTGTTGTATGGTATTTGAATTTCCGTGATCGTCTAGTGGTTAGGACCCCACGTTGTGGCCGTGGTAACCCAGGTACGAATCCTGGTCTCGGCAGTACATCTCCGTATATTTATTTGAAGTTGTGTGATTTTTATTCAAAGTTAACTAGATGAGATTTCGCAACATCGAGATAATTTGGTGTTAAATAAAATCTGTCAAATGTAAGTAATTACTAGTAAATATGAATATAGTAAATAAAATCTGAATATAGTAAATAAAATCTGTCAAATGTAAGGAATTTACTACTAAATATGACGTTCTATATATAAGCCTAAGTAAAACTAACGCACAATATTTATGTACTATTTGTATGTAGTCTTTTGATATTTCATCGGTTATTATTATATGGAAATCTTTAAATCTTTCGACATTATCAACAATTGACTTGAATGTCGTATTGTATTGGCGCAGGAGTTTATAGTGTAATATAAATGAAATATCAGCACATAACGCAATAGAATCAAATTAATTATTCAAAAATGAAAATTAAATAAAAATTTAATAATGCAAGATAATCTGTTGTAAAAAGTTTCTTTTAATTTCCTAAATAGATATTCTGATAGATATTCTGATAGATAGATAGATAGATAGATAGATAGATAGATAGATAGATAGATAGATAGATAGATAGATATGAACACATTCAGAGATAGATAGATAGATAGATAGATAGATAGATAGATAGATAGATAGATAGATAGATATGAACACATTCAGGGATAGATAGATAGATAGATAGATAGATAGATAGATAGATATGAACACATTCAGGAATAGATAGATAGATAGATAGATAGATAGATAGATAGATAGATATGAACACACTCAGGGATAGATAGATAGATAGATAGATAGATAGATAGATAGATATGAACACATTCAGGGATAGATAGATAGATAGATAGATAGATAGATAGATAGATATGTACACATTCAGAGATAGATAGATAGATAGATAGATAGATAGATAGATAGATAGATATGAATTTTTAAGGAAAGCAAATGCCTTATTTTTATTTTTTTATTTTTATGTTTTTAAATTTTATTTTCATATTTTATTTTTACTTTTACGCACGTTGCACCGCTTCACTTTCAAAAACACCGGACATAGCTGGTTGAATTCAGAATTCTTTACATCTGTGCTCTGCCGCTGACGTTCTTTCAATTCCATTTCAATTGGGATTTAGAATACATTTTTGCTCTGCGAGATAACAGTTTTACCCGATCCTGAGAGAGTTTTACGCATCCATGATAAAAGATCTCCATGTGGATTTTTGTAATTAAAAAACACACTTCAAATACCTCTTTATATGGATCAGTTATAACAGCTTTAGCATAGGAGGCATGGAAATTGAACATGCACTGAACATACTTCATCAGTTAAGTGCCATACGTGATACACGTTTGGGCAATCATGTATCTTTCGATACATGACTGACAAGGCAGATTGTTACCCGCAGTAGTTTGCCATTTCTTTCTGCGGTATACTGGTTGCCAAACAGTTTCTCCCGCTATTTAACCCATAGCTGGGGGAGCAGAGATGGATTCATACCTTTCCCAAGGTTATTTTTGCGCAAGTGAATCTAACGAACTCGAATGGAATTCGAACTCGGCTCTCCGAGTTCTCAGCCGATATTCATTAGACCACAACGCACATCCATTGATAGAAAGTCAAAACATTAACCTAAAAATCATGTTTTCGTCGTATCTAGACTCTCACGCTTAGCTTTTGGAAGGCATCTTTCTCTATTCCAATACATCTTCAAACTTCTGCGTTACATTTGTTTTTTGTTATAACACTTCCTAGACAGGTAAATTGATGTATAGGTATACCTCACCGTACGTAGTTAATTGGTTTCGGAGGTCACGACTTAGGACGAAAAACGACTTAAGTCAATATAACCACACTGTAAACCGCAAATAAGCACTCACCATTGCCTATTACAATATTTATGATGTGTAAGTACAGTATTCTGGCTAAAATAATTAATTTCTGCCTTAACTTCCAACTGTATAGCCTTAATATTAGCACTTGCACTTTTCTTCAGAGTTATGTGTAAAAATGTATTTGAAAGAACGTCAATGGCAGAGCACAGATGTAAACAAGTCTGGTTTGGTTTGGTTTGTTTTGTTTTACGATATATCAACCTCAATGTGTTATTTAATGCCGACAAGATTTTTACTGCAGGTAATATTTTTTTCAAAGACGTATTGCTGGTAATATTTTTTCCCCTTCAAAAATCTATTGCTAGTAATAAAAAGAAATTGCTGGTATTAAAACCTATTTTTACACTCTCATCGTGTTTTGACCCCAGTTTGGATGTTAACTATTTTCCCATAGCTGGGACCCTAACAGGTGCTACCACCCTGGGTCAGGGGGGATCTGGGAACATCAGCAATTAAGAGGTGGTTGCATGCTCCTCAAAACGTCCTGAAGTGAGGGTTACTGTCGGATGTAGTTTATACCCAGGACGGGTAAACAAGTCTGAATTCAAAATTGACGGCAGAAATATGAAATAAGAACATTTGCTGGACATACTTTATTATGCTATTTTTTGTTTTTGATGATTTTTTGATATATATATATATATATATTTATATATATATATATATTTATATATATATATATGTATGTGTGTGTGTGTGTGCGCGCGCGCGTGCGTTCGCGTGTGTGTGTGTGTATATATATTAATGCATGTTTCATTAAATAATATAGACAAGTTTTGTCCATTTATTTTAAGTAAGTTCCTTTCATATTGTCTGATAAGTTTAATCACATTATCATTGAAAGATGAAAGGCAAACACCATATCGAGTACGCGGCCAGGCATGTTTTAAAATTTTTATAAAGTTTAATGTACCTAGTTTTAAGTATAGCTAAAATAACTACTGTGATTTCAGGCATTACTGTAAATCAGTTGGCAAATGTTTTCCGCGAACTGCAAAATCGTATTACCCTTTGTATTGCTAATGATGGAGGACATGTGGAAACTTAAATAAAATTTCAATAAAACCTTAAAAAATATAGATTTATTTCTCACGAACTTTATATATATATATATATATATATATATATATATATATATATACATACACGTACAACACACACACACACACATACACACACACACACACACACACATATATATATATATATATACACTCACACACACACACGGTATCCATAAAGTTTATGTGCACTTTAAAAAATTTATAACTTTATTTGTATTTGCGATAGAAATAGTCTGTAAAAAATGTTACAAATTTTAATGTACCTAGTTTTAAGTATAGCTAAAATAACTAATGTGATTTCAGTCATTACTGTAAATCAGTTGGCAAATGTTTTCCGTGAACTGCAAAATCGTATTACCCTTTGTATTGCTAATGATGGAGGACATGTGGAAACTTAAATAAAATTTCAATAAAACCTTAAAAAATATAGATTTATTTCTCACGAACTTTATATATATATATATATATATATATATACATACACGCACAACACACACACACACATACACACACGCACACACACACACACACACATATATATATATATATACACTCACACACACACACGGTATCCATAAAGTTCATGTGCACTTTAAAAAATTTGTAACTTTATTTGTATTTGCGATAGAAATAATCTGTAAAAAATGTTATAAAGTTTAATGTACCTAGTTTTAAATATAGCTAAAATAACTAATGTGATTTTAGGCATTACTATAAATCATTTGGCAAATGCTTTCCGTGAACAGCAAAATCGTATTACCCTTTGTATTGCTAATGATGGAGGACATGTGGAAACTTAAATAAAATTTCAATAAAACCTGAAAATATAGATTTACTTCTTTCTAATCCTTTTTACAAATTATGTCTATCGCAAATACAAATAAAGTTATAAATTTTTTAAAGTGCACACGAACTTTATGGACACCCTGTATATATATATATATATATATATATATATATATATATATATATATATATATATATATATATATATATATATATATATATATATGTGTGTGTGTGTGTGTGTGTGTGTATATATAGCATACATATTATTTTTAAATATATTTAAATATGATTTTATATTTGTTTATTGTTATATTAATGTTTTTAACGGTAAATGTAAACGCGAGTAAAACGAACTAAGGCGAGTTTTTTCCATATAATATTTGAGAAAAACCGACGTATCTTCGAAGCGACTTAAGCCGAGGTGTCTCTGTTCTTGCTTTATTTTGACGCCTCCAATTTGTAGTATGCATCTTGACCCCGTTTGGCTAATGACCATATATTCGATCTTTTTAAAATTGATGGTTAGCCCTTTCTTCTTGCTTTCCTTTGTTACTTTTTCTAGAAGTATTTCTAGTTTTCCTTCCCTGTCTGCTAACAATGCAGTGTCATCTGCATATCTTCTAGAAGATAAAGGAATGGGACAGAGAATAGCCGGAGCGAGATGCAGTTTCGTACAAGACGGTAAATTGCTATAACACCAAAACTCGAGCGATATCCTTAAATCGTCAGATGAAGAATTTCATATGGATGTCATGCAATGGGACGAAACTCGTTCAGGAATATCTAAACTTTTTGTTATCTACAACTTCTTTCTCAGATTAATGCTTAAAATGACTCTTGGGCGGGTAATGCCTATGGGTTTTTTTGCGAAGATCACATTTCTTCCAACTCGTGCGCTTGAGGACTTCCTACAGCAGCAACAACTAAAATGGATAGCGCCTGTAATTGCAAGAGAAAATAACGCGTAAACGAAATGTCGACATTCGAAACAACTTCAAATAAAAGACTGGAAGGAAACTCCAATCAACACTGAAAAGAGCGATAAGTTACATGATTAGAGAGACATTCCTGAAAAATTGTTTTGAGAGAAAGTTTTTGTAAACTTCTAACGACAGTAAGTAGTAGCTGTTTGATCTTGAACTACCGAAGGTTTCCTTATAAAGAAACAGCTTATACTAAAATTGCCATTAAATCGTTTGTGACACACGTTTGTTGTTGCAGTCAAAATACAGAGTAACGCGTAATCTTGAATCGTTTCAGATACACTCTTCTTATTCCCGCCAATAAAATACGCGCGGAAACATGCTTCATGACAATGCTTAAAGACAATTTCTTACGTTTGATCTTATATCATTCCTGATTCTTGCTTCGTGATCCTGTCGGAAGGCAGATTAAGGATATTGTTGCATCGTTTCTGACACTTTCTTCGTGATCCTGTCGGAAGGAAGTTCAAACGTTTTCTCGCATTGTTTCTGATTCTTGCTTCCTATCCAGTCAGGAAAGCATTTTTAGTTTATCTTCCATCGTTTCTAACTCTTGTTTCCTGATCCTGTTATGAAGGCAGTTCAAATATTTTCTTGCATTGTTTCTGATTCTTGCCTCCTGATCCTGTTAAGAAGGAAGTTTAAGCTTTTTCGTGCATTGATTCATATTCTTGTTTCCTGATCTTGTCAGAAGGCAATCTAAGTTTTATCTGGTATTGTTTTTTATTCTTGTTTCCTGATCCTGTCAAGAAGGCAATTTTAGCTTTATTTTGCATCCTTTCTGACTCTTGATTCTGGATCCTGTCAAGAAGAAAGTTTAAACTTTATCTTGCATCTTTTCAGATTGTTGCTTCTCGATCCTGTCAAGAAGAAGGTTTAAACTTTATCTTGCATCTTTTCTGACTCTTGCTTCCTGATCTTGTTAGGAAGGCAGTTCAAAAATTTTCTTGCATCGATTCTAACTCTTGTTTCCTGATCTTCTGTCAAGAAGAAAGTTTAAACTTTATCTTGCATCTTTTCAGATTGTTGCTTCTCGATCCTGTCAAGAAGAAAGTTTAAACTTTATCTTGCATCTTTTCTGACTCTTGCTCCCTGATCTTGTTAGGAAGGCAGTTCAAACATTTTCTTGCATCGTTTCCGACTCTTAATTCCCAATCCCGCCACAATCATTTTTACGCTCAATCTTAAATCATTTTAGGCAGTTTGACGTGTTATTTTGTATCGTTACTGACACGTACCTGCTTAGATTGCGAAGTCATTTTCCACGCAATTACTTTCATAAAACCCTTGGCTTAGCACCTTCAAAAGACAAAGTGGACGCATTATATCCGTTAGATGAAAATAAAATAAAGTGTCCCCTTTAATTTTCCATCGTCTTTTCATTTCATTCATAAATGGAGGCCTGTACATTGAAATAATCTGATGGTTTTTCGATTACATCTATTTTTCGTCAAGGTCAGTATGTTAACAGGATCTGCTATTCATTCGCAAACAAAAATGGCAAAAAGAAAAGATGTTTAACACTTACAAATGGTTGAGAGATTTCAAATTGGCAAAGGCCATGACGCCGATCGTGTGGATTTCATTGTGATGTAGAAACCTGAAATGTAAAAAGAAACAAATCCTTTATAAGCTCATAATATAATATTACTGCAATATTATGTTCCTGATCGAAACAACAACAGGTTGGGGCAAATTACAACCCAAAGGCACACAACACCCCAATGATCGTTTTATGCGACCCGAGTAAAGAGTTTCACGTGAATGATACCAGAATACCCATCAGTTGAAGGACGCTGTTCAGAGAACCTTTGGAACAATGAGAAAAGCAGTTTCTTAAAATATCACACAGGACATGGGGCCTCATCATTTGCTGTTACGAAAATTATGATGTTTATACAGACCTTCTCGATGTGTGACAGCTTCAATGAAAGTGAATAAACTGGATCCAGTACATGTGCTTTGTTTTACTGTATTACTTGTTCGTCTATTGGTCTCATTACTTTTTCCTAGCGGTGACAAGACTTTCGGAACAACCTATAGATAATGAATGTATTTAGACAAATAGGAACAGACTGAGATAGATAGATAGATTGATAGATATCTAGATACATATCTAGATAGATAGATAGATAGATAGATAGATAGATAGATAGATAGATAGATAGATCCGAAAGTCTTGTCAACCCAATATGATATATCAACGCTCTGTGGGGGTATTATCAAGGAGAGAGTTTCACATTAACGATACCAGAATACCCATTATTTTTTTTATATGTCCATTGAAAAAAATAGAAGTTAAGCAACATCAATCCTGGTCAATACCTAAATGAGTGACCGCTCGGGAATACCAGTGAGGGCCGGTACGTATATTTCCCGAACTCTACGACCCAGGTGAGTTCAAGCCTGATTGGGGGCTCCAAGCAGTGCTTTGTTATCCTCGCTATCTTAACAACATTTTTTTATATCTACATAAATATACGTTACAAATTAAACTAAGAACAATCGACTATTAAAGAATGAAGATTTTTTCGAGGGTTTTGACACCTTACTGGGGTCTTTTGATGTTTTTTGTCCAAATACGGGTGTTTGTTTTGCCAATGCTTAGATTCGAAAAACATTTATATAAGATTCACTATTTTTTCATCCATAATTTGTTAAAATAATTCAGCTTTTTAACAAGTCTCAAGTTGATGCTAAAAATTGCTTCAAACCACCGTTGATTTATTTAAGAAGGAATGATCTATTATGACATGTCTCTAATTTGTATTTAGATACATTGTATTTATTTCCAATTTTTCTACTTGAATTTTTCACCAATATTGCATATGATCCATTATTGTACATAATTAGGTTACAATAAAATTTGTATTTTATATGAATACGACCTTGTAACAATTTAGATTTAGTAGAATGAAGGACCCATATCAATCATTTGTTTTGCTTATACTAAGTCCTGAAAAAAAAAACACAATATAAAATTCACTATTTTTATCCATAATGCTGAATGCGTTAAAATTATTCATCTTTTTAATAAGAGAAATCTCAAGTTAATTTTAAAAATCGCCGCAAAGCATTCTTGATTTATTTAAGAAGGAATGATCTATTATGACATGTCTCTAATTTGTATTTAGATACATTGTATTTATTTCCAATTTTTCTACTTGAATTTTTCACCAATATTGCATGTGATCCATTATTGTACATAATTAGGTTACAATAAAATTTGTATTTTATATGAATACGACCTTATGAAAATTTAGATTTAGTAGAATGAAGGACCCATATCAATCATTTGTTTTGCTTATACTAAGTCCTGAAAAAAACACAATATAAAATTCACTATTTTTATCCATAATGCTGAACGTGTTAAAATTATTCATCTTTTTAACAAGAGAAATCTCAAGTTAATTTTAAAAATCGCCGCAAAGCATTCTTGATTTATTTAAGAAGGAAAGATCTATTATGACATGTCTCTAATTTGTATTTAGATACATTGTATTTATTTCCAATTTTTCTACTTGAATTTTTCACCAATATTGCATGTGATACATTATTGTACATAATTAGGTTACAATAAAATTTGTATTTTATATGAATACGACCTTATGAAAATTTAGATTTAGTAGAATGAAGGACCCATATCAATCATTTGTTTTGCTTATACTAAGTCCTGAAAAAAAAAAACACAATATAAAATTCACTATTTTTATCCATAATGCTGAACGTGTTAAAATTATTCATCTTTTTAACAAGAGAAATCTCAAGTTAATTTTAAAAATCGCCGCAAAGCATTCTTGATTTATTTAAGAAGGAATGATCTATTACGACATGTCTCTAATTTGTATTTAGATACATTGTATTTATTTTCAATTTTTCGAGTTAAATCGTTCACCTATATTATATATGATTCATTATTGTACATAATTAGGTTAGAATAAAATTTGTATTTTATATGAATGTTCAGTTATGTGCCATGCGTGATACACGCTTAGGCGATCATGTAACTTTCGATACATGACTGACGAGGCAGATGTTTCCCGCACTATGTTGCCATATTTTTCTGCGGTAGACCAGTTGCCATCCAAGGTTCTAGAACACGGTCTGTACCGCTATTTACCTATAGCTGGGAGGAGAAGACGAGGATTCATACCTTTCCCAAGGTTATTAGCACGTAAGTGAATAAAATGGACTCGACTAGAATTCGAACTCGGCTCTGCGATTCCTCTATCCGAGCAGCTATCCATTACTCCACCGTGACTCCTTATATGAATATTACGTTATCAAAATTGCGATGTAGTAGTTTCTTTGTGTGTGGACGAGACCTTTGCACTGGTCCTGGTTATTGCAATATTTTGTAAAAGTTGTTAAGCTCAAATATTTAACAATTCAACAGGGGAATTTCTACGGGTATTTTATAGTCGTTGAACTCGAAAGATAATAATACCTTACAAAAACTGAGATGTATTAGGTGGGGCGTCTCATAGAGGATGGGGTGTATCATAGATTAGGTAGAGGGGGCACGGAACCTTTGCATTGGCCCTGATACCAGGTACCGCCAGCTTAGATGTGCGGGTGGGATAAATTTATTTCTGCCATATCAAGTCTCAAAACCGATTCTTGCAAAAGTTAAACAAGGTCGAGCGAATTCAAATAGAAAATGATGAGACCTAGCTAGTTCGTTCATTCCTTCTATTTACATAGTATTCTTATATCTTTCTTTACTTCCTTGTTTGATTTTCTTTCTTTCACTCTTTCTTTCTTTCATTCTTTCTTTCCATTTCTTTCTTTCATTCTTTCTTTCTATTTCTTTCTTTTGTTCTTTCTTTCATTCTTTAAATCATCTTTTTTTCTATTTATTTCTTTTATTCTTTCTGTCATTCTTTCTTTCATTCTTTCTGCCATTCTTTCTATCATTCTTTCTTTCTATTTCTTTCTTTTCTTCTTTCATTCTTTCTATCATTCTTTCTTTCTATTTCTTTCTTTTATTCTTTCTTTCATTCTATCATTCTTTCTTTCTATTTCTTTCTTTTATTCTTTCTTTCATTCTTTCTTTCATTCTTTCTTTCTATTTCTTTCTTTTCTTCTTTCATTCTTTCTATCATTCTTTCTTTCTATTTCTTTCTTTTATTCTTTCATTCTTTCTATCATTCTTTCTTTCTATTTCTTTCTTTTATTCTTTCATTCTTTCTATCATTCTTTCTTTCTATTTCTTTCTTTTATTCTTTCTTTCATTCTTTCTTTCATTCTTTCTTTCTATTTCTTTCTTTTCTTCTTTCATTCTTTCTATCATTCTTTCTTTCTATTTCTTTCTTTTCTTCTTTCATTCTTTCTATCATTCTTTCTTTCTATTTCTTTCTTTTCTTCTTTCATTCTTTCTATCATTCTTTCTTTCTATTTCTTTCTTTTATTCTTTCTTTCATTCTTTCTATCATTCTTTCTTTCTATTTCTTTCTTTTCTTCTTTCATTCTTTCTATCATTCTTTCTTTCTATTTCTTTCTTTTATTCTTTCTTTCATTCTTTCTTTCATTCTTTCTTTCTATTTCTTTCTTTTCTTCTTTCATTCTTTCTATCATTCTTTCTTTCTATTTCTTTCTTTTATTCTTTATTTCATTCTTTCTATCATTCTTTCTTTCTATTTCTTTCTTTTATTCTTTCTTTCATTCTTTCTTTCATTCTTTCTTTCTATTTCTTTCTTTTCTTCTTTCATTCTTTCTATCATTCTTTCTTTCTATTTCTTTCTTTTATTCTTTATTTCATTCTTTCTATCATTCTTTCTTTCTATTTCTTTCTTTCATTCTTTCTTTTATTCTTACTTTTGTCATTGTGATTGTTATTTTCTCTATGAAACGACCTAGGCCTACTTTGGAGCTGAAGAGAAGGATTATTTCCTCAGAATGCAGTAACTCTTCATGTCTGGCTCAAAGTAATAAGCCAAACACGTTGAAGGAAATTAGATAGATTGGCTTCAATGACAGATTTTCCCGTCATGTGTTCAGCCTGATATGGTTTCTGTAATTCGGTACAGTTCTTTGTTTGTGATTCTGTAGCGCCATTTCACAATATTTCATTTCTTTCTTTCTTTCTTTCTCTCTGTGCTTTCACTTTCTTCATTCTCTTTCGTCCGTTCTTTCTTTGTTTCTTTGTTTCTTTTTTTCTTTTGGTTTACGGCATATCAACCACAAATTGTGATTTAATGGCGACAAGATTTTTAGGATAGGTTCGTATGAATAGAATATGTATTCTTTGTAAGAAATCAATTTTTATGTCAGAGTTTGGGTTTATTTTGTTTTACGGTATATCAACACCTCAATGGGTTATTTAATGGTGACAAGATACTTAGGATAGGTTCGTATGAACAGAATATGTATTCTTTGTAAGAAATCAGGTTGTAGATCAGTGTTTGGGTTTATTTTGTTTTACGGCATATCAACATCTCAATGGGTTATTTAATGCCAACAAGTTTTTTAGGATAGGTTCGTATGAATAGAATATCTTTGTAAGAAATCAATTTTTAGATCAGGGTTTAGGTTTATTTTGTCTTACTGCATATCAACCACAATGTGTTATTTAATGGTGACAAGATTTTTAGGATAGGTTCGTATGAATGAATATGTATTCTTTGTAAGAAATCACTTTTTAGATCAGGGTTTGGGGTTATTTTGTTTTACAGTATATCAACACTTCAATGGGTTATTTAATGGTGGCAAGATTTTTAAGATAGGTTCCTATGAACAAACTGTATATTCTTTATAAGAAATCAGTTTGTAAATTTTCATTGATGTATATTTGTAAAGAGGGTTTTCTCGATAGAAAAATGTCGATAGTTAAATGTCTTTCTAGCAATATTTTCTTTAAATTCTATTGCTGGTAATAATTTTTTCAAATGTATTACAGGCAATTTTTTGTCTAAAAAATATTGCTGATATTTTTAATACAACAATCTATTTTTCATCCTTTCATAGTGTTTTGACGTCAGATTTAGGTGTTAACTATTTGCCCATAGGTGGGACCACGTCAGGGTGGACCTGGGAGCAACATTAATTAAGAGATGGTTCCACGCTACACAAAAACTCCCGATCAGAGGCCTTGCTGCTGGATGTAGTTTATCGTCATACCCAAGACGCAGTAATATTCAGTGCATGGATGAATGGTAGACTTGTAATTATATGTTTACTATTTTATTATTATAATAGCTGTATTACGTTGAAAATCATTCAATGTAAACGAATGAATAGTAATTGATATAGATTAAATGACAAAGATTTATGTAAAGCATTTAGATTCTCAACAAGGAAGTTTCTTTGACACACCTGGATATCACAGCAGATATACAGATAATCACGAAAGAAAGAAATTGTAAATAATATTTTTAATATTTATTTTTTAGCACTTCATTTTTTAAACTAAACTAGAGGACCCACATATGGAAATATTTTCCACCCCTCACCTCTATATTAAAAAGTATAGCAAAATTGTTTGGTATAAGTTTGTTACTGGTTCGTATGCCGAAATTATGATGTAGTAAAATAAAAAGAAATGTTAATATTTTTAATATTTATTTCTTAGCACTTCATTTTTTAAACTAAACTAGAGGATCCTCATATGGAAATATTTTCCACCTCTCACCTCTATAGTAAAAAGCATACCAAAATTGTTTGGTATAAGTTTGTTACTGGTTCGTATGCCGAAATTATGATGTAGTAAAAAAATCGAAAATAATATATTTAACATTTATTTCTTAACACTTCATTTTTTAAACTAATCCAGAAGATCCACATATGGAAATATTTTCCATTGCTCACACTCTATAGTAAAAAGCATATCAAAATTGTTCGGTATAAGTTTGTTACTGGTTCGTATACTGACATTATGATGAGGTAAAAATATCAAAGGGAAATAATAAATCAAGCTAACTTATGTGGCTGCTGATGAGCGGATACCGGATTAAGGAACAAACGAAAGCCAACTTGACCATTAAAAACTGTATATATAATTTAGTTTTATGGTCAGAATGAGTTTTATGATTAGGGTTAACTGTGACAAAACCAAAACATTAAACGATTTCTCTTCTTAATTATAAAATTAAATGTATATGCACTAAGAGCAAGTAATAAAAATTCAGCAAATATTTTTGTTGTTCTTGGTCTTTCCTTATTTGAAAAACATGTTATTTTGTTTGAAGAACTATTTGTATGTTAGTGACCCTTCTAAAAACTATAGAAAACACCAAAATCTTCGTTGTTTGCGGGGATATTTATTTTTTATATATAGTTTTTTTGAATATCTCCTTTGGATAGTTTTTTTTTTTTTTCGTGTAGCAGACGTTGAAATATCTTTTCAATACTCAAAATCTTATATCGCCCACAAAAATTTGCAGTCGCCCACTAGTTTCTGTTAAGTTTCCTGTCACCCACACAACACCTGGATTCGCCCACCTCTAGGCGTATGTGAAACGGAACATATGCATTATAGTTGTATATGCAGGGAAAACACAAAATACAGAAGCGAAAAGTTTTACTGTACGCTAGACAACACCAAGGCTTAACCCTTTGAGCCCTGCGTTCCTGAACAATTCTAACCCTTCTACCTGAGCGCCTGATTCGAAATTTGCAAAATAATTGGTATGTAATGTTTCACGGTAGATACAAAAATTGTTACAAAGAATATTTATTTATTATTTCTGTAGTCTTGTCTATGCCCAAATCATCTTAGATTTCCAGCATCTCTAATACAATTCCGCTTAGCCGCTTTTTTTTTATGTTCAATTTGGTACACATGAAGGTACACTTAGCAACTGTTCTAATGCTAACTAGGTATTTACCCGAGCCCCCACAGAGCGGGATGTGTAACAAAGACGGTTTAAAGTGAGCGTTTTTCAAACTCGTAGGCCAGGGCAAAAAACAAAAAAAATCCCGTAGAACCAATATTAACGAGGTCTGGTTTGTTTACCTCCCCAGATGAGACTCTGTTCTTCGGAATAGACTCGTCTACGTTCCTCTCTGCCGGAAGGCAGAGAATTCGACAAGCACTAAGAGCAGCGTACGGCTAAGACCTAATGTTAACTCGGTATTTACCCGAGCACCCCACAGAGTGCGATGTGGTACAAGTCCGGTTTTTAACATGCGGCGTTCCGAGCCTGTAGGTGCGGTCAAAAATCCCCCGTAACCCCCGTATAAACGGGATCGGATTTGTCTACCTCCCCAGACAAGACTCTGCCCTTCGGCATAGGCTCATCTGGGTTCCTCTCCGCCCGAAGGCAGAGAGTTCGTCAAGCACTAAGGACTTAACTCCGTTTATTTACATAAACGGACGATTTCATTTATTTATGTCCTATATGACAGCCACCAAGATCTATTGGAATTGCTAGGCAATCTTGACATATTTCGAAAGGATAATAGAATAATCGAGACCTATACTGGCAGCAAGCCGCCTGCATACGGACATACGGGCAGAAAATAAGTGCAGCAGATATGCAAAAATATCAAAGGGTGTAAAACATTAATGTGTCTTCTTATTGAGAGAATTAGATGTCCAGCCAGGATTTATTATTGGCGGCCACAATCACAAGATATGCAGACTACATAGTGTTGTGTAGCAGACACGGAAAGAAAACTACAAATGCTCCTACAGAACGTAGTGAAGGAAAGCGAGAAGAAAGGACTAATCGTCAATTTCAAGATCCCATAATGCAAATTACAAATTGGAGGCACCAAAATCAAAGAATTACAAAAATGTAAATATCTGTGCGACACTGAAATCCGACGACAGATAGCCTAAGGTACATTGCAAACGCATAAGCAGAGTGTTAAGAGATAGACCTTCGTTAGAAACAAAGAAAAGAGTGTCGAACTGTTACGTGATATCTGTCCTCCTATCATAGTGAATATTGCCGTATTAACAAGTCAAAATCTCCATCACTACGGTATTGTTTGTCTTCCTGTCACAACATATTATCACATCACATTATTAGATATTTGCAGTTATTATTAACTAGATTTTCAATAGTTTAGTACAATGGTTCGCAACTTATTTTTCTAAATATGGACCTCTTTTATTCTTAATTCTTCGGGGGTGGGGGTGGACTCCCATAACCATTCGATGAAAAAAGAAAGCTTATTTTATTTTTTTTACTAATAGATAAGTTTAGGAATTGTATTGTAGAAATAGTAAAATGTATTATAATGCTTTATTTTGATTTAAAATTAATTTAATGAAAATAGACTTGTATTTAACAACTAAATTCTCTGGAACATTTATGTACACTAGTAAAATACATTTGTGTAGTGATGTAAAATATTATATAAAATATATATTATATAAAACATACATATATATATAATACATAAATATATATATATATATATATATATATATATATATTATGTCATTCACAGACAGTACTGTTTCGCTGTATCACAGCTCCTCAGTGCGACTAGACTTCCGAATGCCTCAAGCTAGGATTGAAACACAACTAATTTGGTGTCAGCCAGAGCTATCTTCACTCGGTAGAGTTACACAACTAAATCTACAGTATTGTTTTTACAAAAGTAAACAAATGCCATCAGCCAAAGTGCTCCATTCATTTTACTGAAGAGCTTTGCATTAGTGCAGGTGGCTGTTGTTTATAGAATTAGCTTATCACTCAACAGTGCTCAATTGAAATGTATTTTCAAGAGCTAAATATATATATATGTGTGAGTCGAATCCATTACATTCACTTACGTGCTAATACCCTTGGGAAAGGTATGAATCCTCTTCTTCTCTCCCCCCCAGCTATGGGTTGTAGAATATTGGTTAGCTTGCCAGTGGTCTGACACACAAGTAGGCTAGTGTAACTACCAGCTTAACTGACTTGAGTCATTTACCGGAGATATATATGGGTGAATAAAGACTACTCATGCAAATGTAATGGGCAGGTCCATTCTAGTAAAATGGACCAACCTAACTGGTGTATTAGGCACTCTCCTATAAAATGAAGTAAAATCAGTTGGCCTGGTTTTCAAGAGGACACAGGAAGGCAGCCATGTTAGTAGGTAAGTCACTTGACTTCTACATGGGTAAATAGACTTGTATTTAACAACTAAAGTCTATGACATATTTGGAATGGATAATAGAATCTTCGGGACCTATACTGGCAGCAAGCCGCCTGCATACGGACAGAAAATAAGCAGTTGCGTGATTGTGTAACAATAAATTCCTCTAAAACTACTTTCATACCTAACGTGCGCCAATGGCTTAGGTGTAAAATCTCCGACTGATGCAAAATTAGTCTGGTTTCGATCCCGGCTTGAGGCAATCGGATGTTTAGACAGAGTGATGTGCTGTAAAACATCGAAATAGTCTGTGGATATATATATATATATATATATATATATATATATATATATATATATATATAAAAGATGCGAAAAATTTGGTAACCCGTATAGGTAGTCCCAAGGAGGATGAGAAAAATTTGGTAACCCGTATAGGTAGTCCCAAGGAGGATGAGATCAATGTAAATTCAGACCTAATAATTTAAAGAAAAACAGACCACTTTAAGGCTCCATGTAATAATTTATTTCACCAGAGCCCTTTTAAAGGACGTTGGATCATCAGACCACTTCAAAAAGGTGAAATTAACATTTACACTTTTGACAGGTAGTATTAAGTTTATGTAATTTAACACAGAGGGTAGTGAGGGGTGGTGTGAGAGACATGATCGAGTTTAGAGACGGTTTATTTTAATATTTCTATCTGTCATACTTAGTATTAGGGGAGGAGGGACCAGACATATATATTCCTGAAAAAATATTTCGGTATCACCATCTACCTAGTTTTCACCACATGGTATCATCCATGTGGTAAAACCTGGCTCATTAGGATTTATTTCTTTTAATTTTGCTCTACTTAGCGTATTGAGCACTCTTTGTTTTAACTTATTACTCGCTGGGTTTTGTGAGTGAAATTGGGTAGACGGAACTTAGCACGAAATCACAAGTCATCGTGACCGAGGGATTGAGCGTGCTGGCCTTGTTCAGATTGTTGATCACGCTAGATAACACGCTCTTTCCCAGAAATTGTAACTAAGGTCTGCTAAGCATAGTTGCAGTATAAACCACAGGCGGGCTCTTGTGGGTGTTGAATAAACACAAATGCGCCTGAGCGAGCGTCTGCAATAGGGATTGGATAGCCGCCGTAGTAGACGGGTTTCCTCGAATACAAGTGGCCAGCTATACATGCATACAATATTGGTATGATATTTCCTGCAGGCCCACTGTATTATAATGATTTACTAAGCATATTTTAGTTGTGGCAGAAGGCCGAGATTAAGGGACACGCTTTGAGGAAGGAACTCACTGCTCGGTTGTAACTGATCTAACGAGACAAACTTGCTAACCATTGCATACCACGTCGAATCGCCCAAATGATTTTCTAAGTGTAACTTAGATGTGGCACAGGCCGAATGTGTGGAGCACACACTGAAGGTCGAACTCACTATTCAATCATAATTCATCGAACGAAAGAAGCTTGCTAACCACGTTGGCGTACCCCAAGCCTATGTATAACAGACAATGATATTTGGTCGATTGCTGGAAATAGAATTTTTTTTTTTATAGATCTAACTGGCGGTGACGATTGCATTATACCACGTGACACATATTGGGGCCATAAATATTTAAATAAAGGTGAGAAAGGTTAAAACTAGGTGCAATCATGTCAGATTTGACATGAATTATTAATTTTATTATATAGTCATAGTGCGACATTTCTTTTCAAAGATTCCTTCGTAGTAACAGCTACTAACTGTGCAACTGTTTATGTCACGTTTATTAACACGATTCAAAATTTAATGAGAAAAAAAACGGCATAAATTTCATTCACTCTGATAATTGCATACTTAATGAAATAAACAAAAAATGCCGGGGAAAATTACTCGCGTTGATTTCCCTACAAAACAGAATTCCTTGATTGATTCGTTTTCGACGACTTATCACCCCACTGCAGATTATTTAAAATTGGGGAGATAGAAAAGTTTTAGTGATACAAATCAATCAGTAAGTTAAGTGCCACACGTAATACACGCTTGGCCGATCATGTATCTTTCGAAAACACATTAGCAACAAGTGGAGTGGTGAATGTGAGTTCCAACTCTCATAAAGAAAGCGTTTCTAAGCTTTCCATAAGTGTTTTGACAGAAAACAGTTGAAATTGGGTTCTTTATTCATTCAGTTAATTACCACACGTCATACACGCTTGGCCGATCATGTACCTTTCGATACATGACTGACGAGGTAGCCATTTCTTTCTACAGTAGACTGGTTGCCAACCAAGTCTATTCAAGCCATAGCTGGGTTGAGAAGAAGAGATGGATTCATGCCTTTCCCTAGGGTATTTGTGCATAAGTGAATCTAACGAACTAGACTGGAATTCGAACTCGGCTCTCCGAGTCTACATTCCGAGACGATATCCATTACTCCACAACGCACATCCGTTAAGAGTACAAATTTGATAAATAACGAAGAAATTATGATTTGGATATAAAGTGGGGGAACAATCAATATATAAACTGATCACTCACTTCATGTCCAAAGTAGTTTTTATACATTTATATTCCAGTGAATGTAAATTGATCTAAAATATATGACTGTGTACCTAATATGTATTTGATAAACAAACAAGAAATTATAATGTGGATATAAAGTAGGGGATCAGTTCTATATTACAATCAATATACAAACTGATCACTCACTTTGTGACCACATTAGATTCTATACATTTATATTCCAGAGAATATACATAAATCTAAAAGACATGACTGTGTAGATAATCTGTATTTGATTGATTGATTCGTTTTCTACAGTTTGTCAACCCTTTGTAGGTTATTTAAAGCCAGGAAATATTTTAAAATTGTAATAAATAATAATGGTTTAGTGATACAAGTCTTACTAATCAAGAGAGAATTCACATCTTTCTCAAGGCTACTTGCGCTTAATAGAATATAACGAACCCAACAAGAATTGTAACTCAGCTCTCCGATTAACAATACAGTGCCGTTATATATTACACCACCCGCACATCCAAGCTTACACTCCCTGGTTTTCTCAAACAGCCACTCTTCTGGATATAGGGGATAATTTTGTTATTCACTTACGTGCAAATACCCTTGGGGAAGGCATGAAAAGCAGTATTGACTGATTCTGGAAGTTTTTTTTAGTTTTTTTTTTTACAAAAAATGATCTGTGGAAAATGTTAAGTAACATTTTCTGACTGTATGTCGCTGGTTGGGACCCAGAAAGAAATGAGGAGGAGGAGGAGGAGGAGAAGAAGAAGAAGAAGAAGAAGAAGAAGAAGAAGAAGAAGAAGAAGAAGAAGAAGAAGAAGAAGAAGAAGAAGAAGAAGAAAAGAGGAGGAGGAAGAAGAACTTAATAAAAATGATAAAAATTGAACAATTGTCCCTGTAATGCTATTGATGTTGTGAAAGTTAGAACAAAACCTGAAACGTAACCATAACAACACGCCACTACATGCCTTAAGTCTTCCCGCAGACTTGGTAGGTAGGGTGACCATAGCCGAAATTGAAATATATACATTGGAAATGATTTTATGCAAAATGCCTCGAGAACAATTCATCTATGACAATGCATGAAAAATCATCAAACCATATACTAATTATCAATGTGTATTTATTTATATATTTCCTGTCCCATTTGAGAGCCTAATGAGAGAGATTGAAATATAAGTGGGAATAATAAGCATTTATTTGCAAGTAACAATTATTTCATGCAGTTGATTGATGGTCATCGCAAATGATAACAGGAAACTGGCGTCTGTACGTCTGTTTCAGCTGACCTAATGACCAGAGACGAGGCTTCTATGATAACAGATTCCATTTTTCTGACAATTTTCCTGGCATAATCAATAGCAGCTCAGAATAAAAATCAGAGTATCGAGTTCGAATTCCAGTCACGGTCGTTATATTCACTTACACACAAATACACTTAAGAAAGGCATGAGTAGCAGTAGAGACTGATTTAGTGGGTTTTTTTTTTTATTTATTTATAAAAAATGATCGGTGGAAGATGTCAAGTAACATTTTCTGACTTTAGGTCTCTGGTTGGGACCCAGAAGGAAATGTACATACAATAGAAATCAAAAAGGAAATAATAAGAAGAAAAGAGTAACCATAACAACACACCGCTACATGCAGACTTGGTAGGTAGGGTGACCATAGCAGAAATCGAAATATTATAATAATAATAATAATAATAATAATAATAATAATAATAATAATAATAATAATAATAATAATAATAATAATAATAATAATAATAATAACAACAACAACAACAACAACAATAATAATAATAATAATAATAATAATAATAATGAGAAGAAGAAGGAGAAGAGGAGGAGGAGGAGGAGAAGAGGAGGAAGAAGAAAATAATAACAATTATTATGGCTGTAAGAATGAATATATTAAAATAGTTTTTTATTAAAAATGCATTAGGAATTCTGTTACTATATAAAATGCATAAGAAACGAATTTCCTATAAAAAATATAGTGTTTATGGTTTTACATTGGAAATTATTTTATGCAAAATGCATCGAGAACATATCTACTATAAAAATGCATGAAAAATCATCAAACTATATACTAGTTATCAATGTGTATTTATTTATATATTTCCTGTCCCATTTGAATAAGTGGTAATAAATATTTATTTGTAAGTAACAATTATTTCATGTGATTTATTGATGGTCATTCTAAACGCTGGGATAACACGTAACTGGCGTCTGTTCGTCTGTTTCAGCTGATCTAATGACCAGAGATAAGGCTTCCATGATAATAGGTATCGTTTTTCTGACACTTTGCATTGTGGCATAATGGATAAGACCTCGGAATAAAGAATCAGAAGAGCCGAGTTCGAATTCCAGTCGGTGTCATTATATTCACTTACTCGCAAATACCCTTGGGAAAGGCATGAATAGCAGTACAGACTGATTCTGGAAGTTTTTTTAAAAATGTATTTATTAAAAATGATCTATGCAAAAGGTCATGTAACATTTTCTAACTTTAGATCTCTGGTTAGGACCCGGAAGAAAATGAGAAGGAGAAGAAGGGAAGAGGAGGAGGAGAAAGAAAATGATAAAAATGATAACAATTATTATGGCTGTAAGAATGAATATATTAAAATAGTTTTTTATTAAAAATGCATTAGGAATTCTGTTACTATATAAAATGCATAAGAAACGATTTTCCTATAAAAATAGTGTTTATGGTTTTACTATGAAATACACTGGAAATGATTTTATGCAAAATGCCTCGAGAACAATTCTACTATGAAAATGCATGAGAAATCATCAAACCATATACAAGTTATCAATGTGTATTTATTTATATATTTATATAACCATTTACTTGTTGTGTCTCAGCTGACCTAATGACCAGAGATGAGGCTTCCATCATAGCAGGTACCATTTTCCAAATCATTGACAGATTGTGGTGTAATGGATAGTGGCTCGCAATAAGAAATCTGAGAGCCGAGTTCAAATTCTAATCGCCTTCATTGCATTCACTTATGCGCAAATATGCTTATGGATAGTTACTTATCAATCTCTTCTCCTCCCAGTTATGGGTTAAATAATATGACAGACTCTAGCCTTGGTTGGCAATCAGTCTACCGCAGAAAGAAACGGCAACCTATTGACCGAATGCAGACTAAAAGACCCCTTGTTTTTCTTAGAGTCTTCTTATTATATAATAATCATCGACAGTGTAAAATTGACACTTTTATCCTTTAAATATATAATTGAATAACTATTAAGAGTATCTGTCTATATTTCTGTGATGTATTATGTACATTATTTACAATATTCGGACTATTGTCATTAAGGATACATGGCACAGTGGATAAAGGTGTTGGTTAGATCCAGTGACAGGACCCAAAGAGTTATGAGTTCAATACCTGGTTAAGACAGTGCAGAACTTGGAGTGGTGAATTAACAGGAGATAACTGATAGCTGACATCCATTAGACAGGGCACGTGGAACTAGAACAGTCTACCCCAGCGAGCGAAATAAAAGGATCAGTTCGACATTACAACCACCTGTCGAAGGCCGTAGCGTACAACGGCCGAAAAGTTGTAATAAATATGGCGACAAAGATGAGGACAATAGTCCGAATAATGTAATATAGTTGAACGCATAGAATTGTGTTCAAAATATATATATAGTTGAAGACAGAATTGTGTTCAAAATATATATAGTTGAAGGCTTAGAATTGTGTTAAAAATATATATAGTTGAAGGCATAGAATTGTGTTCAAAATATATATTGTTGAAGTCTGAATTGTGTTCAAGGTATATATAGTTGAAGGCATAGAATTGTGTTCAAAATATATATAGTTGAAGGCATCGAATTGTGTTCAAAATATATATAGTTGAAGGCATCGAATTGTGTTCAAAATATATATAGTTGAAGGCATAGAATTGTGTTCAAAATATATATTGTTGAAGTCTGAATTGTGTTCAAGGTATATATAGTTGAAGGCATAGTATTGTGTTCAAAATATATGTAGTTGAAGACAGAATTGTGTTCAAAATATATATAGTTGAAGGCATAGAATTGTGTTCACAATATATATAGTTGAAGGCATAGAATTGTGTTCACAATATATATAGTTGAAGACATAGAATTATGTTCAATATATATATAGTTGATAGCATGGAATTGTGTTCAAAATATGTATAGTTGAATGCATGGAATTGTGTTCAAAATATATATAGTTGAAGGCATGGAATTGTGTTCAAAATATGTATAGTTGAAGGCATGGAATTGTGTTCAAAATATATATAGTTGAAGGCATGGAATTGTGTTCAAAATATGTATAGTTGAAGGCATCGAATTGTGTTCAAAATATATATAGTTGAAGGCATAGAATTGTGTTCAAAATATATATAGTAGAAGGCATACATTTGTGTTCAAAACATTTAAATTACTGCATTAAATAACCTAGAGGCTTATATGCTGCTAAACCAAATAAACCAACTCATTTTCTTTAATTCTCAGCAACCCTTTGCATCCCAGTGACATTATTGCCCTGGTTCAGATGAAACTATTAAAAAAAAGAAAAAGAAGTGTATGTATCTAATGAACAACTGGAGACGGTTACTTCTAAAAATAGCTGTCTGCCCTGTCTGGAATTTACGCTCTGTCAATGAAAAATGCAGCACTGGGACAAAAAAGGTTTCCTTCATACTAATGATATGGTTATGTTATTCTTAATGTATCCATATATAATATAATAGATATTCAAACCATATACTAATTATCAATGTGTATTTATTTATATATTTCCTGTCCCATTTGATTATTTATATATTTCCTGTCCATTAATGAGATAGACTGAAATATACGTGGTAATAATAAGCATTTATTTACAAGTAACAATTACTTTAGTGCGATTTATTGATGGTCATTGCAAATTCTGTAATAACACGAAATTGGAGCCTGTTTGTCTGCTTCAGCTGACCTAATGATCAGAGATGTCGCTTCCATTTTTCTGAAACTGTGGCGTAATGGATAACGGCTCGAAATAATTAATCATCAAGTTGAGTTCGAATTCCAATCGCTTCTTAATTACGCACAAACGCCACAGGAAAATACAGGGTGCGGCTGGTATTTGAGGACATACAGATTTAAGATTAATACTGCTTTTCACTAACTTCTAATGTTTTTATTTTTTCCGAAATCAAGAATGGCCAACCTTATGATAACAAATGAAATGAAAAGGCATGCTGTGATTGTGGCATTAAAGGCTGATCATAGCGATTTGGATATTGCACGTTTTCTCAGAGTTGCAAGATCGTTTGTTCACAAGATACGAAAAGAGTTAGAAGGCGCTGACAGTTCCCCAATGTCTGCATCAAAACGTAAAAGACATTCTGCACGTTCTGATAAAGTGAGAACATCCGAATTTATTCCGAAAGTCAAGCAGACAATTGATGAAAACCGAGGCCAATCAATGAGGTCAATTGCCAAAAAGCTGCATGTGTCTGAAAAAAAACACACTTTTTTCCACAAGGTCTAAATACTGCTGCTTATATTGATGTTCTAGAAACAGTTGTCAAGCCCTGGATTGACAACATATGCAACGGCAGGCCTTACATATTCCAGCAAGACCCGGCTCCATCTCACAAGGCGCTACGAACGTAAGAATTTCTGGCTGACCATTTGTACGACCACATCACACCCAACATTTGGCTTCCTAACTCTCCAGATCTGAATCCACTAGACTATTATGTGTGGAGCGTTGTTGAGAAGGGGGTTAATAAACAGCCTCATAACACCAAAGACTCTCTTAAAGCTGCAATAGTTCGAGTAATGTCTGATATAAATAAAGACCAATTAATCAGAGTTTGCAGCCGATTTCGACCTCGTGTAGAGGCAGTTATGGATGCTAGTGGTGGTTTTATTGAATAAAATTAAATAATGGCTAAATTCCATGTTTACTTGTTTGTAATCAAATATAATTATTAATTATATTCATTTGTTCAGCAAGTTTTTTAGTAATCCATAAAATCTGTCCTCAAATACCAGCCGCACCCTATACACGAATCGATCTCTTGAGTAGCAGGACAGACTGAGTCCTATAGCCTTGGCTGGCAATCAGTTTACGGCAGAAAGAAACGGAAAAACCTACTGCGCGAACAACTTCTGCCTAGTCGTTCATGAATCGAAATAGACATGACTGGTCAAGCGTGTCACGTATGTCGCTTGACCGTAATGTAGACTAATAAACCCTTTGTTTTTTTTTTATTAGAGTTCTTCCCCCTTGAGGATTTCTCTCTTATATTTTTGTCAAGTTTACAACCAGTCAGCATTGGAACACAGGTTATTTTCCCCTACTTTCAGAGCTCTCTGCTCGTCCCAGACGATCTGTAAATAGAAAACATTATCCCATGTTTGACTCAAACTCTTGTCTTTTATCTGGCCCAAGCGACATTTTTTAAGCAATACACCCCAAGTTTTGTGTTATTGTAAGACGCAAGGGAGCTACTAGGAGTGACAGAGAATTAGAAAAAGTTAGAAGGAACCGGAAAGCTAATCCTAAACAAGAAACAACGGATAAACCACTACATCTCTCCAATGTCCGCGGAGGGGATTCAGCCGGACAATAGGCGAATCTATCTACTCCTATTAAAATCAGAATTTGAAATTAAAATAGAAATGGCCGTTCGATCTCCCTGCCTCTCTGTCTTCAAGGTTTGAGCATTCGGAATAAAACAGGTGGCTCTTAAAGGAAAAATGAGATAACATAGTTTTATTACGTTTACGAGCGTGAGCGACAACCTATTAGCTGCTTTCGTATGCTTTTTTTTTTTATTATGTGTTTGTGCTAGTTTGCTAACACGTTCGCACGTGACGACGCATGCGCGTTGCTGATTGCGTAGGTGTTCGTTCTTCAATGATTTTAATAATAACCCGTTGGGCGAATAATAAAACTTGATCATTTAAATGGTTCTATTCTGAATAAGTAATATATATTTTCTATTACTTACTTTTTTTCTTCTTTTACTCCTCCATTCTTCCTCAAGAACAAGCATTACGAAAGAGTATTTATTTTCGTTTTATTTATATATTTATTTCGCCTTCCGTGTGATGGTTTTAAGATAGAAAATAAAGTCAGTGACAGCAATGCTCAAAATCAGTTTTCGATGTCTAAACATTAATTCTTACTTTTCTCTCTGTCTTCCTTGCTTTCTTTCGTTATTACTTTCTGCTTTTCTTTGTCAACTTTCTTTCTATTCATTTTTTAATTTCTTTGATCCTTTCTTTTTCTTTCTTTCTTTCTTTCTTTTTCTCACGTCCTTGGTTTTCTTCCTTTGTTTTCTACCTTTCTTTCTTTTGTATTTTTCTTTCTTTCTTTCTTTCTTTCTTTTGTCTTTTTCTTTCTCTCTTTCTTTCTTTCTTTCTTTCTTCGTCTACTTTCTCTTTATTCTTTTCTTCTTTGATTTATTTGACTCTCACTTCTCTTTTGTTCTTTTTCTATCTCTCCTCCTGTCTTTCTTTTTTCTTTCTTTCTTTTTCTTTTCTTTCTTTCTTCCTTTCTTTCGTAGTTAGTCAAATTTCTTTGTATTGTTTTTGTTTAATTCGTTTCACCATCTATCCTTATTAGTTTCTTTTCTCTAACTCTTTCTTTCTTTCTTTCTTTTCTCTCTCACTTTTTCTTTCTTTCTTTTTCTCTTTCTTTTGCCTTTTTCTTTCGTTCTTTCGTCGTCAGCTTTCGTTTTATTCCATTTTAAAATTTATTTGAGCCTCCTTTTTCTTTCGTTCTTTTCCTCTGTCACTTTATTTTTCCTTTTCTAGCTTTTTCATAATTTTGTTTGTTTGTTTTTCTTTCTTTCTTTTTTCTTTCTTTCTTTTTTCTTTCTTTCTTTCTTTCTTTCTGTGCTTTCACTTGCTTCGTTCTCGTTCGTCCTTTCCGTCTTTGTTTGTTTGTTAGTTTCTTTCTTTCTTTCTTTCTTTCTTTCTTTCTTTCTTTCTTTCTTTCTTTCTTTCTTTCTTTGTCAACGTTCTGTTCATTTTTGTTTTGGTTTCTCCGTCGCCTTTCTTTCTTTTTATCTCTTTCTTTTTATCTTTGTTTTTCCTTTTCTCTCTTTTTTCTTTCTTTCATCTGTTTGTTTCTTTTTTCTCTCTTCGTCAACTCTCATTCTAATAATTTTTGTTGATTTATTTCTCTCTCTATCTCTTTTTTCCTCTTGCTTTCTTTTTCTTTCTTTTCTCTCTTTCATTCGTTTTTCTCGTCATTTCTCTTTTTCCTCTTTACAATCCTGCTTTCTTTTTTCTTTACATTCATCTATATCTTTATCTTTCTTTCTTTCTTTCTTTCTTTCTTTCTTTCTTTCTTTCTTCGTTCGTTCTCCTTCTATCTGTCTGTCTGTCTGTCTGCCTGCCTTTCTTTCTTTCTTTCTTTCTTTCTTTCTGTGTTTCCCTTTCTTCGTTCTCCTTCTTTCTGTCTGTCTGTCTGTCTGTCTGTCTTTCTTTCTTTCTTTCTTTCTTTCCCTTTCTTTGTTCTCCTTTCTTTCTTTCCCTTTCTTCGTTCTCCTTCTTTCTTTCTTTCTTTCTTTCTTTGTGTGTTTCCCTTTCTTCGTTGTTCTTCTTTCTTTCTTTTATTCTTTCTTTCTTTCTTTCCCTTTCTTCGTTCTCCTTCTTTCTTTCTTTCTTTCTTTCTTTGTGTGTTTCCCTTTCTTCGTTGTTCTTCTTTCTTTCTTTTATTCTTTCTTTCTTTCTTTCCCTTTCTTCGTTCTCCTTTTTTCTTTCTTTCTTTCTTTCTTTCTTTCTTTCTTTGTGTGTTTCCCTTTCTTCGTTGTTCTTCTTTCTTTCTTTTATTCTTTCTTTCTTTCTTTCCCTTTCTTCGTTCTCCTTTTTTCTTTCTTTCTTTCTTTCTTTCTTTCTTTCTTTCTTTCTCTTCCTTTTTTCATATGCCCTCTGTCTTATTCTTTCGTTCTTTCTTTCTATCTTTTACTGCATACGAGCCTGGACTGACGTTGACTTAACAGAGTTGTAAGTTCAGTACATTTTCAACGCATTTGGTTTTTAATGAAATCTTTTAACTCCTTACCAATCCAAAATCTATTATCGGACCAAATTGTGGATAGATGCTTAAAGGTGAAATATTGATTATCTTACAATAAGTATTGTCAATGGTTTTTACAGACAGGAATACTTAAAAACCGCCAATAATTTTTTTACCATAGGGATGCATTGCTAATGATTTTTACTACAGAAATGCATTGCTAATGATTTTTACTATAGAAATGCATTTCTAATGATTTTGACGGTAGGATTGCATTCCGAAAGACATTTAACAAAGGATTGCATCGCCAATTATTTTTACTGTAGGATTTTATTAGCAATTTCTTTTCATTAGAGGAATACATTGTCAATGATTTTACTATAGTAATGCATTGCAAATGATTTTTACTATAGGAATGCATTGCTAATGATATTTACTATAGGAATGCATTGGAAATAGTTTTTACTATAGGAATGCATTGCCAATGATTTTTACTATAGGAATGCATTGCAAATGATTTTTACTATAGGAATGCATTGGAAATGATTATTACTATAGTAATGCATTGCCAATGATTTTTACTATAGGAATGCATTGCAAATGATTTTTACTAAAGGAATGCATTGCAAATGATTTTTACTATAGTAATGCATTGCCAATGATTTTTACTACAGGAATGCATTGCCAATGATTTTTACTAAAGGAATGCATTGCAAATGATTTTTACTATAGTAATGCATTGGAAATGATTTTTACTATAGGAATGCATTGGAAATAATTTTTACTATAGGAATACATTGCCAATGATTTTTACTATAGGAATGCATTGCAAATGATTTTTGCTATAGGAATGCATTGGAAATGATTATTACTATAGTAATGCATTGCCAATGATTTTTACTATAGGAATGAATTGTCAATGAGTTTTACTATAGGAATGCATTGCAAATGATTTTTACTATAGGAATGCATTGCCAATGATTCTTACTATAGGGATGGATTGGAAATGATTTTTACTATAGGAATGCATTGCCAATGATTTTTACTATGGGAATGCATTGCCAATGATTTTTACTATAGGAATGCATTGCCAATGATTCTTACTATAGGAATGCATTGGAAATGATTTTTACTATAGGAATGCATTGCCAATGATTCTTACTATAGGAATGCATTGCCAATGATTTTTACTATAGGAATGCATTGCCAATGATTTTTACTATAGCAATGCATTGCCAATGATTTTTACTATCGGAATGCATTGCCAATGATTTTTACTATAAGAATGCATTGCCAATGATTTTTACTATAGGAATGCATTGCCAATGTTTTTTACTATAGGAATGCATTGCCAATGATTTTTACTATAGGAATGCATTGCCAATGATTCTTACTATAGGGATGGATTGGAAATGATTTTTACTATAGGAATGCATTGCCAATGTTTTTTACTATAGGAATGCATTGCCAATGATTCTTACTATAGGAATGCATTGGAAATGATTTTTACTATAGGAATGCATTGCCAATGATTCTTACTATAGGGATGGATTGGAAATAATTTTTACTATAGGAATGCATTGCCAATGATTTTTACTATAGGAATGCATTGCAAATGATTTTTACTATAGGAATGCATTGGAAATGATTATTACTATAGTAATGCATTGCCAATGATTTTTACTACAGGAATGCATTGCCAATGATTTTTACTAAAGGAATGCATTGCAAATGATTTTTACTATAGTAATGCATTGGAAATGATTTTTACTATAGGAATGCATTTGAAATAATGTTTACTATAGGAATGCATTGCCAATGATTTTTACTATAGGAATGCATTGCAAATGATTTTTACTATAGGAATGCATTGGAAATGATTATTACTATAGTAATGCATTGCCAATGATTTTTACTATAGGAATGAATTGTCAATGAGTTTTACTATAGGAATGCATTGCAAATGATTTTTACTATAGGAATGCATTGCAAATGATTTTTACTATAGGAATGCATTGCCAATGATTCTTACTATAGGGATGGATTGGAAATGATTCTTACTATAGGAATGCATTGCCAATGATTCTTACTATAGGAATGCATTGCCAATGATTCTTACTATAGGAATGCATTGGAAATGATTTTTACTATAGGAATGCATTGCCAATGATTCTTACTATAGGAATGCATTGCCAATGATTTTTACTATAGGAATGCATTGCCAATGATTTTTACTATAGCAATGCATTGCCAATGTTTTTTACTATAGGAATGCATTGCAAATGATTTTTACTATAGGAATGCATTGCCAATGATTCTTACTATAGGGATGGATTGAAAATGATTTTTACTATAGGAATGCATTGCCAATGTTTTTTACTATAGGAATGCATTGCCAATGATTCTTACTATAGGAATGCATTGGAAATGATTTTTACTATAGGAATGCATTGCCAATGATTCTTACTATAGGGATGGATTGGAAATAATTTTTACTATAGGAATGCATTGCCAATGATTTTTACTATAGGAATGCATTGCCAATGATTCTTACTATAGGAATGCATTGGAAATGATTCTTACTATAGGAATGCATTGCCAATGATTTTTACTGTAGGAATGCATTGCAAATGATTTTTACTATAGGAATGCATTGCCAATGATTTTTACTATAGGAATGCATTGCCAATGATTCTTACTATAGGAATGCATTGGAAATGATTCTTACTATAGGAATGCATTGCCAATGATTTTTACTGTAGGAATGCATTGCAAATGATTTTTACTATAGGAATGCATTGCCAATGATTCTTACTATAGGGATGGATTGGAAATAATTTTTACTATAGGAATGCATTGCCACTCGAGCAGATTCTTCCGAAGAGGAGTGTTCCCAGATCAATAGAATTTTAACCTATTCAATTGATTGATTGGTTCGATCTCTCTTGCTTATCAACTCTTTGCAAGTAATTTAAAGCTATAAATATTTTTAGCTTGTAAAAATTTTTTTTAAGAAATAATAATAATTTAGAGATAGAGAGATACAAATCTTTCTAATTAAGTCATGGCTGTCGGAGAAATGTTAAATTCATATCTTTACCGTAAATGGATATAATGAAATCAACGGGAATTGGAAATCGCTTCTCCGATTAAGAATACCGTGATAATATCCATTACACCATCCACAATTTCGTCACCCATCTAACAACTGGCCTGACTGGACGCTGCTTAACTTCGTTTATCGTACGCGAACCGGCTTTGAACGTGATATAGCCGTATACCTTAACCTGTTCATGTCTAGGATCATCTGTTTTCTTCCCCACATATCCCAATAAACTGTGGGTTTTACTCTATAATCATCTCGGTCCTGGGTATGACGATAAACTATATCCGCATCCTGTGTAAGACGATAAACTACGTCCAGCAGCAATGCCTCTGATCAGGAGGTTTTGAGGAGCTTGGAACCACCTCTTAATTGCTGGTGTTCCCAGGTCCACCCTTACCCGATCTGGTAGCACCTGTTAGGGTCCCAGCTATGGGTAAATAGTTAACCCGGAAACTGGTGTAAAAATGGGTTTTAATGCCAGGAATACTTTGTAAAAAAATTATTATCAGCAATAATTTTTGAAGAAAAATCTATTACCAAAAATACGTTTTTGAAAAAATATTACCAGCAATACATTTTTGGAAAAAAAATGTTACCAGCTATACAGTTTTGAGGAAAAAATATTACCAGTAGTACTCTTTTGAAAAAAAATTATTACCAGCAATACATTTTTGAAGGAAAAAATTATTACCAGAAATAGATTTTTGAAGGAAAAATTATTACCAGAAATAGATTTTTGAAGGAAAAATTATTACCAGAAATAGATTTTTGAAGGAAAAAATTATTACCAGAAATACATTTTTGAAGGAAAAAATTATTACCAGAAATAGATTTTTGACAAAACAAAATATTACCAACAATAAAAAACTTTGTCGGCATTAAATAACCCATTGAGGTTGATATGCCGTATAACACAACAAACCGAACCAAACCTATAACCCTCTACCTTGATCGGCTCTTGGGCCTTGTACAAGGTGAATATCACTGTTAAAAAATTATTTTTTTATTGACTAAACTTATCTTAGTTTGGCCGTAGTCCGCAACATGAGACAGGTTGTGAGAATCGAACATATTACTATCGTCAACAAGTCAAACTCCTTAACCATTACCCTAACAGTTGTCTTTAGTTTGCGGGTCTCGAAGATAAACTAGAGAAAATATTCAGTAGATAACTAAATATATTATCTTTCTTGTGTTGGATGTCATTTTATCATTCTTTCCCGGCTTAGGGCCATATCAAGTTGAAACATCGGTTCTCAGCAAGATCAACGACGTTAAGCAACGTTGAGCATGATCCGTACTAATATGGGTGACAGTTTGGGAATACCTGTTGCTGTAAGCTTAGATGCCCTGGGGTGTCATAAATAACGGCTCCGAATTGGAAATCAGAGAACCAAGTTCTAACTTCATTCGTGTTCGTTATATGCCCTTACGCGCAAATACCATAGGGAACGTATGAATCAAGCTCTTCTCCCCAAAAC
Organism: Acanthosepion esculentum; assembly: GCA_964036315.1. Taxonomy (NCBI): domain Eukaryota; kingdom Metazoa; phylum Mollusca; class Cephalopoda; order Sepiida; family Sepiidae; genus Acanthosepion; species Acanthosepion esculentum. The sequence goes on along the minus strand of OZ038514.1, from coordinate 45,115,274 downwards.
TATGGGTTAATTAGTAGAACTTATCAGTAAATACTTATTACTCCCTCCCAAATTTTACAATCTAAAAAAATGAAAATAACCTGCGATAGGTTCTTTTTTATGCCCCGTAGACGATAATGGCTCTCCACAAATTCCTGTCCATTGTAGAGATTAATAATTTTTTTTTGTTATATCTCCTAAACCGTGTTTCGACATCCATTTGGTCAAGCTCATTACCTATGTTATTGGTTGTTTTCCTCTGTGCCTCGTGCCTTAAATGTGTCCTTTGAGTATCAGATTTTCGAAGCCTTCTTTCCCCATTTTCTGCCCTAGAAATTTCAACTGTCTCTTCTTGAGTAAAAAGTGTCCTTTATGTTTCTGTTGTCTCTAGAAGATCGTCGTTGCTCACGTATTCGATCCATGGTATCCTCAGCATCCTTCTGTAGAACCACATTTTTGTTGCTTCAAGCCTCTGCTTCAACAGTGAGGTGTTTCTCGAGCGTTCACTGCCGTACAGGAAGACAAACATCACGTAATACTTCAGTACTCTTTTCTTTCTGACGAAGTTTATTTTTCTGTTTCTTAATACTCTGCTTAGCTTTTGGAAATCATCTTTCTCTATCCCAAACAGAGCCCTAGGATTTCAATGAGTCATATTCCGTTCTCAGTTATTGAAAATTTTGTACTTGTTTGATTTTCGTATCTCAAATTTGAAATTTGCGTTTTAGTTTGGTTTGGCTTGTTTTACCGCCTAAATGGGTTATTTAATGGCGACAAGATTTTTATTGATGGTAATTTTTTTCTTTTTTCAAAATATATTTCTGATAATGTTTTTTCCAAAAATGTATTGCTGTAAATAATTTGTCCTTCAACAATTTATTGCTGTTAATAATTTTACAAAAATTTATTACTGGTATTAAAACCTATTTTTACTCCTGATCAAAGGCCTTGCCGCCGGATGTAGTTTATCGTCATACCCAGAATGTTTGCCTTTTGGGGTCATCCTTTTGCTAACAAACATGCATTCTGACTTCTTGCAATTGATGATTAGTCCTTTCTTCTCGCTTTCCTTCTCTACCTCTGTAGGAGTTTTTGTAGTTTTCTTTCTGTGTTTGCTATCAATAGTGTCTCATTTGTACATTTTAAGTTGTTAATATTCTATCATATAGGAGGACTGATATTACGTAACAGTTCAGTACTCTTTTCTTTACATTAGTCGGACTATTGTCCTCATCTTTGTCGCCATATTTGTCACAACGTTTCGGCCGTTGTACGCCCCGGCCTTCTTCAGGTGGTTGGAATTTCGAACTGAACCCTTTATTTCGATCACTGGGGTAGACTGTTCTAGTTCCACGAGCCATGTTTGATGGATGTCAGTTATCAGTTATCGCCTGCTAATTTACCCTCTGAAAGTTCTCCACTGCCTTAACCAGTGACAGACCCAAAGAGTGTGCGTTCAATACCCGGTTAAGGCAGTGGAGAATTTTCAGAGGGTAAATTAGCAGGAGATAACTGATAACTGACATCCATCAGACATGGCTCGTGGAACTAGAACAGTCTACCCCAGTGATCGAAATAAAGGGTTCGGTTCGAAATTCCAACCACCTGAAGAAGGCCGGAGCGTACAACGGCCGAAACGTTGTGACGAATATGGCGACAAAGATGAGGACAATAGTCCGACTAATGTAAATACTGTACATAATACCTCATCTCAGAAATATACACAGACTCTTTTCTTTGCTTCGAAAAAGTCTTTTTTTGTTTCTTAATACTCTGCTTAGCGTTTGGAAGTCATCTTTGGCTATTCCAATGCACCTTAATATTTTGGTGTTGCACATTCCGTCCTGTGTTAGAACGCTTCGCAGACATTTAAATTCTTGTATTTGGCTGATTTTGGTATCTTCGAAGCCACAAAAAAATGAATCTCAATCTCTCACAGAGATAATTTAGTTTATTTCGACACTGAGTGAACGAGAGATAAATACCGCGCATGCGTGTGTGTGCGTGCGTGTGTTTGTGTGTAATATATATATAGAGAGAGTGAGAGAGAGAAAAGGAGAGGGGGAGAGGAGAAATTGGCTAATGAGAGAGATAATAAAAGAAAGAACAGGTAAATCGATAAACGTTTGCTTTTTCTTTCTTTTTTAAATGTCTGTACCGTATATACTCTTTGTATAAGTCGACTTCATGTATAGTCTGACCACTGAATTTTGGGGCAAGAATTGTAACTGTTACCCCCCCTCACAGCACACACACACACACACACACACACACACACACACACACACACACACACACACACACACACCAAAATTACGTGTGCATAGTGCTGCCGGTGATCGAAAATGCATCTTCAAATAATTAACAATATATAAATAATAGGACCCCCTATTTTTCGTAAAAAAAAAATGGTCACAAAAAACTTCCCCCTACTCGATATTATATGGAAATTGTACGCCTATCGGCCTATGCATTCAAAAGTCTCAATAAAGATATTTTCCTCTACAGCAGTATTCTTGGAGAGAAAACCACAGTAATGCCCGATCAGCCACAGAAGACTTCCGCAATCAAGTCGCGTTCGACTACATTGAGTCCTCGAATTACGACAGTGTTCCGTCCATTCGATGCGTCGCAGCGTGATTTTGCGCGTAAGTGCGATGAAATCGAATCTGGTCAGATTAGCGGCTGATATCAAAAGCGACATTCTTTCTGTTGACAACCGGGGCAAAGAATGGCTTGTACGCCTCCAAAACTAATCATCTCTCTATTAATCATCTAAGAGACACCTTTCCGCCTTCCATCAGCTGATGCAAACCTCCAGGAGAGTAATGGAAAGACTATATTGAATCCACTGCTATGTTACCTGGTAAGAAAAAGTAGGTTCATTTTGTCGCGCTAGACATTTCTTTTTTTTTACAGAATCTATCATAAGTCTGCCATTCGTCCATGCTTAGAATATTACAACCACACATTGTCTGGTGCTGCTTGACAATATCCAAAGAATAATCAGTAATATTATAGGTCAAGATCTGGCATCTCGGCTTCAGTCATTTTCACACCAGGGTAAAGTTGCTTCCCTCTACCTATTCTATAAATGCTTATATGGTAATTTTTGGAGCAATCTCTTCACTGTGGCACCTAAACGTTTTGCATTTAAACGTAGAACTAGACTGGCGTCGAGATCTCATCAGTTTGCAGTTGAGTTGGTTAGATGCATCTGTAAGTTCTATGCTAGCAGTTTCTTTTCTCGCACTACTCGCTTCTGGAAATCGCTTCAGTTTCCATGTTTTCCAGCCAACTTTAATCTGGAAAAATTTAAATGCAGTGTCAATCGCTACCAACTGTCCTCCAGATTACTCTTCTTTTGTTCGCGATACTTAGTGTAATGTTTTTGTTTTTAATTCTTCAATGCCCAGTTACACCTTGTGACTTACTGTCCCCTTTGGGGTGAACTCGAAAGAAAGAAAAGAATGAAGAATGTTAAAGCACGGACAGAAAGAAAGAAAGAAAGAAAGAAGAAAGTGAAAAAAAGAAAGAAAGAAAGAAAGAAGAAAGTGAAAGAAAGAAAGAAAGAAAAAGAAAAAGAAAGAAAGAAAGAAAGAAAGAACGGACGAAGGAGTACGAAGAGAGTGAAAGCGCAGAAAGAAAGAAAGAAAGAAAGAAGAAAGTGAAAGAAAGAAAGAAAGAAAGAAAGAAAGAACGGACGAAGGAATACGAAGAAAGTTAAAGCGCAGAAAGAAAGAAAGAAAGAAAGAAGAAAGTGAAAGAAAGAAAGAAAGAAAGAAAGAAGAAAGTGAAAGAAAGAAAGAAAGAAAGAAGAAAGTGAAAGAAAGAAAGAAAGAAAGAAAGAAAGAAAGAAAGAAAGAAATCGCAGAAAGAAAGAAAGAAAGAAGAAAGAAAGAAACAAACAAACAAACAAAGAGAACGAAGAAAGTGAAAGCACGGAAAGACAGAAAGAAAGAAAGAAAGTAAGAAAGAAATTAAGAAAGAAAGAAAGAAACTAACAAACAAACAAACAAAGACGGGAAGAACGAACGAGAATGGAGAAAGTGAAAGCATGAGGCCATTAAAGTAATAATAACTACAACGAACCGAGAAAATTTCACGATTTTCCTCTTTGAATGTTCTAAAGAATCTTAATTCTTAATGACTGAATTAGCTCATGGCGAATATCTATGAAAATAAAATATCCTTAAAAATGTATTTATCACATCGTTAAAATATTTGAGCTTGAAAACTTTGATAAAATATTGCAATAACAATCATAAATGTGAATGCAGGTCATTATTTTAGGAATTATATTTGAAAATGACATTTTTTCCATTTCACTGAAGCAGACGTAAAATTTTTCTTTCTTTCTTTCATTCATTACCTAACTGAAACCAAATAGTGTCTTTCTCTCCTCTTCCTAACATTCCTGCAAATGGAATAGTCCATTATTTATGAGGTTCAGGCAGGAGACGTTAAACACTTCCATCTTCCCTTATTTCTTTCACGGTGGAATAATAGCGGCTCGGATTGAGGGATCGGAGTGCGAGTTCGATCTTCCAGTCGGGTCCATTGCATTCACTTGCGCGCTAATACCCTTAGGTAACGTATGAATCCTATTCTTCTCCACCCACCCCCAGCTATGGGTAAATAACAGGACAGACTGGGTTCGATAGCTCTGGGTGGCAACCGGTCTAGGAAATGGAAAGCTCTGTATGTAGCCGTTGCGTATCACATACTACACAGCTACAGAGAGGATAGTTCGCATTGGCGCCATGATCCCGACTATGGTCGAATGGTGACGGTGATTTCTTTCTTCTTTCTTTCTTTCTTTCTTTTTTTCTTTCTTTTTTCTTTCTTTCCTTCTTTCTTTCTTGCTTTCTTTCTTTCCTTCTTTCTTTCCTTCTTTCTTTCCTTCTTTCTTTCTTTCTTTCTTTCCTTCTTTCTTTCTTGCTTTCTTTCTTTCCTTCTTTCTTTCCTTCTTTCTTTCTTTCCTTCTTTCTTTCCTTCTTTTTCTTTCTTTCTTTCTTTCTTTCCTTCTTTCTTTCCTTCTTTCTTTCTTTCTTTCTTTCCTTCTTTCTTTCTTGCTTTCTTTCTTTCCTTCTTTCTTTCCTTCTATCTTTCTTTCTTTCCTTCTTTCTTTCCTTCTTTCTTTCTTTCTTTCTTTCCTTCTTTCTTTCCTTCTTTCTTTCCTTCTTTCTTTCTTTCTTTCCTTCTTTCTTTCCTTCTTTCTTTCCTTTTTTTTCTTTCTTTCCTTCTTTCTTTCCTTCTTTCTTTCTTTCTTTCTTTCTTTCTTTCCTTCTTTCTTTCTTGCTTTCTTTCTTTCCTTCTTTCTTTCCTTCTTTTTTTCCTTCTTTCTTTCTTTCTTTCCTTCTTTCTTTCCTTCTTTTTCTTTCTTTCCTTCTTTCTTTCCTTCTTTCTTTCCTTCTTTCTTTCTTTCTTTCCTTCTTTCTTTCCTTCTTTTTCTTTCTTTCTTTCTTTCCTTCTTTCTTTCCTTCTTTCTTTCTTTCTTTCTTTTTTTCTGCGCTTTCTGTGCTTTCACTTCCTTAGTTCTCGTTCGTCCTCCCCGTCTTTGTTTGTCTGTTAGTTAGTTTCTTTCTTTCTTTCTTTCTTTCTTTCTTTCTTTCTTTCTTTCTTTCTTTCTTTCCGTGCTTTCACTTTCTTCGTTGTCTTTCTTTCTTTCTTTGTTTCTGTCTTTCTTTTTGCGCTTTCACTTTCTTCGTACTCCTTCGTCCGTTCTTTCTTTCTTTCTTTCTTATTCTCACTGAAACCAAGTAGTGTCTCCCCCTCCTGTTTCCACGCGAACAAACGGAATAGTGCATTATTTATGAGATATTAGCAGGGCGTGTCGTTCGTGGAAAAAAAAAACAAGAGAGAAACAAGGTCAATAATAATAATAATATTTGAAATTCATCTATATAGATAGCAGAGAAACAGACGACAGTAAGTGTGGCACAGGAATCCGAATGTAACTAGAAATATAGAATGATGCCTTTCAGAAACAGAGGATACTATTATGAAATATGAAAATTGCCTTAACATCTAAGAAAAGGATACTGAACTGCAATATCATGAATAATTCTCGGCATGAAAAATGAACAAAGGATTTATTTATTTGTTTACTTATTTGTTTATTTAATTTATTCTTCTTGTTACTATGCCACGCATAATGAAAGTCAACGACATTTCCCAGATGCATCAACACACAGAAAAGACATATATATATATATATATATATATATATATATATATATATATATATATATATATATAACAGTTGTCACAGAAGCAATACGATTCTGTCTTTTAAAATTACCCCGAGGAATTTTTAAATCCCTTTTTTTATTTTATTTCGTGACATTTAGAGAGAGAAATAATGTGTTTCTTGCAGCATTTCTCTGTTTCTTATTCATTTTTTTTTTCATCTGAAACTAGAAACCATCTTTGTTTCTGAGTTGAATACTCTCAGACTAGGATGAGTGTAAAAACTTTTGAAAACTAGTTACGATACTGGAAGACAACATGGCGGAAAAGATATTTCGTAATACACACAAGAAAAATAGGAAGGAATAAATAATTGGCAAGAACCGAAATGAAGTCACAGAAAATTGAATTTTGCACAAGAAAGCAAAATGGATTTTTAAGTATGGAACGAAGAACAAAACTGGTTATTGGTTGCATCGATTGAAAGAGAATAAAATGAAAGAAAATGATGGATGATAAGAAAGAAAGAAAGAAAGAAAGGAAGAAAGGAAGAAAGGAAGAAAGAAAGAAAGGAAGGAAGGAAGAAAGAAAGAAAGAAATGAAGGAAGAAAGGAAGAAAGAAGGAAATAAAAAAACGGAAAATAGTTTAAAAAATGAAACAGAGATGTAAGAGGAGGAAACGGGTGAAAAGAAAGAGAAGATAAATGAAGAAAGGGAGAACGTACACGAAACAAAAGAAAAATAGAAAGAAAGACAGAAAAAAGCAAATAACATTAAAAGAAAGAAAGAAAGAACGAAAGAAAGAAAGAAAGAAAGAAAAATGCTAAGAAAAAGAAACGGAGAAATGTAAGAAAAGGAAACGAGTGAGGAATGAGAAAATAAATATAGGAGGCGATAACGTACAGTTGAATAAGAAGAAGAAGGAGGAGGAGTAGGAGTAGGAGAAGAAAAAGAAGAAGAAGGAGGAGTAGAAGAAGAAGAAGAAGAAGAAGAAGAAGAAGAAGAAGAAGAAGAAGAAGAAGAAGAAGAAGAAGGGAATAAATATCACAATATACAATGTAAAAGACATTAATGAGCTGCTTCTTTTTTTAATGACATTAATGAGCTGCTTCTGTTGATAACAGACCTAACTCCGGTAGTTATTTGCCTTCAGGAAACTTTTCTTAAGAGAGCTAATAAAATAAATATTAGAGAGTACTAGCAATACAAAGGGAAATACGATTTTGCAGTTCACGGAAAACATTTGCCAACTGATTTACAGTAATGCCTGAAAGCACATTAGTTATTTTAGCTATATTTAAAACTAGGCACATTAAACTTTATAACATATTTTACAGATTATATATATATATATATATATATATATATATATATATATATATATATATATATATATATATATATATATATATACAGAAAATTTGTTTATTTATTTATTTGGGTCAAATTATTTTGCTTGTTTTTATTTATTTTTTATTTTTATTTCTTATCTTATATATTTATTTATTTATTATTTTTATTTTGATCGGTGTTTTTATTAACGTAATAAAAATTTGTTTATATAGCTTATTTAATAGTTTTGTTTTTGTTTGGGAAGATAATTAAAGCTATTTGTTCAATTTTGGGGTTGATTGTTGTAGTTTGTTCTAACTATTATTTTGGCGGGAACAGCTTTTAATTTATAAACAAATAAACGACTTCCGGTAAAATAACCGCCCTAATAGACTACACACAATAAGCTATATATTTTTTTTTTACTACGTTAATAAAAACACCGATGAAAATAAAAATAAATATATAAGATAAAAAATAAAAATAAATAAAAACATGCAAAATAATTTGAACCAAACAAATAAATAAACAAATAAATAAACAAATAAACGACTTGCGGTAAAATAACCGCCAAAATAGACTACCCACCATGCACCACTAACCCGTATATATAAATAGCCGAGGAAAATAACAGCACTCCTGGCCTGGTGATTGCATCTAGCAGGAAACAGACGGTCGCCTCTAAATGTTGACTTCTATGTTCACTTTCATATATATATATATATATATATATATATATATATATATATATATATTTAAGCTTTTCACCCCAAGCAAGGCTGGAAGCCACTTGCACGCAAGGGGTTGCAGAAGGTTTGGAGGAAGAGCAGATAAGTGTGGTGAAGGAAAGGATGTGGAGAAAGATAGTGGATCGATCAAGGCAAGGGGGTTACAGAAGATTTGGAGCGAGAGCAGATAGGAATGAAAGGGGGAAAGGATGTGGAGAAGGGAAGTGGATAGATCAAGGCAACTGGAGATGTCAATTGACGTTAAACTTAAATAGTTGGAGATTATATTTGTCAGGGAAACAGGAATAAGGAAGGGAGTTCCACAGGCGAGAGGTGCTAGACATGAAGCTATTGGAGTAGAGGAGACGTCTACATCTAACAGTTTCAACAGTGAAGGAGTGGGAACGGGATGTCCGCCTCGTAGGACGCTTAAATTCATGAGGCCTGGGAACCAGCGAAAGCAGGTCATCGGAGCAATTACCGTGAAAGTATTTGTAAAAAAGACAGAGCGAGGCAACGGCGCGTCTGTGAGAGAGCGACTGCAGACGAGATGACAGATCAGGGCCAATTACGTTGTATATCCGTCTCTGGATCTTATCAAGAACCCTGAGGCAAACAGCAGGGGCTCCAGACCATATATACTCCATGCAAGGGCGAATGGTTGATTTATAGATTTGGAGGATCGATTCCGGGGAGCCAACTTTCCTTGCGTTGGATGAAGCAATTGACTCGATATCCAGTCACTCTGCAATCGATTTATCTTTGCCTGAATTTATCTTTGCAAGATTTGCAGGAATTGGGCCCAAGCGGTAGACTGACGGAATTCCATAAGGAATTTCCTAAGAATCGAAATTTTCAACTCCGAGGAGGAAGTACACTATCGGAAGTACAAGAAGAAGAGGAAGGAGTTCCACAAGGAAGCATTCTATCAGTGACGCTTTTTTTGTCTTCAAATCAATTCCATAGTTAAATCCCTACGCCCAGGAGTTAGATGTTCCCTTTATGTTGACGATATTTTAATAATGTACAAATCTCGACATATGAATTCAATAGAAAGGCAACTTGAGCAATGCTTAAATAAAATATAAATATGGGCCATGAAAAATGGTATTACGTTTTCGAAAACGAAAACTAAATGGAAACACTTCTACAAATTAAGTAACTTACATAATGATCCATGTTTGGAATTAGATGAAGCAGAAATTCCAGTATTGGAGCAGCACAATGTAATCTTTGACAGGAATCTATTGTTTATCCCTCATCTGAAGTATTTGAAAACGAAACACATGGCAAAGTGAATAAAGTCGTTGGTTAGATCCAGTGACAGGACCCAAAGTATGTGAGTTCAATACCCGGTTAGGGCAGTGAATAACTTTCAGATGGGAATTAACAGAAGATAACTGATAACTGACATCTATTAAACATGGCACGTGGAACTAGAACAATCTACCCCAGCGAGCGAAATAAAGAGTTCAGTTCGACTTTCCAACCACCTGAAGAAGGCCGGAGCGTACAACGTCCGAAACGTTGTAATAAATATGGCTACAAAGATGAGGACAATAGTCCGAATAATGTAAATAATGTACATAATACCTCATTTCAGAAATATAGAGAGATACGGCAGAAATTCCAGCAGTGGAACAGCACAAGTTTCTAGGTGTAATCTTTGACAGGAAACTAACTTTCATCCCTCATCTGAAGTATTTGATAACGAAATGTAGCAAACTCCTAATGCAGTGGCTAAAAACGAATGGAGAGCAGATTGTTATACTCTGATCAAACTATATAGACTGCTACTCCGTTCCAAACTGGATTATCCTAGTTTTATATATGAGGCAGCCAGAAAGTCGTACATAAAAATCCTCAACTCAACATCAAGGGCTCAGATTAGAGACCTTATATACAGAAGCAGGTGAAACCCCTACAGATCTTCATATTATGTAAAACTTAAATCGTGCCCAACTAATCCGGCTTATAGAACTACATTTGGCCCAAATTAGTGCCATAAATTCTGTCATCCAGAAAATGTCTTTTACGACATAGAAAATGCCTTTTTCGACATAGAAAATGCCTGTGATACTACAAGGAAGTTCAGTATATTGAAAGATCTGCGTGAACTGGGCCTAAGAGGGAGGACTGACACAATTCATAGCAAACTTCCTAAAAAAAACGAAATTTTCAAGTAGAAGCTACATTATAGGAGGTACAAGAACAGGAGGAAGGAGTTCCACAAGGAACCATTCTATCAATGAACCATTTTTGCGTTAAACTCAACTCCAGAGTTAAATCCCTAAGCCTAGAAGTTAAATTCTCCTTCTATGTTTGACGATTTTTTAATCATTTTACAAATCTCGATATAAGAACATAATACAAAGATAGGTTTAGCAATGAAATAAAATACAGAAATGGGTTTACGTTTTCGAAAACGAAAACTAAATGTATACATTTCTGTAAATTAAGTAAATTACATAATGAACCCTGTTTGAAATTAAATGAGGCAGAAATTCCAGTAGAGGAACAGCACAAGATTTTAGGTGGAAATTATTTTTTTATCCCTTACCTGAAGTATTTGAAAACGAAATGTAGCAAAGTCCTACAACTTCTGCGCGTCGTGGCTCCTACTGAATGGGGAGGGGCTCCTCGGCGTGGTGTAATGGTTAACAAGCTTGTCTCGCTAGATCAGTTACGACTGAAAAGTGAGTTCGATCCTCACTAGGTGCCCATACTTTCGGCCTTTTGCCACATCGAAGCTACGCTTGGAAAATAAACATACTGAATGTGGAGCAGATCTGGATACTTTGATCAAACTATATAGCTCGACTCCGTTCCAAACTTAATTATGCGAATTTTATATATGGGGCAGCCAGAAATTCGTAAATGAAAATCCTCAGCGCAACTTACCATCAAGGGATCAAATTATTGCTGGTGGCTTTTAGAACATCCCCGGTGGAGAGGTTATATGTAGAAGCAGGTGAAACCCTTGCATCGTATTAAACTGACATTGCAGTACTATGTAAAAATTAAATCGTGACCAACTAAACCAGCTTATAGAACTACATTTGGCCGAAATTATTATGATCAATTCCGTCTTGCGGAAAATACCATACAACCATATAGATTTAGAATGAAATCCATTGCTGAAGAATTAGATACTTCATTTTCAAATAGACAATAAACAACAGTATCCAGTATTTCACCAAAGACGAGTAAACATATCTGAAGCCATTCTTGAAATTCATGATTTTCCAACGGAAAACGCCAAACCTTCTCACATTTCTGGACAAATTCCAGGAAATACTGGAAAACTTGTATGACTATAGAACAATGTATACGGACGGATCAAAAGGTGGGGACTAGTAAGACGCGCAGCAACAAAAAAGGAAACCCCTCCTGTTATGATGTTGGTTTGGGGTTTGTAGAGACAAACGACAAATAACACGTAACAATAAAAAGGGTTTTATTGGTTGGTAAAAGGCACAGAAATCGCCTGAGTAGTCTCTAACTAGCTCAGCCAAGAACTTTCTCGGTATTTATCAACACTCCCACATGTGTCGAATGTGGCACAAGGCCGATTTAGTGTGGGTTCCCCGAGCCCGTAGGCTCGGCCAAAAATATGCCCATTAGAACCCGTACACGGGTTCTAGGGACTGTCAACCTCCCCGGACGAAACTTTGCCCTGCGACAAAGCCCCGTCCGAGTTCCTCTCCGCCGAGGCGGAGAGTTCGACAGCACAGCTCCCTAGCCGCAGCCAAGAACTTTCTCTCGCACTCTGTCTCTCGACGTGCCGCTATTTAAAGTCTTTAGACGCAGACAAGTTCATCTTCAAGAGGGGTGGTAGGTTTCCGACACAACACCTCCCAAGGGGAAGTTCGGTTTTCACGGTGGGTAAACTAAAGAACTCCCTAATTCTATCAGACTCACCCTCCGTCCTATCAGCCTTGGAGGAGAACATATCCAACAATCCAATGATTATTAAAATATTTCAGAAAATCAAGACAATGAACAAAAAGAGAAAATATAATATCATGTTGGATCCCTAGCCACATGGAAAATAAAAGATAACTGTTAAGCAGATATGGCAGCCAAATCAGCTTTGGATATCAATGTGGATGCAGGGATCAACGTCCCATATACATTTAAGGAGGAGATAAATAAATATATACTGAACGATTATCCCAATAATAAACTCTATGCAATCCAGCCCAAGCTTGAAGTAAGTAATACATCTTTCAGAAAAGTCTCGAAAAGGGGTGGTCGTAACGTCCGGCTTGCGCATTAGCCATATGAGTATCCAGTATTCCACCAAAGACGATTAAACTCCAGAGTTAAATTTCTAAGCCCAGGAGTTAGATGCTCCCTTTACGTATTAAAATTGGCATTGCAGTATTATGTAAAAATTAAATCGTGCCCAACTAATCCGGCTTATAGAACTACATTTGGCCCAAATTATTGTGATCAATGCCGCCATACATAAAATGCTATACAACCATATAGACTTAGGATAAAATCTATTGCTGAAGATTTGGGTACTTAAATATCAAATATACAAGAAACAACGGTTTCTTGTATTTCACAAAGGATGATTGAACATCCTGAATTCGTTCTTGAAATCCGTGATTTTTCAAATAAAAAAAACACCCTCTGACATTTCTGGCGAAATTCCATGAAATACGGGAAGACTTCCACGATTATGCAACCATATAAACAGACGGATCAAAAAGTGGGGGGGGGAGTAAAACGTTCAGCAGTAAGCCAACAATTTACCAAAACGAAACACCTCCAAAAAAAGGGATGTTAGATTTTCACTGTAGAGGCTTATACGATTCAGCTAGCTCTAGATATCATGACGGTGGGTAAACTAAAGAACACCCTAATTCTATCAGACTCACCCTCCGTCCTATCAGCCTTGGAGAAGAACAAATCCAATGATTATTAAAATATTTCAGAAAATCAACATAATGAACAAAAAAAAAAGAAATCAGCTTTGGATATCAATGTGGATACAGGGATCAACGTCCTATATACATAAAAGAAGGAGATAAATAAATATATATATGTTTTTTTAAATGGCAAGAGTACTGGGACAATTATCCACATAATAAACTCTATGCAATTCAGCCCAAGCTTGGAGTAATAAATCTTTCAAAAAGTCTCGAAACGAGGTCGTAACGACCATACGAGAATGTGTTCATTCTTACTAAGGAAGTTCGGCCAGTGTGCCAAGCATGTAAAACAATATTATCCATTAAACATATTTTGACAGTGTCCAGAACTAGTTATCTCAAGACAGCAATTTTACAATACTGATAGCATGTTTGAGCTGTTGGAGAATGTAAATGTGAATGATATACTGTCAGTTCTAAAAGTGGTCGTCGGCCTCGACAAGAAAATATAAACCAGCAGAGAATAACGATAAAACATAGTTTTTATAATAATAAAAACAAATGAAAAAAAATATGTACAGAGCCAGACTATTGATAACAAAAAAAACTATTTGCAGTAATAAAACTAGAAAACCGGATATGTAGTGAATAAATATTGTCCGAAATGCTTTACTGAAGGAAAAATAATACAAGAAATATAATATATCTATTCAATTATAACAATAAGAAATCATTTATTGAACAAAGTAACTGATAATAACAAAACAAAAGTCATTGAAACAAAGCAAGTTCAGTCGACCATTGATGACAATTCCAGAACAACGTAACTATAAACAATTTTTTTCTATCCTCTGCCAGCCGCAATGATGGAGAAAGCATTACCTCGAACCATCGCCAGTGAGACACGCTGCAAGAGCCACTCCGTTTCGCGAGGCTCGTTCCTTAATCGAGACGCAATCGCGTCAATCCTTCGAAGGAAACACCATCGAACGAGGGCACATAACCCCTGAAGTCTCCACTGCCACAGGAGTAAAAAAAAATCTATCAGCAAGAGAAGAATATTTAACTATTTTTTTTCATATCTGCGTCTCGGGCGACGGACCCCGGCTCAACCGCGGACCTGATCAAATTACCGGCCGAAAATGTATCCACACAGGTCGCATCCCAAATCAACGACTTACCCATTTTAAAAGGGAAGATGGTAACGCCATCCGGCCGCTTTCTATCACCACGGTGAGGCCTACGCGTTCGATTTGGGAAGGCAACCCAGCTGCATCCAAACCTCTTTTGTAATTGTCTCTCAAAAAAATTTGCAAAAGGGTAAATGAAACTTGATTTACAAACTGATTTTGTTACAAAGAAAACTTTCTTATTCATATATATAAAAATATATATAAATATGAACATTGAAGTCAACACTTAGAGGCGACAGGCTGTTTCATGCTAGACACAATCGTCAGGCAATTTATATTTGCACACGCTCTGATATTGAGCACTTTATCCCATAAATATAGCACACCTTAAAAGTATATATATATATATATATATATATATATATTTGTTGGCATTAAATAACCATTTGAGATTGATATACCGTAAAACAAAACAAACTAAACTAATTTAGGACAGTGGAAATATCTGGAGTCATGCTTTTCCCAAGAGCGTTAGTGCGATATGAAAGCGATCTGAGCCGAGTTTTGAACTATGTTTATAGTTCCGGTTTCTGTATTGTAAACCCTTGAGCTACCAAACTCATCTTCGTTTTTTTTTTTAATATGCTGTTTCTATTACAACTTATACATACTAAACACTAGAAGCACAACAAAGCTCTTTTGGAACGAGAGGCAAATAATACCTACTTGAATGAACCTCCCACAATACCATGACTCCTACACCAGCCACGCGACTCTGCCTGGGGAACCAATTCTGTACGCTTCAAATATGTCACTCGAGAATAGGCTATTGTAGGCGAAAGAACGCACAAAATCAAAGCTTAAATGTGCAGGTAGCTTAATGGTTATAAACACGGAATGTGAACTCATAGAATTTTGATCGTTTCAGTTTCTTTCTCTAAATACCCTTGGTAAAGGCATGAAACCATACTTTTTCAATCTGAGAGAAAAAAATGCATTAAATTCAACCCCCTCCACCGACTGTTCTGTGTCTATATTAACACAAAACATGTAAAAGTCTATGTCTATATTTCTGAGATGAGGTATTATGTACACTATTTACATTATTCAGACTATTGTCCTCATCTTTATCGCCATATTTATTACAACGTTTGGAATGTCGAACTGAACCCTTTATTTCGCTCACTGGGGTAGACTGTTCTAGTTCCATGTGCCATGTTTAATGGATGTCAGTTATCAGTTATCTCCTGTTAATTCCCCTCTCCAAGTTCTCCACTTCCTTAACCGGGTATTGAACTCACAACTCTTTCGGTCCCGTCACTGGATATAACTAATGCCTTTTATCCACTATACCATGTGTCCTTAAGATTTTTTTTTTAGATTTTGTTTGGGGAGAAGAGTTGAATTCAGGCCTAAGTGTATTTGCTTTTAAGTGAATACAATAAACCCAATTGGAATTTAAACTCAGCTCACTGATTAATAATTTCGAGCGATTATCTTTACAGCAATCGCATATTCATGCTTACAGCAGCTGGTATTCCCAAGCGGGTACCCATCTAGGTACTGTCCAGGCTCGATGTTACTTAACTTAGGTGATTGTACGGGAATCGGTGTTTCAATGTGATGTGGCCGTAAGCCCACAAGAATTTTCCTCATCTTTGTCGCCATATTTATTACAACTTTTCAGTCGTTGTACGCTCCCACCTTCTTCAGGCGTTTGGAATGTCGAACTGAACCCTGTATTTCGCTCACTGGGGTAGACTGTTCTAGTTCCACGTGCCAGGTTTTAATGGATGTCAGTTATCAAGTTCTCCACTGCCTTAACCGGGTATTGAACTCACACTCTTTGGGTCGTATCACTGGATCTAACCAACGCCTTTATCCACCGTGCCATGTGTCCTTGAAGACCCAAAGAGTGTGAGTTCAATACCTGGTTAAGGCAGAGGGGAATTAACAGGAGATAACTGATAACTGACATCCATTAAAAACATGGCACTAGAACAGTCTCAGTGAGCGAAATAAAGGGTTCAGTTCGACATTCCAACCACCTGAAGAAGGCTGGGTAACGGCCGAAAGTTGTAATAAATATGGCGACAAAGATGAAGACAATAATCCGGATAATGTAAATAGTGGAAGTATATATATATATATATATATATATATATATATATATATATATATATATATATATATATATATATATAAAATCCCGAGAAGTGGGGTTTGAACACTTACGTTGAAATACCGGTTCCCTCACGATCACCGAAGTTAAACAACGTTTTTTTGACAAAAAAATATTACACCGCCTCGAGGTGCCCCAACTAGAAAACCAAAAAGATATTACCAGCGTTATATTTTTGTAAAAGAAATTGCGAGTGCTCCCAAGAAAATTAAATTATTACATTAAATAACCCATAAGGATGTTGATATGCCGCTAAACAAACAAAATAACGCATGGTCAGGTGAATGCCAGTCAATTATGTGCCATACGCGATACACGCTTAAGCGATCGTGTATCTTTCGATATATGACTGACAAGGCAATTTTTTTTCCCTGCAGTAGATTGTCATCTCTTTCTGCGGTAGACCATTTGCCATTCAAGGATATAGAACCCAGTCTGTCTTTTAGAAGAAGATTCATACCTTACTTGGTAAACCTTTCCCAAGGGTATTAGCACGTAATGGATTCGACTGTAATTCGAAATCGGCTCTCTGATTCTTCAATCCGAGCCGCTATCAATTACTCCACCTAGGTGAATGGCAAAATTTAAAAGAATATATGCAGCATAAAACAACTCCCTGGTAACGCGTTTCGTTCCGAAAATTAACTTCTTCAGACAAATACAGTGTAACCCGGATATAAGAGAGTTGTCGGGACCGGAGAAGAAGTCTCTTATATCCGGGTTTGGTCTATTATATATAAACTATCACAGGCTCTAATTTGGGACCAGAGAAAATCTCTCTTATATCCGGGTTTCTCTTATATCAGGGTCTCTTATATCCGGGTTACACTGTAACAGTTTTATTGATAGAGAAAGGCGACAAAATGAGGGATCCTAGAAATATAACAAGAAACGGTTGCCGACTATATCGAAATTCCTATGACAGAGAGGCGCGTAAATTTAAATATTGAAGTCCGCTGTACCCAGAAGATTAATTCGACCAAAATATTCGCACAGCTTCGTTTATATCTATTTATACTTTTATCGTCATTGCTTTTAATTATCCAAAATTATCTCCGCATTATTTCGCGAACAAAATAGATACGCTGTACGATCACAGACGTAAAGATAATGTCGAAGACGCTGAAAGTATTTCTGGTTTCAAACTAATAACTTCCCCAGTAAATTTTACTGGGGCGATATTACAGCAAGAACGACGTGCAACTGATGTATTGAGTGTATTTTGTAGAAATTTCTATTTAATATTTCATTTAGATTCCTAGCAGACTCTCCTATGTATTTCTTGGGAATTTTTGTTGTCTGTTCCTGTAAATTCTTGAAATCAGGTTTATTTTGTTTTATACTAATTAAATTGCTTATTGTTTACGACGTAGCTGTGATAAAGTTTAGATATTATGTCATTTGCAGACAGTACTGTTTCGCTGTATCACAGCTCCTCAATGCAACTAGACATCCGAATGCTTCAAGCCAGGACCGAAACGCGACCAATTGTGTGTCAGGTCAGAGTTTCTACCACTGAGCTATCATCATTCAGCAGAGAGAAACAGCTAATTGTAGCGTATTGTTTTTACGAATGTAAAAAAACGCCAATCAGCCAGAGGGCTCCAATTCATTTTTACTGAAGAGATTTGCATTTCTTTTCTTTGTAGTCGCTGTTGAGCTGGTAGGTAATATTACACATCTAGTTTTATTTGGGTTATTTGGTTGCATTCTTTTCTGTTACTGTCAATTTTGTAAGCTTTCTTCTTAGCGTTATATGTAAAACTACTGGAAGATTTTAAAAGCATTCTCGACGTATATTTTTTATCTTTTCTGATAATCCACCCAAATGATGTAAAGTTACTTATCGCAAATATTAATTCACCCAACTAAAAATTATGAATTTTAAATCGATGTTTGATTATTTTTTAGTAAATGTTCGACACTTTTTGAAATAATAAATTTCAAATAAAAATTTATTTAGCTTGCCTCACAACTCCAACCCTTCTTACCCATCGACATAAATAGTTTTAAAATAATAAATATTTTTTAAAATAAATAAATAAACAATTTTATAAGCGTAACAAATTACGCATTACTTATTTCAATTAACCGCGTTACTTAAAACGATTATTTCGCTACTTATGTAAATACAAAACCATTCATAGTTGACAATGAATACAAGTAACACATGGCTATAAAAAAGGTAATTTTTTTTCTGTTAAATTCACGCCAAATAATGTAAATTTGTCGCAAATATTAAATAATTCACCCTAGGGAAAGATAAATATTAAATGAAAACTCCAACCTACAGAACTAAATTTACCAAAAATCAGGGAGTTATTTATATTTTGGACGTGCGGATGATAATCGAGTTACTTACAAGGAAATTTTTGCAATTTAGAAAAAAGAAGAAATCTGTTTTTGGCTCGTTTATCGGGGTGAGCGCGAACGTAGACCCCACATTTTCGAAATAGCGCATCAGAGTCACATCTGAGTCGTCTACATTGGGGCAATCGCGAAGGTCAACCCAACCGGAGTACAATGGAAGGACCTCGCTCTGGGAGAATTTCGTGTGAATTTTAGCAAATAAAAATTCTTTATTTTGAGGTAAATTAATAATTTTGGATAAATTAAGGAAGAAAATCCTATTTTTGGACATAAATATCGAGAGCTGCAAATTCTAAGTCAGTATGAGTAAAAAAATAAGTAATTTTGAATATTATTTGGTTGTTGTCGTTTCAATACAAGTTTATGGAATCCATTTTCTTATTGGTAGATTTTCCAATACGGTTTAGTTCGTGATCATTAGCAGTGTTGTTTAAAATGATATCTTTTTTTTAATCATTTCACCCCAAGCATGACGAAAAAGTCACTACGATGCAAGGAGATACTCTATGTGAAAGAATCTGAAAAAATAAATCATTATAAACGAAAGTGGATGAGAAAAGAACATGAATTAAGGTTTGTGTTTCTTTTTTTACGGTTTATCAACATCTTCATGGGTTATTTAATGGCGACATGTTTTTTAGGATAGGTTCCTATGAATAGAAGATGTATTCTTTGTAAAAATTCAGTTTGCAGATCGGGATTTGGGTTTATTTTGTTTTACGGCAGATCATTATTAATGAGTTATTTAATGCCGATAAGATTTTTATGATAGGTTCGTATGAATAGAATATGTATTCGTTTAAGAAAATCTGTTTTTAGATCAGGGTTTCGGTTTATTTTGTTTTACGGCATATCAAGGTCAATGGGTAATTTAATGCCGACAAGATTTTTAGGATAGGTTCGTATGAATAGAATTTGTATTCGTTGAAGAAAATCTGTTTGTACATCAGGGTTTGGGTTTATTTTGTTTTACGGCATATCAAGGTCAATGGTTAATTTAATGCCGACAAGATTTTTAGGATAGGTTCGTATGAATAGAATATGTATTCGTTGAAGAAAATCTGTTTCTAGATCAGGGTTTGGGTTTATTTTGTTTTACGGCATATCAAGGTCAATGGGTTATTTAATGCCGACAAGATTTTTAGGATAGGTTCGTATGAATAGAATTTGTATTCGTTGAAGAAAATCTGTTTGTACATCAGGGTTTGGGTTTATTTTGTTTTACGGCATATCAAGGTCAATGGGTTATTTAATGCCGATAAGGTTTTTAGGATAGGTTCGTATGAATAGAATTTGTATTCGTTGAAGAAAATCTGTTTGTAGATCAGGGTTTGAGTTTATTTTGTTTTACGGCATATCAAGGCCAATGGGTTATTTAATGCCGACAAGATTTTTAGGATAGGTTCGTATGAATAGGACATGTATTTTTGTAAGAAATCAGTTTGTAGATCAGTGTTAGTATTTCTTTCGTTTCACGGCAGATCAACCTCAATTGGTTATTTAATGCCAATAAGAATTTTAGGATAGGTTCTTATGAATAAAATTCGTATTGATTTTAAGAAATCAGTTTGTTGATCAGGATTTAGTTTATTGTGGTTTACAGCATGTCAACCTCAATGGGTTATTTAATCCCCGCAATATTTTCAGGATAGGTTTCTATGAATAAAATATGTATTCTGTGTAATAAATCAGTTTGTAAATCAGGTTTCATTCAAGTATTTTTGTAAAGAGGTTTTTTTGTCGAGAGTTAAATGTATTCCTGGCAATATTTTTTTCGAAAATATATTGCATGTATTTTCGCTATAAAAACCTATTTTTACACTTTGTTTTACACTGTTTGATCCCAGTTTGGGGTGTCAGTTATGTGCCCATATCTGGGACCCTAACAGATTCTACCATCCCAAGTCAGGGTGGAACTGGCAACAATAGCAATTAAGAGGTGGTTCCCCGTTTCTCAAAATCTCCCGATCAGAGGGCTTGCTGCAGGATGTAGTTTATCGTCATACCCAGGACACCAGGAATATAAAAAAAAAACAGAAGATAAAAAATGGATGCCATGTAGTCAAACGAAAAACCAATGTGATATGAGTGTCAAGCTTGGAAAGTGAAAATTTCAGTGAAATATATCTGAAATTTTCAAAATATTCATCTGAAATTAAGAAAATTGGAGCTTTATATAAGTATCCTCATGGCGTTAATTTAAACTGACACCTCTTTTTTTCATATATTCAATTTATAATAAGAGTCTACAATTTGAAAATTACATTGGAATGTGTTGGAAAATTTCTATTTTCACGAAATTGTAAACTTTAAGTAAAATGGTTACAATATATAGAAAAAAAACAGAAATCATACCCAGCTTGTCGATCAGTACTTTCATTAAAAACATTTTGAATTAATGCAGTTACGGATATAACAGAAGTAGTTTGTATTTATTCAATCGAATTTAGCTGAGGACACGAAGGGGTAAAACAGGCAACATGAAGGTCTACTTCAGATCACAATTATTTGGGATTTTAAAAAATTCAATTTGTCATTGGGATGTGTTATGGTCCAATAGAAGACCCACTTCAGACCACAATTATTTTGGAGTTTTTTAAATTCAATTTGTCATGTGCTACTAGGGATGCAAAAGAGGATACATTTATAAAGTAATAATTTATAATATATATATATATATACACACACACACACACACACACACACACACACACACACACTAGTAGCCATACCCAGCTGGTCGATCAGAAAAAGCGTTCAATTAGAATGGAGCAAAAACAGCATCATGTTTAGATGTAACAGAATCTATCTTCTTCAATTAATTTAATGTGCTTTCATTAAAAACATTTTGAATTAATGCATTTACTGATATAATAGAAGTAGTCTGTCTTTATTCAATCGAAGTTATCTCTCTCTCAGAGAGGCGCAGTATTTATAGAGTCAGCAAGAGTCCATTCTCGTTATAGGTAAGTTCCCATAATAGGATGTAAAAGAGTATATATTTATAGAATTGTTAAGTTTGATGAAAATTGGTTGAAAGATCAAGGGAAAATAAGAAAGAAACCAGTAAAAATCGCTATTTTTTTGCTATTTACGCGGGTTTTCACTATATGAGTGGACTCAGTTATCAAGTTAAATAACTGTTAAACAATCAACTTATTGTTAGCTACATTTGAGTGAAGTTTGTATTAGACTGCGTGAAAATTGATGGAGTTTTTATTTTAAAATTTGCGATTTTTCGCTAAACGCAGTGGCGTAGACAAAAGAGGTATTGTTGAGCTAGTCATGATGTAAGTAACCTACATACGGAGTTTGAACGAAATTGAAGGAAAAAGTTGAATTCATCGATTTTTGATCGGCTTTATCGGTTACTGATTTTTTTAAATTATCGATTTTTTACGCTATGGAACTACAGTGAGGTGAAACAAGTATTTGGACAGTAAAAAAAATAGGATTTAGAATCATATATTGAAAGAAAAGCATTGTCTAAAGCTCACAATATATTCGTAAAACAATTATAAATGCAAATAAACAGCAAAAATAAATTATTTGCCACGTATATATATTTTATATACAAATTATTAAAACAGGTAGCGAAAAAAGTATTTGGACAGTTCCGAAATTATGTTTAAAATTAATGTTTTGAATATATTTCATGCTCGAATTTGTTAGAATTTTATGGAATAGTCTAGAACGTGCATTACATAAAGGTGTTAGCTATCTTGATGGTCAGTTCACCCCAAGACGTTTCACTAACCAAAAGAGATATATACATGGATAAATATCAACAGAATGAGATAGATAGATAGATAGATAGATAGATAGATAGATAGATAGATAGATAGATAGATAGATATCAACATAATGAGATAGATAGATAAACAGATAGATTGATATCAACGGAATGAGATAGATAGATAGATAGATAGATAGATAGATAGATAGATAGATAGATAGATAGATAGATAGATAGATAGATAGACATCAAGAGAATGAGATAGATAGATAAACAGATAGATTGATATCAACGGAATGAGATAGATAGATAGATATCAACAGAATGAGAGAGAGAGATATATATAGATATCAACAGAATGAGATAGATAGATAGATATCAACAGAATGAGATAGATAGATAGATAGATAGATATCAACAGAATCAGATAGATAGATAGATAAATAGATATCAACAGAATGTGAGATAGATAGATATATAGATATCAACAGAATGAGATAGATAGATAGATAGATATCAACAGAATGAGAGAGAGATATATATAGATATCAACAGAATGAGATAGATATCAACAGAATGAGATAGATAGATAGATAGATATCAACAGAATGAGAGAGAGAGAGAGAGAGATATATATAGATATCAACAGAATGAGATAGATATCAACAGAATCAGATAGATAGATAGATAGATAGATAGATAGATAGATAGATAGATATCAACAGAATCAGATAGATAGATAGATAGATAGATAGATAGATAGATAGATAGATAGATATCAACAGAATGAGAGAGAGATAGATATATAGATATCAACCGAATGAGATAGATAGATAGATAGATAGATAGATATCAACAGAATGAGAGATAGATAGATATATAGATATCAACAGAATGAGATAGATAGATAGATATCAATAGAATGAGATAGATAGATAGATAGATATCAACAGAATGAGAGAGAGATAGATATATAGATATCAACAGAATGAGATAGATAGATAGATAGATAGATAGATAGCTATCAACAGAATCAGATAGATAGATAGATAGATAGATAGATAGATATCAACAGAATGAGAGAGAGAGATATAGATATCAACAGAATGAGATAGTAGATAGATAGATAGATATCAACAGAATGAGAGAGAGAGATATATATATATAGATATCAGCAGAATGAGATAGATAGATAGACAGATAGATAGATATCGACAGAATCAGATAGATAGATAGATAGATAGATAGATAGATAGATAGATAGATAGATAGATGGATATCAACAGAATGAGATAGATAGATAGATAGATAGATAGATAGATAGATAGATAGATAGATATCAACAGAATGAGAGAGAGAGATATACAGATAGATTGATATCAACGGAATGAGATAGATAGATGCGCTCATTCATACATACATACATAGATATTAACCAAATGAGATAGATACATGGATAAATATTAACGTAATTCTTACAGTAATGTTCACCCTTTACACAGACCGGGGCCACTCCTAGTTAGACGGTTACGTTAAGAGGACATTTGTGTGTATAAGAGTGGGAAATTACAGTTAAGCCGAGCCTTGGAAAACATCCTGTTTGGAGTCGGTTCCTCGGTACAGTAGTTCGCAGGAAGATGCTGTTGGAGTGGAACTTACTTCTCACCGATGCGATACGGAGGCAATGTGGGTCTTAGCCGTTTTGAATTGGCGGGACCAGAAAATGTAGTTCGCCTGAGCACTTTCCTTGGTCTTAGCTGTAGAGTAGCAAGAGGTTTGCCACATCCTGCCTGTGGGAGAGAGGTTGACCGGTATAGAATAATTCATAACCCACAAGGGATTGGAGACGCTTTTGAACTCTTTTAAAGCTGGAGATTAACGTCTGGGCAACTCCCGGCCAAATATGACTCCATTTTTGGTCTGATTTGAGGTATCGTTGAGCTAGTCATGATGTAAGTAACCTACATACCGAGTTTGAACGAAATTGGAGGTAAAAAGTTGAATTCATCGATTTTTGATCGGCTTTATCGATTACTGATTTTTAAAAAAATTATCGATTTTTTACGCTATGAAACTATCTCTTAGTTTGTACAATGTATGTGCCAAGTTAGGTCAAAATCGGTTGGATGGATTTCTAGTGAAAAAGGATCACACAGACAGACAAAAAGGCTGACATACAGACATCCTCTGTTTTATATATATATATATATATATATATATATATATATATATATATATATATATATATATATATATATATGGATAGAGAGAGAGATTTATAATTAGATCTTACAATTTGAAGAACTGAAAATTACATGAGAATATGCTGGACAATTTCCACGTTTTCATCAAATTAAGAAAAGGTTAGAATATATGGAAAAAGCAGAAATCAGTTCAAATTAATACTAGTTGGGTATGGTTTAAATCTCAAACGATTGCTTTTTTTTACAAGGCCCGAGGGTCACTCGTGGTAGAGGGTTACATTAGGAGGGCATTTTTCTGTATAGGAGTGCGAGATAACGGTTAACTCGAGCTTTGAACAGGTTAAGATTGTAGTGATCGGGTTAATATTCTGATGGAAGTCGGTCCCACAGGGCAGTGGTTCGCAAGAAGAAGCTGTTCGAGTGGAACTTACTTCTCACCGACGGAATACGGAGAACATGTTGATGGTTTGCTACTATTTAAGTGGCATGGCGTGTTCTAGCCGTGGATGTTTGAATTGGCGGGTCCAGGGAATATAATGCGTCCGAATAGAGCAGTGAGAGGCTTGCCACATCCCGCCTGTGGGAGAGAGGTTGGGTGGTGAAGAATAATTCATCACCCACAAGGGATCGGAGACGCTTTTGAACTCTATTAAAGCTGGAGATTAAGCTCTGGGCAACTCCTGCCCAAATATAACAAAAGTAAACTATTTTTGGCCTGATTTAGCTCTTATAAAGACAGAGGATAGCGGGGGTTCAAGTACTTACTGGACAATCTAAAAATTAGCACGTTGTTTTCATTCACTTTTGTATGTGAGCTTTTTCTGTTCTCTATCATGAGAGCAATCAAATTTCCAAGATTTCTTTCCTTCTCTTTCCTTGATTTCTTGTGAAAAATCACTTCGATCCGAGCAAGCGAATAACGCTGTTAAGACAAAAGGGCTTAGTAATTGTGAGAGTATATGAGGAAAAGAAAAATATATTAAGGAAAGAGAACAGTAAAATAGCATAAATAAAACGGCAGAAGATAATAAACGACAATAAAATTTAAATTCTCGAAGATTGAAATTGACTAGAAAGCCAGAAGCCGAAAAAGAGTTCCAGAAGCAACTGTTAGCATAGACGTTGGTACTGAAAGAAGACTTGTGAATAAAGGTTCATGTTTAACAGACGGCTCAAAATAATGTCAACAGATACTACAGTTTGATCCGAATTACAAAGAAGATAGAGTTGCGATGCTCGACAAAAATTAGGAGAGGAGGTCAGGAACAAATATTGAGTAATTAAGCATGTTGATCAGAATTATTACAGAAACGATTAGCGAAGTTCACTATTTGACAGTGTGACTGAACAACTGTTATTTAACTCGTAGTTGAGGGGGAGAAACGTGGATTCATATTCTTTCTTTAGGGTATTTTGGTGAAAGCGAAACCAACATTCTCGGTTCGCATTTGAACACCACAGAGCAGACCCCGAACTCTCACCTAGCCTGAGGGATGAATATTCTCTCTTGGACTTTTCATGTCTAGTGTTAACGGTTATCCTTTCCTTTCATATTCCATAGTAAAAAGTAAGTTCCGTTTGGACAGATTCTTCCCAAGAACTGTTGTTTTGTTAAACAGACGCCAGACAGTAATTTTCTCGATCCCTACAAACTTGACCTCTTCAAATCTAGGGCTAACCGTTATCTTTCTTTTCGTATTCCCATTGTAACAAGCAAGTTACATGCGGACAAATTCTTCCCAGAGAACAGTTGCTTTGCGGAAACAACATCCGGCAGGATGTTTTTCCCAATCCCTACAATCTAGGCACTTTCAAGTCTGTGGCTAACCGTTATTTTTTCCTTTCATATTCCCATCGTGCTGTAGAGTTACTTTCCGCAGTGGAAACTGTATTTGGACTAAATTCGGTCCTAAATAGGTTCAACGTACAAAAACGTTAGGAACTTGTTATAATAAGTATTACGCAGAGTAATCTAGTTGTGGTAGCTGACTACTTTCGTATTCAACTCCCAGTTGACCCTCACTGACTCCTACTTATATTAGGTGAGAGAGTCTATTATCTGTAGACTAGGTGTGTTTCACCATAACACATAGTATGATCGTTCGAGTGATATATATATATATATATATATATATATATATATATATATATATATGTGTGTGTCTGTGTCTGTGTGTGTGTGTGTGTATGTGAGTGTATATATATATATATATATATATATATAAAGAAATATCGTCTTAAAGTGTGCTTTATTTATGGGTTAAAGTGCTCAATATCAGAGATAGAGCGTGTGTAAATATAAAAGTGGACATGGAAGTCAGCACTTAGAGGCGACAGTCTGTTTCATGCTAGTGCAATCGTCAGGCAACTCTCTATATATATATTCGCAATCACTTGAAGTATGTCAAATAATCTCTCTCTCTGTCTCTCTCTCTCTCTCTCTATATATATATACATACATATATATATATATATATATATGTATATATCTGATTGAATAAAATATAAACATTATGTCTGCTTATTTTTACCTTAATCCTTTCATATTTACGAATATTTTTCCGTATATTACAATTAAATAAGGTAAGAAATGCACTGTAACTGTGATAATCATTTTTATTTCCCAAGTGCTTTCCATCTCTTTCTTAGATCATAATCAGGGGTGCAACTGTTAAAGCAAAGACTATGTGCAGCTATGCATTACTGATTTATTTTCTTATGCGTTTATATGCTACGGCTGACAGTTAGGCTTTAGCGTTCATTAGAACGTGAAATGTTATCCATCATGGAAATTTTTCTTTTAAGTTGGAATTTCATGCTCAGGCGCGCATTAAAGAGTGAAAATGAACAAAATAGATGACAAACAGACTCTCTTGTTTATCTAAGCACTATTTCTACTATGGAAAATCAAACCGTTAAAAATTTTATATCGGGAGTACCAAGAATTCCTTTAAAACTACGTGGCACCAACATACCTCATCTTTCACCAATAACGCGTACAGAAATAGGATTTCACTTTCTAAATATTTTTGGAATTTAAAAGAAGTAAATAAAACCCCTACGGTAAAATGGAAAATACTAAAAAAAACAAAAAACTAGAACTTGTGAATCTTTAAATGAATCATGTTTCCTATGTTTACACGAAAAATTACAAATAATCAAGTTTGCTGACAAAATTAATCTCTGTTAAACCAAAGGAGGGAATCAAATGTAAATTGTCGACACGGTTTATCTTTTACCTAAAAATAT
The DNA here is from genome assembly GCA_964036315.1 of Acanthosepion esculentum. NCBI lineage: Eukaryota > Metazoa > Mollusca > Cephalopoda > Sepiida > Sepiidae > Acanthosepion > Acanthosepion esculentum. The sequence goes on along the minus strand of OZ038514.1, from coordinate 45,087,286 downwards.
AGTTAAATTTTTTAAAAATATTACGTATTACCATTTCTTATAGCCACAATTTATTAGTATATAATGGTTCACTCTCTGTGGGTAATTATCTTATTTTGTTTATTCAGCTTCAATATTACCATGTATTACCGTCTAGTTAGTATTATTAATATCATATATAGATATTCAACATTTTTAATTTTATCTACAGGCCCTTTAAGAAGCTTCCTGAATATAAAACTTTTTAACAATTTTTTTGTTAATTTTCCGTGTGATTAACCAACTCCTCCCTTGAATATGTCATATTTGTCTGCAATCGCGATACATTTGTCGCTGCCATATTGTCAGCAATACTTACTTTTCAATTTAGTGTAGATCGGGCATTTAATTGGTTAATCAAGACATACCCACAAGTCTATTTTTAATTCTGACCTCATGCTCCCCCTTTAAATTTCGCAAAGGAGATAACAATATCGCCTGAAGAATAACAACCATAGTATTGAAACATGAAAGATTTTGTATAGAGATTTCAAAATGTTTTTATTATAATCTCTTATAATAGAAGTACAATATATATATATATATATATATATATATATATATATATATATATATATATATATATATATATATATATATATGTAATTTAAATAAAAACAGACCACTTTAAGGTTCCATATAATAATTTATTTCACCACAGCCCTTATATCCGGGTTACACTGAAGAGACAACCCCCAGTAAATGTATCAATATAATATTAATTACGATTTTAATAAAAAATTGACTGACAGACATTTTCGATCGAATTTTATAAACTTCTGTGGATAACTTCTATATTATGGAGACACGGCGGAATAATAGATATCGGCTCGGATATATATATATATATATATATATATATATATATATATATATATATATATATATATATATATATATATAAATAAATATATATATATATATACACACAGTGTAACCCGGATATAAGAGAGTTGTCGGGACCGGAGAATAAGTATCTTATATCCGGGTTTCTCTTATATCTGGGTTTGGTCTATTTTGTTTAGGTAAGTATGGCTCTAATTTGGGACCAGAGAAAATCTCTATCCGGGTTTCTCTTATATCCGGGTCTCTTATATCCGGGTTACACTGTATATATATAATTTAAATAAAATTTAAATAAAAACAGACCACTTTAAGGTTCCATATAATAATTTATTTCACCACAGCCCTTTTAAAGGACAGCGGATCATCAGATTTTATTTCCAAAGGTTGAAACGAAAAATGAAAAGAAATTTACACATTTATGACGGGCAGTAATAAGTATATGTAAATTAACGAAGTGAGGAAGTGAGGGGGAGAGAGACATGATTGAGTTAGATGTAACATTTCTATTCTTTCAAATTTAAATTTTTAGAGGAAATCCAGACATTGACATTAAATCGGTTAAGGTTCAACCTTCCTAGCCGAACGCTCCTCTGTGGCCCAATCGGTTAAGGCACGTCAGGCTATATGACGGTTCCGTATAGGATACATGCTCAATTCCTGTCGGAGACGCAAATTTATAAACAGGGCATTTACCTAAATATGTGTATCTATAAAAAGAATGTATAAACATAAAAATGTCTTAAAATAATTGTCGGAATTTGTCCATTTCCTAATGTGTGAAATATTTACATTTGGCTACGCATTGAGCAGATATGAATGTACGCGAGAGAATCATGGAAGATTGTAGTTTAAAAGCAGTAAAATCGACTTGCTAACCAAACGATCCTCTGTGGCCCAATCGGTTAAGGCACATCAGGCTATATGACGGTTCTGTATAGGATACAGGTTCGATTCCTGTCGGAGGAGGAATATTTTCTATGAAAATTTCTCGGACATTCAGGCCGGTAAATGTTGTTAATACTGTTTATTATAAACAGAGCATTTACTTAAATATTTGCATATATAAAAAGAACGTCTAATCATAAAAATGTCTTAAATAATTGGCGAACTTTGTATATTTCATAATATATTTTGGAATTTTTGAAGTGCGTTTTGCCAGACATGAGCAAGTGGCAACACTGCGAGACAGTGACCTTGAGCAAGTAAACTTTTCGCCATTTTAGTAACGAGAATGAAATTCACAGTATCCCAGCTGAGATGTTGCAGCAGTCAATGAGGAATCTCAACAGCAGATTTCGAGAATGCATTCGTACAGGAGGACGCCATCTACAGGACGTAATTTAAAAAAAATGAAAATTCCATCATTGTTTCTTAAATGGCATGTTTTAAGGTTTCAATTACTATGAATTAAATATTTTTCTTCCATCACTCTTGGTTTTATTGGATTGTTAAAAAGTTCCTGTTTTTCGTGGGTCACCCTGTATATATATATATATATATATATATATATATATATATATATTTAAAATTCATCAAATTTTTATTATCTGTCATATTTAACGAAAGATGTTTCAAAGAAAGTTTGCTGCACAAATAAACATTAATGTATATTTAAGAATGTGATTTTTTTCTCATAAATATTCATCATTGTTTTCCAGAAATGCGATCGAGATGAATTTTCATGTGCTGCCATCTGTAAATTTCTCATTCGAAGGCCTTTCTTCATCTTCTTCATCTTAAAGCGTGAAACAAAGGCCAGTTAATAAATTGAATTTCTTTAAACATGGGAAGTTTTATTGCTTACACAATATTGTCGAGCTTAAGAAAGAAATATCAAGTCGAACAAAAACAAACCCCTAATCCTACTTGTTAATCTCACGTGTTCCTGGCGACAACAAAAAGGTCAAATAATCATCTGGCGTTTGAAACGCTAAATTTCACACTACATCTACAGTCGCTAATCACTGAACTCCTCACAAGAACTAACCAATTTTTTTTTATCTCCTCATTCGTATATCATTGCAAATACAAAGTACAGTAGAATCCCTCATGTCCGGAATCCCGCATATCCGGACTTCCTCATATCCGGAATCCCTCATATCCGGATATAATTTTGAAGTGTATGGAACTGATGTGAAATTTCTTTTTTTCAGGGAATTTACTTTGGATAATTGCCGATGCTTATTTCAACCTAATCGCTTGTACTGTTGCAAAAAAAAAAATGATGGGATCAAGAGGAAAAGAACAACTTTGGAGTTATCCCAAAAAGTGGAAATTTTAAACAGACGAGACGCTGGTGAAAATTCATTGTAACTAATGGCTGAGTTCAACATAGGAGAGTCAACATTGGATGATATAAAATTCTTGCAAAGAAACTATTCACAATGAACATTATCTATCTATCTATTTATCTATCTATCTCAGACAATTCTTACATATCTATCTCATCCTGTTCATTATCTATCTATCTATCTATCTATCTATCTATTTCAGCTTGGTTATCTATCTATCTATCTATCTATCTATCTATCTATCTCAGACAATTCTTACATATCTATCTCACCCTGTTCATTACCTATCTATCTATCTATCTATCTATCTATCTATCTATCTATCTATCTATCTATCTAAATCGGAATTTCGGCTCAAATCGGAATTTCGGCTCAAATCGGAGTTTCGGCTCAAATCGGAATTTCGGTTCAAATCGGAGTTTCGAGCCAAATCGGATTTTCGGCCCAAATCGGATTTCGGCTCAAATCGGAGTTTCGACTGAAATCGGAATTTCGTCTAAAAACGGAGTTTCGGTTGGGATGGACGTATAGCCCGAATCAGAGTTGAAATGAAGTTTTGAAGTTCCATTAAGTGAATTGAGGAATTCAAAATTAATTCTTGAAACTTATCATTGCCGTTTTCTAAAAGGTACCAAAAGTACCTTTAGTTTTTGGTCAGAGTCCTAATCATCCCCCGCAGATGGTAGCTTAAAATCCGCACGCCGTGCGGACTTTGAAGCTAATTTGAAATAACATTGCTTTATGTTGCACTGGTGTTCGTCCCTTTCGAAAGAGGATGGTGTAGCGCAGAACAACACACTCCTGGACTGGGACTAGGGTGACCTTGACCAGACCATAGAAAATTTCCATCTCGGCGTTCCGAGTAAACTTTTTTTTTTTTTAAACTTTCACTACAAGCAGGGCGATGATGCCACTAAGGCTCAAGGGTTTACTGGGAGTGAAAAAGAATGAGAAAATGAGGAGAAAGGACCATAAAATTTGCAGAAAAACAGAAGATAGGGATTGGCGTTTCATTTAATTTTTTGAAGATGCCGTTACCAGGGAAGCAGAAAACCGAAAAAGATTTACATTATCCTAAAACGCGAGTGAAGAAAATATCAGAATAGAACTTACGGTTGTATATGACTATACATGTCCATTTATTTATTTTTATTTTTATTGTCAAATTATTTTTCAGCTCCCCGACCGTAAATCTTCCTCTTGGAATTGCCGCGTTTGATCATTAGAATAACATCATGTTGTGAAGTAGTATCATTCTGCTTACCGATGACTTGATTCTAATAAATTTCCAAAGTAACTGTTAACTCCTACCTGGTTTGATAGTTTGTTTAACGGCATATCAACAACTTATGGGTCATTTAATGCCGAAATTTAAATTTCTTGGGAAATTTGAAATAATAAAAACATGATATGTTATTCTGCTTTCACAATAGAATACATGGTAGATGATACTTAGATTTTCTGCATATACATGTTTGTGTGAACATAATTACTGGAGGTGGTGATATGTGTATTTTCTGTTGTAGTTTTGTTGAAGTTATATTTTGGAATACAGTTTATTTCTTTAAGAAATTGTCGGATGTTATATGGATTGATGTGATGAAAAACTTCTTTCATGTTTTTATGTGTTACTGTTGTGGATTCCGGGAATGGAATCCTGCACAAATAAATAAACAACGCCAGTAATTCAAATAGAAAAATAAGTGTATTAAACGTAAGAATACAGACTTGAAGTGAAGATTAGTAGTCCAGGAATGCGGGTTAGTAGAAAGTATATGTACAAGTCTCTGTAAATGAAGCCGTAATTCTCTCTCTCTCTCTCTCTCTCTCTCTCTCTCTCTCTCTCTCTCTCTCTCTGGACTCTCGTATAACTCTCTGTAAACACCCTGTGTACTATCTCCGTATCTCTCACCCTGACTCAACGTATCTCACCCGGCAGGTATTCTCTCTGTCAGTATAAGTATAATTTGGGCGAGTCCATCTTGTGTAAAAGGGGTCTGCCCACAACAGTTAGTAATACTGGAATCAAATATCCTAGACCGAATTCATTTAGAGTACTTTTTTAATAATTCGGCTAGATAAAAAAAAATTCCCAGGCCCCCTCTGCCATTCGCATGTGTAGTCCTACCAACATAGCAAATTCAGTCCGATGAAGTCCTCATGTAACACAGAACAAGTAAACTTTTTCCACATTGTCATACAATTTCCCAATACTGTTTTTGTCCATATTTCTGAGATGAGGTATTCTATACACTATTTACATTATTCGGACTATTGTCCTCATCTTTGTCGCCATATTTATTACAACATTTCAGCCTTTCAGTATCTATACACACACACACACACACACACACACATTGAGGGTTTCGGCTCTCGTTTTTGAAACATGAGAATTCTTATGTAGTGAAGGAATCATATTTTTTTTAAATAATTATACATATATATATATATTTATTTATATATAAAAATAATTATATATATATATATATATATAAAAATATGTGGTGTAGTTCAATTTATATTACAATGAATCATTCATACAAAAAGTAGATTAGTAAATTTAATTATATAAAATGGCGAAATCCCTTCGCTAACAACATTCTAAAGGTGGATTAACCTACAAAACACTCGATGAATGTTATGATCCTTGTTTTTTAAAAATTATAAGCTGTATAAGGTCTTTCATAATTACGCAAGTACTGTCGAGCGTACATTCAGTCATCTTCAGACATAGAAATTATTTTGTTTTTGTTAAAATTCCGGTAGCATATTTCGATTCGCGGAGAATTCTAGTAAAATACCATTTCTGAGATACAACGGCTCAAAGTTTTGGGCTAAAAAAAATTGGACAATTTTGCGGTTACACGATTTGGACAATTTTGGTGTTACACCCGGTACATATGATTTTATATATAGGTGACGGGAGATGATTCAATGTTATTTTATTTATTTTTTAACAATATTCCCATTAACATTATGTTTAAGTCGACATCAGATCCAAGGAATAATGTATTGACACATATCGTTTACGATTTAATGATTGGATCATATAATTATTTTAATGAAATAATTCTTCCAATGAAATGAGTTCATTTAATATGTGCAATTCAAATATATTTAAATATTCAACCGTTCTTGACAATAACGAGATATAATGATTACCTTCTTTCATTGGAAGATATTGCAAATGATATTATATTCAACACCCTGAAAGATATTGTAATTTAAAAAATCAAACATATGCTCCCATATATATATATATATATATATATATATATATATATATATATATATATATATATATATATTGACGCATGTTTCATTAAATAATGGAGACTAGTTTTGTCTATTTAGTTTATGTAAATTATTTTCATGTCGTCTGACAAGCTTAATAACATTATCAATAAACGAAGAAAGAAAATCACAATATTGATATTAATTTTTTAATCCTATCTAAGCTTTCGGCTTACATAAGATATTATCAATGATCACAATTACATTATAATATATTAACCAATACAAGGACAAAACAATAATGATAGTCTGTTTATGTTTACATGGAAGATTTCCAAGCAACGACAACTCGTGAATATAATTTTATTTCTTCATTTTTATTAGGTCTGTCAGTTGTGTGCATGTTTTTAGTGTTATACAGATGTTCTATTTTCCAAACACAGTCAGCACATTATGGCCATGTTCGTAATTAATATTAATAAGTGTTGACATTTTCTTTTCTATTATTAAGGCTACCATTATTCTATTAATAAGGCTTGCATTATTTTAATCTTTGTAACGTAAGTCGTCTGGACAGGCATGTAGTCGTTCGAACCCAAGATAAATTACAAAAAATGCTTAATCTTACTGCCTTGTCTGACGTCTTTAATAAAACACACGAACGTAGATAAATACATACATACACACACACACACACACACACACATATATATATATATATATATATATATATATATATATATATATATATATATATAAAGAACAGTAAGATATATAATCCGGTGTTCTTTTGATATTTTTATATTTACACAATAGTGCTCAATGTAAATTTACAGAGCATTAATATTATAAATTAACTGATTTAAAATATGGCAAAAACATGGTTATTACTGTGTAGCGAAAAAACATAATTTAAATCAGTTAATATATATATATATATATATATATATGTATAAGGGAACATAGAAGTCAACACTTAGAAGTGACAGACTGTTTCATGCTAGATGCAATCATTAGGCCATATATATATATATATATATATATATATATATATATATATATATATATATATATTATTTTAAAATATTTTAATTTTACATCAAGACGGAATTTTCTATGCTTCGGGACTTAAATCTGGTACATTATCAAGCGATGGTAGGTAATTTTAATGAATATAATTTACATTTTAATTAAATCAATTACAGCAAAAGTTACACAACATCGCTTCATAATAGAAAAGATTTAAATACCGAAACATAGAAATTTCCGTGTCGCGATGCAAAAATTTTTTTAAAATAAATATATAATATTTTGCTCTACATTGAATGGAGAAATTTAAAAAAATAAATGCTAAAGAACTGTGGATTCTAAACCTGACGCTACTTTCTCTTTACTCACACACACACACACACACACACACACACACACACACACACACATACACATACACACACACACGCACACACACACATATATATATATATATGTGTGTGTGTATAAAGAAAGCAAATGTATCTTTATTAATTCAACACATATCAAACGTACATTATACTGAATACTGTCATTTATGAACATTTCTCTACTATTGTTATATTATATACCAACACTCTGGCTCTATACACTCTTCATTATTACTATTATTTTTTTACTAGTTTTATTCCATCTTATTATTGTTGCTTTTTATCCCAACACTCTGGCTCTATACACTCTTCATTATTACTATTATTTTATTACTAGTTTTATTCCATCTTATTATTGTTGCTTTTTATCCCAACACTCTGGGTCTATACACTCTTCATTATTACTATTATTTTATTACTAGTTTTATTCCATCTTATTATTGTTGCTTTTTATCCCAACACTCTGGCTCTATACACTCTTCATTATTACTATTATTTTATTACTAGTTTTATTTCATCTTATTATTGTTGCTTTTTATCCCAACACTCTGGCTCTATACACTCTTCATTATTACTATTATTTTATTACTAGTTTTATTCCATCTTATTATTGTTGATTTTCATCCCAACACTCTGGCTCTATACACTCTTAATTATTACTATTATTTTATTACTAGTTTTTTTCCATCTTGTTATTGTTGCTTTTTATCGCAACACTCTGGCTCTATACACTCTTCATTATTACTATTATTATATTACTAGTTTTATTCCATCATATTATTGTTGCTTTTTATCCCAACACTCTGACTCTATACACTCTTCATTATTACTATTATTTTATTACTAGTTTTATTCCATCTTATTATTGTTGCTTTTTATCCCAACACTCTGGCTCTATACACTCTTCATTATTACTATTATTTTATTACTAGTTTTATTCCATCTTATTATTGTTGCTTTTTATCCCAACACTCTGGCTCTATACATTCTTCATTATTACTATTATTTTATTACTAGTTTTATTCCATCTTATTATTGTTGCTTTTCATCCCAACACTCTGGCTCTATACATTCTTCATTATTACTATTATTTTATTACTAGTTTTATTCCATCTTATTATTGTTGCTTTTTATCCCAACACTCTGGCTCTATACATTCTTCATTATTACTATTATTTTATTACTAGTTTTATTCCATCTTATTATTGTTGCTTTTTATCCCAACACTCTGGCTCTATACACTCTTCATTATTACTATTATTTTATTACTAGTTTTATTCCATCTTATTATTGTTGCTTTTTATCCCAACACTCTGGCTCTATACACTCTTCATTATTACTATTATTTTATTACTAGTTTTATTCCATCTTATTATTGTTGCTTTTTATCCCAACACTCTGGCTCTATACACTCTTCATTATTACTATTATTTTATTACTAGTTTTATTCTATCTTATTATTGTTGCTTTTTATCCCAACACTCTGGCTCTATACATTCTTCATTATTACTTTTATTTTATTACTAGTTTTATTCCATCTTATTATTGTTGCTTTTCATCCCAACACTCTGGCTCTATACATTCTTCATTATTACTATTATTTTATTACTAGTTTTATTCCATCTTATTATTGTTGCTTTTTATCCCAACACTCTGGCTCTATACACTCTTCATTATTACTATTATTTTATTACTAGTTTTATTCCATCTTATTATTGTTGCTTTTTATCCCAACACTCTGGCTCTATACATTCTTCATTATTACTATTATTTTATTACTAGTTTTATTCCATCTTATTATTGTTGCTTTTCATCCCAACACTCTGGCTCTATACATTCTTCATTATTACTATTATTTTATTACTAGTTTTATTCCATCTTATTATTGTTGCTTTTTATCCCAACACTCTGGCTCTATACACTCTTCATTATTACTATTATTTTATTACTAGTTTTATTCCATCTTATTATTGTTGCTTTTTATCCCAACACTCTGGCTCTATACACTCTTCATTATTACTATTATTTTATTACTAGTTTTATTCCATCTTATTATTGTTGCTTTTTATCCCAACACTCTGGCTCTATACATTCTTCATTATTACTATTATTTTATTACTAGTTTTATTCCATCTTATTATTGTTGCTTTTTATCCCAACACTCTGGCTCTATACATTCTTCATTATTACTATTATTTTATTACTAGTTTTATTCCATCTTATTATTGTTGCTTTTTATCCCAACACTCTGGCTCTATACATTCTTCATTATTACTATTATTTTATTACTAGTTTTATTCCATCTTATTATTGTTGCTTTTTATCCCAACACTCTGGCTCTATACACTCTTCATTATTACTATTATTTTATTACTAGTTTTATTCCATCTTATTATTGTTGCTTTTTATCCCAACACTCTGGCTCTATACATTCTTCATTATTACTATTATTTTATTACTAGTTTTATTCCATCTTATTATTGTTGCTTTTTATCCCAACACTCTGGCTCTATACACTCTTCATTATTACTATTATTTTATTACTAGTTTTATTCCATCTTATTATTGTTGCTTTTTATCCCAACACTCTGGCTCTATACACTCTTCATTATTACTATTATTTTATTACTAGTTTTATTCCATCTTATTATTGTTGCTTTTTATCCCAACACTCTGGCTCTATACATTCTTCATTATTACTATTATTTTATTACTAGTTTTATTCCATCTTATTATTGTTGCTTTTCATCCCAACACTCTGGCTCTATACATTCTTCATTATTACTATTATTTTATTACTAGTTTTATTCCATCTTATTCTTGTTGCTTTTCATCCCAACACTCTGGCTCTATACACTCTTCATTATTACTATTATTTTATTACTAGTTTTATTCCATCTTATTCTTGTTGCTTTTCATCCCAACACTCTGGCTCTATACATTCTTCATTATTACTATTATTTTATTACTAGTTTTATTCCATCTTATTATTGTTGCTTTTTATCCCAACACTCTGGCTCTATACATTCTTCATTATTACTATTATTTTATTACTAGTTTTATTCCATCTTATTATTGTTGCTTTTCATCCCAACACTCTGGCTCTATACACTCTTCATTATTACTATTATTTTATTACTAGTTTTATTCCATCTTATTATTGTTGCTTTTCATCCCAACACTCTGGCTCTATACACTCTTCATTATTACTATTATTTTATTACTAGTTTTATTCCATCTTATTCTTGTTGCTTTTCATCCCAACACTCTGGCTCTATACATTCTTCATTATTACTATTATTTTATTACTAGTTTTATTCCATCTTATTATTGTTGCTTTTCATCCCAACACTCTGGCTCTATACACTCTTCATTATTACTATTATTTTATTACTAGTTTTATTCCATCTTATTATTGTTGCTTTTCATCCCAACACTCTGGCTCTATACATTCTTCATTATTACTATTATTATATTACTAGTTTTATTCCATCTTATTATTGTTGCTTTTCATCCCAACACTCTGGCTCTATACACTCTTCATTATTACTATTATTATATTACTAGTTTTATTCCATCTTATTATTGTTGCTTTTTATCCCAACACTCTGGCTCTATACACTCTTCATTATTACTATTATTTTATTACTAGTTTTATTCCATCTTATTATTGTTGCTTTTTATCCCAACACTCTGGCTCTATACATTCTTCATTATTACTATTATTATATTACTAGTTTTATTCCATCTTATTATTGTTGCTTTTTATCCCAACACTCTGGCTCTATACACTCTTCATTATTACTATTATTTTATTACTAGTTTTATTCCATCTTATTATTGTTGCTTTTCATCCCAACACTCTGGCTCTATACATTCTTCATTATTACTATTATTTTATGACTAGTCTTATTCCATCTTATTATTGTTGCTTTTCATCCCAACACTCTGGCTCTATACACTCTTCATTATTACTATTATTTTATTACTAGTTTTATTCCATCTTATTATTGTTGCTTTTCATCCCAACACTCTGGCTCTATACATTCTTCATTATTACTATTATTTTATGACTAGTCTTATTCCATCTTATTATTGTTGCTTTTCATCCCAACACTCTGGCTCTATACATTCTTCATTATTACTATTATTTTATTACTAGTTTTATTCCATCTTATTATTGTTGCTTTTCATCCCAACACTCTGGCTCTATACACTCTTCATTATTACTATTATTTTATTACTAGTTTTATTCCATCTTATTTTTGTTGCTTTTTATCCCAACACTCTGAGTCACTCAGAATTGAGTCACTGTCAGTCACTCTGTGTTTATTTAAATCTAAAAATAAACACGCTAAAATTCACCTTCATCCCTGTCGTGCGCCGACGGTAGAAGTTCCGACTGATTCAAATTCAGTCGGGTTTCGATCCTAGCTAGAGGCAACCGGACGTCTAGCCACACTGATGAGCTGTGAAACAGCGAAACAGTCTGTCTGTGGATGACATATATATATATATATATATATATATATATATATATATATATATATATATATATATATATATATATGTATCCTAACCCTAACCTCTTCGTAACAGTCGTTATGACGTTTGCCTTTTAAGAAAACATCGGCTCCTCATTGGTTTCGAACCTCTGTTCCCCTTGGAAAACTTCGTTATATGCCACGTGCTTATAGCGACTCATCCATGGACATTGCGGATCAAGCAAGGCTGATTAGTGCCTTTAGTCGAAATTCTTCTCGTTGTATATTCTCGAAATGTCTCATAAGCTCAGTTTCCTATTAAAATGTAAAAGAAGCAATTTCTTAAGAAATAATGGAATTTTATTTATTCATTCGACAGATTTTATCGCGGGAAACGTTTATTTTAAAAAAAAAATATTTATACACTACTTCCGTTGCGCTGGCGTTAGCTTCTGCTGGGGAGGTTGAGAATAATATTTAACTCGCGTTACAGGGACTATCATCTAGTACTTTCCCAAAAAGAGGTAGAATACTAACAGAGCAATGGTTCGGTGTCAGGCGGTTCATCTGAGTTCTTAACGACTGGGGGTGCCGATGAGGATTCGCAATAAGCAGGAAAGCAAAAGGCAGTGACGCGTTTATTGTTTATTGTTTAGAGAGAACACGGGCCAGATCGGGAGTATTTTTCTCAAGCACCATTCCAAGAATATCTATCACGTATAGAGACATTAAGAGACAGCAAAAGATAGATAGATAGATAGATAGATAGATAGATAGATAGATAGATAGATAGATAGATAGATAAGGACCAGGCTGAGATAGATAGATAGATAGATAGATAGATAGATAGATAGATAGATAGATAGATAGATAGATAGATAGATAAGGACCAGGCTGAGATAGATAGATAGATAGATAGATAGATAGATAGATAGATAGATAGATAGATAGATAGATAGATAGATAGATAGATGAGGACCAGGCTGAGATAGATAGATAGATAGATAGATAGATAGATAGATAGATAGATAGATAGATGAGGACCAGGGTGAGATAGATAGATAGATAGATAGATAGATAGATAGATAGATAGATAGATAGATAGATAGAGAGAGAGAAAGAGAGAGAGAGAGAGAGAGGTAATGACTAAGCTGAGATAGATACAGTCATAAAATACATTTACTTACAATTTTTTCAGGTTCGTCAAATTAGAAAAGGCATAATCAGGCACTTCCTGGATGCTATTTCTGGCAAGAGAGCTGGAAATGTAAAGAAAAACCGTATTATCATGTGATCATAGAACTTTAATTATTACGAAAAACATTCTAAAATGTTGGTTTTCAACGTTCCATAAAATCCCCGTAACGTATTACGAACTGAATATTGAAAAGAAAAGGGTGCTGAACTGCTATGTAATGGCAATCCTCCTATATGGCAGTGAATGCTGGACAATTTCCTCACAGAAGAAGAGGAGACTTGAAGCAAGAGAAACAAAGAAAAGAGTGCTGAACTGCTATGTAATATCAATCCTCCTATATGGCAGTGAATGCTGGACAATTTCCTCACAGATGAAGAGGAGACTTGAAGCAAGAGAAACAAAGAAAAGAGTGCTGAACTGCTATGTAATATCAATCCTCCTATAAAGGAGTAAATGTTGCACAATATCCTCACAGATGAAGAGGAGACTTGAAGCAAGAGAAGCAAAGAAAAGAGTGCTGAATTGCTATGTAATATCAATCCTTCTATATGGCAGTGAATGCTGGACAATTTCCTTACAGATGAAAAGGACACTCCAAGCAAGAGAAACAAAGAAAAGAGTGCTGAACTGCTATGTAATATCAATCCTCCTATAAAGGAGTAAATGTTGGACAATATCCTCACAGATGAAGAGGAGACTTGAAGCAAGAGAAACAAAGAAAAGAATGCTGAACTGCTATGTAATATCAATCCTCCTATATGGCAGTGAATGCTGGACAATTTCCTCACAGATGAAGAGGAGACTTGAAGCAAGAGAAACAAAGAAAAGAATGCTGAACTGCTATGTAATATCAATCCTCCTATAAAGGAGTAAATGTTGGACAATATCCTCACAGATGAAAAGGAGACTTGAAGCAAGAGAAACAAAGAAAAGAATACTGAACTGCTATGTAATATCAATCCTCCTATATGGCAGTGAATGCTGGACAATTTCCTCACAGATGAAGAGGAGACTTGAAGCAAGAGAAACAAAGAAAAGAGTGCTGAACTGCTATGTAATATCAATCCTCCTATATGGCAGTGAATGCTGGACAATTTCCTTACAGATGAAAAGGACACTTCAAGCAAGAGAAACAAAGAAAAGGGTGCTGAACTGCTATGTAATATCAATCCCCCTATATGGCAGGGAATGCTGGACAATTTCCTCACAGGTGAAGAGGAGACTTGAAGCAAGAGAAACAAAGAAAAGAATGCTGAACTGCTATGTAATATCAATCCTCCTATATGGCAGTGAATGCTGGACAATTTCCTTACAGATGAAAAGGACACTTCAAGCAAGAGAAACAAAGAAAAGAGTGCTGAACTGCTATGTAATATCAATCCTCCTATATGGCAGTGAATTCTGGACAATTGCCTCACAGGTGAAGAGGAGACTTGAAGCAAGAGAAACAAAGAAAAGAGTGCAGAACTGCTATGTAATATCAATCCTCCTATAAAGGAGTAAATGTTGGACAATATCCTCACAGATGAAGAGGAGACTTGAAGCAAGAGAAACAAAGAAAAGAATGCTGAACTGCTATGTAATATCAATCCTCCTATATGGCAGTGAATGCTGGACAATTTCCTCACAGATGAAGAGGAGACTTGAAGCAAGAGAAACAAAGAAAAGAGTGCTGAACTGCTATGTAATATCAATCCTCCTATATGGCAGTGAATACTGGACAATTTCCTCACGGATGAAGAGGAGACTTGAAGCAAGAGAAACAAAGAAAAGTGTGCTGAACTGCTATGTAATATCAATCCTCCTATATGGCAGTGAATGCTGGACAATTTCCTCACAGATGAAGAGGAGACTTGAAGCAAGAGAAACAAAGAAAAGAGTGCAGAACGGCTATGTAATATCAATCCTCCTATAAAGGAGTAAATGTTGGACAATATCCTCACAGATGAAGAGGAGACTTGAAGCAAGAGAAACAAAGAAAAGAGTGCTGAACTGCTATGTAATATCAATCCTCCTATATGGCAGTGAATGCTGGACAATTTCCTTACAGATGAAAAGGACACTTCAAGCAAGAGAAACAAAGAAAAGAGTGCTGAACTGCTATGTAATATCAATCCTCCTATATGGCAGTGAATGCTGGACAATTTCCTTACAGATGAAAAGGACACTTCAAGCAAGAGAAACAAAGAAAAGAGTGCTGAACTGCTATGTAATATCAATCCTCCTATATGGCAGTGAATGCTGGACAATTTCCTTACAGATGAAAAGGACACTTCAAGCAAGAGAAACAAAGAAAAGAGTGCAGAACTGCTATGTAATATCAATCCTCCTATAAAGGAGTAAATGTTGGACAATATCCTCACAGATGAAGAGGAGACTTGAAGCAAGAGAAACAAAGAAAAGAATGCTGAACTGCTATGTAATATCAATCCTCCTATATGGCAGTGAATGCTGGACAATTTCCTCACAGATGAAGAGGAGACTTGAAGCAAGAGAAACAAAGAAAAGAGTACTGAACTGCTATGTAATATCAATCCTCCTATATGGCAGGGAATGCTGGACAATTTCCTCACAGGTGAAGAGGAGACTTGAAGCAAGAGAAACAAAGAAAAGAGTGCTGAACTGTTATGTAATATCAATCCCCCTATATGGCAGGGAATGCTGGACAATTTCCTCACAGGTGAAGAGGAGACTTGAAGCAAGAGAAACAAAGAAAAGAGTGCTGAACTGCTATGTAATATCAATCCCCCTATATGGCAGTGAATGCTGGACAATTTCCTCACAGGTGAAGAGGAGACTTTAAGCGACAGAAACAAAGAAAAGAGTGCTGAACTGCTATGTAATATCAATCCTCCTATATGGCAGTGAATGCTGGACAATTTCCTCACAGATGAAGAGGAGACTTGAAGCAAGAGAAACAAAGAAAAGAGTACTGAACTGCTATGTAATATCAATCCTCCTATATGGCAGTGAATGCTGGACAATTTCCTCACAGATGAAGAGGAGACTTGAAGCAAGAGAAACAAAGAAAAGAGTGCTGAACTGCTATGTAATATCAATCCCCCTATATGGCAGGGAATGCTGGACAATTTCCTCACAGGTGAAGAGGAGACTTGAAGCAAGAGAAACAAAGAAAAGAGTGCTGAACTGTTATGTAATATCAATCCTCCTATATGGCAGTGAATGCTGGACAATTTCCTCACAGGTGAAGAGGAGACTTGAAGCAAGAGAAACAAAGAAAAGAGTGCTGAACTGCTATGTAATATCAATCCTCCTATATGGTAGTGAATGCTGGACAATTTCCTCACAGGTGAAGAGGAGACTTGAAGCAAGAGAAACAAAGAAAAGAGTGCATAACTGCTATGTAATATCAATCCTCCTATATGGCAGTGAATGCTGGACAATTTCCTCACAGGTGAAGAGGAGACTTGAAGCAAGAGAAACAAAGAAAAGAGTGCTGAACTGCTATGTAATATCAATCCTCCTATATGGCAGTGAATGCTGGACAATTTCCTCACAGGTGAAGAGGAGACTTGAAGCAAGAGAAACAAAGAAAAGTGTGCTGAACTGCTATGTAATATCAATCTTCCTATATGGCAGTGAATGCTGGACAATTTCCTCACAGGTGAAGAGGAGACTTGAAGCAAGAGAAACAAAGAAAAGAGTGCTGAACTGCTATGTAATATCAATCCTCCTATATGGCAGTGAATGCTGGACAATTTCCTCACAGGTGAAGAGGAGACTTGAAGCAAGAGAAACAAAGAAAAGAGTGCTGAAATGCTATGTAATATCAATCCTCCTATATGGCAGTGAATGCTGGACAATTTCCTCACAGGTGAAGAGGAGACTTGAAGCAAGAGAAACAAAGAAAAGAGTGCTGAACTGCTATGTAATATCAATCCTCCTATATGGCAGTGAATGCTGGACAATTTCCTCACAGGTGAAGAGGAGACTTGAAGCAAGAGAAACAAAGAAAAGAGTGCTGAACTGCTATGTAATATCAATCCTCCTTTATGGCAGTGAATGCTGGACAATTTCCTCACAGGTGAAGAGGAGACTTGAAGCAAGAGAAACAAAGAAAAGAGTACTGAACTGCTATGTAATATCAATCCTCCTATATAGCAGTGAATGCTGGACAATTTCCTCACAGGTGAAGAGGAGACTTGAAGCAAGAGAAACAAAGAAAAGAGTGCTGAACTGCTATGTAATATCAATCCTCCTATATGGCAGTGAATGCTGGACAATTTCCTCACAGGTGAAGAGGAGACTTGAAGGAAGAGAAACAAAGAAAAGAGTGCTGAACTGCTATGTAATATCAATCCTCCTATATGGCAGTGAATGCTGGACAATTTCCTCACAGGTGAAGAGGAGACTTGAAGCAAGAGAAACAAAGAAAAGAGTGCTGAACTGCTATGTAATATCAATCCTCCTATATGGCAGTGAATGCTGGACAATTTCCTCACAGTTGAAGAGGAGACTTGAAGCAAGAGAAACAAAGAAAAGAGTACTGAACTGCTATGTAATATCAATCCTCCTATATGGCAGTGAATGCTGGACAATTTCCTCACAGGTGAAGAGGAGACTTGAAGCAAGAGAAACAAAGAAAAGTGTTCTGAACTGCTATGTAATATCAATTCTCCTATATGGCAGTGAATGCTGGACAATTTCCTTACAGATGAAAAGGACACTTCAAGCAAGAGAAACGAAGAAAAGAGTGCTGAACTGCTATGTAATATCAATCCTCCTATATGGCAGTGAATGCTGGACAATTTCCTTATAGATGAAAAGGACACTTCAAGCAAGAGAAACAAAGAAAAGAGTGCTGAACTGCTATGTAATATCAATCCTCCTATATGGCAGTGAATGCTGGACAATTTCCTTACAGATGAAGAGGAGACTTGTAGCAAGAGAAACAAAGAAAAGAGTGCTGAACTGCTATGTAGTATCAAACCTCCTATATGGCAGGGAATGCTGGACAATTTCCTCACAGATGAAGAGGAGACTTGAAGCAAGAGAAACAAAGAAAAGAGTGCAGAACTGCTATGTAATATCAATCCTCCTATAAAGGAGTAAATGTTGGACAATATCCCCTCAGATGAAGAGGAGACTTGAAGCAAGAGAAACAAAGAAAAGAGTGCTGAACTGCTATGTAATATCAATCCTCCTATATGGCAGTGAATGATGGACAATTTCCTCAGAGATGAAGAGGAGACTTGAAGCAAGAGAAACAAAGAAAAGAGTGTTGAACTGCTATGTAATATCAAACCTCCTCTAGAACAAATCGGTATTTGAGGAAAAAATTGGAAGTAAAAAAAGAAAGAACCAAGAACATTAAAACAATACGAAACAAATCGTCACGTGCTTAAGTTCCAAGTCCAAAGAAAACAAAATCAATTGAGTGAAAAGACAAAACAATAGAGTGCTCATTTTTATGGTGTATGAATAGGTATTTTAACCTCTTGTACATATATATATATATATATATATATATATATATATATATATATATATATTATTAGTGTATGTTTTAGAGACATAGCTGCCAGCATCACTGCAGACGCCGTTTACCAATCTCTTAGAATATCACGAGGTTTTAGATATTTCTACTTTCAAAACTGATATAATCGTTGGTGAATTCGGTGTTAAATACTTAATATATATATATATGTATATATATATATATATATATATATATATATATATATATATATATATATATATATATATATATATATATATATATAACCACACACACACAGAAATATAATAATAATATATTGCTCTACTTTTATTGAGAACTAAATTAGAATTAAATGCTACGAACTGTGGCTTTTTACTCCATCTGTTCTTTCTCACATTTGGTTATATATATATATATATATATATATATATATATATATATATATATATATATATATATATATATATACAGAATGGTCTCAAATAACTATTCGAACACCATGAAATTTTTAATTTACTTCTGTGATGTTAACGATCTCTTTTTGATGCCAACAAGTACACGCTGTCACTTTCGTAATGCTTGTAGTAGTAGTGACTTTGTAATCGCAGATACAGCCATAGTAACGCCGTTGAACAATACTGGTTTCAGACGCCTTGGAATATCACTCGCACTAATAGTACTTGCTCGATAATACTCGCTCGAATAGTAGCCACCGAATAGTGACCCGACTAGTAATCTGTATAGTAATTCGAATAGAGAAATAGTATAGAGAAGAGAGTAGAAATACGATCCGTAAAGTATAGAGGATAGACTAGAAATAGAGATCAACTGGACGTCATGCCACTTCCTACTTAAGCGTTTGCTCTATGTTCACTTGGTCTTCTTAATTCAGTTTTGGGATCACCTGTATTTGCTGACTGTCGATCTATGTTCAAACTCAAGTTTCGACAGCGACACTTAATTCCTTTATAATAATGGACATATTGATTTACTATTAAAAATCATACGGATTAACCCATAGGTTGGAAAAGAAGAGGTGAATTTATTTTTGAAAGTTTTTATTACTTATTTATTTATTTTTTTTCTTATCAACCAGTTGCATGTTATTTAAAGCCAGGAATTAAGTTAGGATTTTCAGAGTATTTTTTTTTAGAGAATACCGGTTTAGAGATAAAAGATTTACTAATTAACCCATAGATGGGGGAGAAGAGATAGATTCGTACATTTCCTAAGATTATTTGCGTTTAAGGACATATAAGGAAAGTGACTGAAACTTGCAAATCCGCTCTGTGAGTTCTTATCAAGATCCGTTTTCCATTATACGACCCCCACATCCATGTTTAAAGCACCTGGTATTCCAAAAACTCTCTCCAATCTCAGCAATTAATCTTGATTCTGAATGTCACTGAAAATTCGACATAATATCCTACAATTTCTTAAAGAAACCAAACTGGATTCCAAAAACATATCTTTAAAAAAATGCAACATAAAACACATATATCTCTGCCTCTAGTAATTATGTCCACAGAAACATGTATATGCACAAAAAGCTGAGTATCATCTACCACGTATTCAATTGTGAAAGCAGAATAACAAAACTACAACAGAAAACACACATATCACTGCCTCTAGTAATTATGCACACACAAACATGTATATGCACAAAAGCTGAGTATCATGTACCATGTATTCAATTGTGAAAGCAGAATAACAAAACTACAACAGAAAACACACATATCACTGCCTCTAGTAATTATGTCCACACACACATGTATATGCACAAAAGCTGAGTATCATCTACCATGTATTCAATTGTGAAAGCAGAATAACAAAACTACAACAGAAAACACACATATCACCGCCTCTAGTAATTATGTCCACAGAAACATGTATATGCACAAAAGCTGAGTATCATCTACCATGTATTCAATTGTGAAAGCAGAATAACAAAACTACAACAGAAAACACACATATCACTGCCTCTAGTCATTATGTCCACAGAAACATGTATATGCAAAAATACTGAGTACCATCTACCATCTGTCTATATTTCTGAGATGAGGTATGGTAATTATTTACACTATTTACATTGTTCGGACATCTTTATTGTCACATGCACGATGTTTCTGCCGTTGCACGCTCCGGTCTTCTTCAGACGATGGAATTTTAAACCATTTTAAATAAGAATAAAGTGTCGCTGCCGACACTTGAGTTTGAACATAGAGCGCCAGTGAGTAAACACGGGCGATCACATTATTGAATTAAGTAGACCACGTGACCATAGAGGAAACGGATATATGTAGGAAGTAGCTGACGACTAACGATCTCCAATTCTAGGCTAACCTCTATTACTATACGGATCGCTATTTCTAATCTATCCTCTATTACTATACGGTTCGGTATTTCTACTCTATCCTCTATTACTATACGGTTCGGTATTTCTACTCTATCCTCTATTACTATACGGATACTTATTTCTATTCTATTCTCTATTACTATACGGATCGCTATTTCTATTTTATCCTCTATTACTATACGGATCGCTATTTCTACTCTATCTTCTATTACTATAAGGTTCACTATTTCTGTTCTATTCTATTCTGTATTACTTTATGGTTCGCTATTTTAACTCTATCCTCTAATAGTATACAGATCGCTATTTCTACTCTATCCTCTATTACTATACGGTTCGCTATTTCTACTCTATCCTCTATTACTATACGGATCCTTATTTCTATTCTATTCTCTATTACTATACGGATCGCTATTTCTACTCTATCCTCTATTACTATACGGTTCGCTATTACTGTTCTATCCTCTATTACTATACAGTTCGCTATTTCTGTTCTATTCTATTCTCTATTACTATATGGTTCGCTATTTCTACTCTATCCTCTATTACTATACGGATCGCTATTTCTACTCTATCCTCTATTACTATACGGATCCTTATTTCTATCCTAATTTGTTTGGATTAATTTATTTTGCTTATTTTATTGTCATTTTGTTTGTTTATGTATTTATTTATTTTATGATTTTAAGTTACGTAGTAAAAATTTGTTTTCATGTCTGCATTTTGAGATTAGCTCGGATCTTTTATTTAATAATTTATTTTGGTCTGGGAAGGTAATGATAGCTATTTTTTCCATCTCATTCTTTTTATGAAACTTTCTGTTTTTTCAAATAATGAACCAGGATCTATAAAGCAGCCACAAACTTGAATTTGGATCCACAATTATTTCCTCTCAATTGGCCCTGAAATAATTGATATATATACAGTTCAAGAAATGAATAGATTTTCTAGATGTTACCTTCAACCTAAGAAAAGGCACACACAAACTATACAGAAAACCCAATGATAAACCACTCTATATACACACATCCTCCAACCACCCGCCTTCTATAATCAAACAGATACCAAAATCGATTAACCGCAGGCTTTCCGACAATATCTCCGATGAATCTATATTTAACAAAGCTAAGAAAGACTACGAAACAGCCCTA
>OZ038514.1:44967350-45059850 GCA_964036315.1 Acanthosepion esculentum | reverse complement strand
TAATAGATGGAAGGAATCATAGATAATCAGGGAAAATACATTGCTGATTGAATCTGTAATTAAATGTAACATTTGGTCACATTTGGTCACTTGTTTTCTTTATTCAAAATTCTGACAGAACTCATGGGATGACCAGATATTTCTCCATTATGGGCACTATGAAATCCTTGATATAATAACTCTGATATTTCACAGACAGACCGGAATGGTTAATATCAAAAAGTAAAAAGAATGAGAAACACGCTTTGTTCTCATAGATTCTTTTATACTATTAACACATACACAAAAAATTGTATATATATATATATATATATATATATATATATATATATATATATATATATGTCCCACGCAGAGAATAATGCATGACATATATCTACACACGAAAGCAAAGTGTAAGGAGAAAGATAAAGGAATATATGGAGAGCTTCCTGTGTCGGGAGAATACATATTTAGGACTCCGGATTAAAATGGTCAGTTCACATCTGTGCCCCAGGCGAGTCTTGGGTTTTTCCAAATTTAAAGACTGCGAACTGGCGTTTAATTCTGTATCTGTGAGTTATCTATTTACAAAGAGAAACGGCACCATGGACTTGTAAGGTGTTGGGGGAGGGAGATTAGCCTCAAACTAGTCGCCGTGGCAAAGGTTAAAAGAACGCAACATCACGTGGTAGCTGCTGTAAACAAGCTGAATTTGACTGCCGCTTTCTTTACTGTATGGCGTGACCAATGCGACTTGTTCACGAGAAAAAAAAACGTCTTGCAATGTATCAATCTGAGCTGGATTTCTTTACTTTCATGTGACACAATCCAAAGTGTAGTCGTTTTAGTATCAATTTGTACTATTGTTTACTTCATATGTCTGCTCTGATATTTAATCCATACGTTGGGAGACAAAAATATCATCATGTTTCTTTTTAAACATTTAAGATAACCTTATTATATTTCACATAATTTGATTTACAATATGATATTTTCTATGCTAAATGATTAGCACGCGCAATGCATGAATGACATGGTTAACAAAAATAGCGAGTACTTACAAGTAGTGGAGTTGCTTTAAGTTTGAGAAAGAAAATGGAGGCACTTCCTTGATATGATTTTTGGCGAATGAACTGAAAGAAAAAAAACGCAATTCTTATAAAATGTTCATAAAAATTAATGCAAGAAAAACGGACGTGATTAAAAGCAACAAGATGAAAACTACTGCTGCAGTAGCTGGCAATAATAAAAGAAAAAAACAATAAACAAACAATACTACAGAATGAGCTAAAAAGTCCATAGGTTATAGCTGCTCATTCTTCAGGACGCTATCGAGTTAAGTAAAGGAATTAGGAACAAGAAAGGGAAAAAAAAGAGAAAGACAACAATATACAGAATGGGCTAACCGGTTATCGCTCAGCACTCTTCAGAACTCGATTGAAGAATGTAAAGAATTCAACGTCTATCAAAGTTATCTGAAAGAAAATGAAAGAGTTATTAGTCTGTTATAAATGTTTGAAACAGTTCTTCCGTGCGAGAGGAAATTATGTAAGTGTGAAGAAATATGCAGTTTGAGGGTTGAGTGAGAAGCTTTAACTGTCGTGGATTTATGTGGCAGCTGAATCTCACTGATGTGGCTCCTCTTTTATTATGCTTATATAGGTTGTCGTTGAATGCTGTGCGGGAAGAATCATTCTCCACATGCAGAGAATCTGATTGGTCGATACTGACCAATCAGTGCATGAGTCACAATATTTACTATATGAAAATATAGCGATTTTAAAATTGTCGCTTCAGATAGCAGCGTTGCTTCCTGACCAATGAATGAATGCTGTCGGAGATTTGAATTTGTAAGGGCGTAGGTGTGTGTGGTAATGATCGCCATATATCTATCTCAGCCTGTTCATTATCTATCTATCTATCTATCTATCTATCTATCTATCTATCTATCTCAGTCTCTTCATATCTATCTATCTATCTTAGTCTTTTCATATCTCTCATATATATTGTTTTTTTATTGTTATTGATTTGCTCATCGATTAGGAACAGCTGAACATAAAGTATTTGATTAGACTGGTGAAGGCTTGAGTAGAAATTAGTTCAGGAGAACAGAGAAATGACACACGGTGCGTCACGATGTCATCAAGTAGTCCTCCGCAGATTCGAATTCGGTGTTTTTCCTTCCCTTAAACAGACTGCCAACCAAAGTCAAACAAGAAAAATTTCAATTTCCGTACCGATAGCCGATACACTATCAACACATCACTCTCTCCCTTTCCCCCTCTCTATATCTTTATGTATATGCAATATATACATATGTGTGTGTGTGCGAGTGTGTGAAACACCATTCCCTTCCTATTTCTCTTCACACACACACACACACACATATATATATATATATATATATATATATATATATATATATATATATATATATATATATATATATATATATATACAGGGGTTGGACAAAATAATTGGAACAGGTGCAAATTCCACTCCTATATTTCAAAGACCTATTATATTAAGAACTTCAACTAAAACTTCGTAATTGCAGGTGAAATCTATTGTAAATGCGTTTATTTATCTAATTTACTGTCTTTGGCTTCTTTATTTTTATAATTTAGTAAAATTTAAGCTAAATGCGTGACCTCTCTGAGTTCGAAAATGGGCAAAGGTTTTTTTTTCAAGAGCTACCATATCAAGAACTATGACGCAATTCAAGAAACAGAGTAAAACCTCTAGCAAGCATAGCAATTCGGGCCGGACTTGCAAACTTACTGACAGAAACCGATGTGCATTGAAACTCAATGTGGCGAAAAATCATCGGACTACTGCGGCCAAAGCGACTGCTGAGTTGAATAATCATCTGAATAGTCCAGTTTCTACTAAAACTGTTCGTCGTGAGTTCCATAAGGCTGCATATCATGGAAGAGCCGCAGTAAGGAAACCTCTTCTCTCCACTCGCAACGTTCAGAAGAAGTTGAAGTGGTGCAGAGATCACAATGCCTCGTCTGCAGAAGCAAGTCATATTCTCAGACCAGTAACGTTTTTCTCTTTTCCCAACTTCAGGGCTAGTTTATGTGTGGAGGCAGCCCAAAGAAGCTTATCAACCCTGACTGCCTTCTTCCAACATTGAAGCATGGAGGTGGATCAGTGATAGTTTGGGTTGCTATATGATGGAAATGTCTCGGTCCAATAGTTGCACTGCTTGGTAGAATCAACAGCAGAGATTACCTGAACATCCAATGGCCAAGACTTTATTACCTGATGGTGGCTGCATCTTCCAAGACGATAATGCTCCAATAAATACCGCTCGAGTGGTTAAGAATTGGTATGAAGAGCATGAAAGTGAGCTAGAACATATGGAGTGGCCTCCCCAATCTCCAGATATCAATATTATTAAACATTTGTGTTGCATTTTGGAGCGACAACTTAGGAGCCGCTATCCTCCACCGTCGTGTCTTAAAGATCTAGAGCAGGTGTTAATGGAAGAATGGCTGAAAATTCCTCTGGATGAAGTCAGGAAGCTGTATGATTCCATTCCTAGACGTATTAAAGCTCTATGTGAGACTAAAGGAGTACCAACTCTATATTAAATAAATTTTCTTAGAATTTTACAAGTGTTTCAATTATTTTGGCCAACCCCTGCATATATATATATATATATATATATATATATATATATATATATATATATATATATATATATATAGGTAACTATACTCGTGTCGAAAAACCTTCGAATTCTTGATTTAACAATAGCCAAATCAATCACGAAGGGAAAAAAGGTTTTAAAAAGAAAGAGCCAGGAACATGAAAGTCTGTCGAAAATAATCGCACAGATACAGGTTCAAGGCCCAAAGAAAAAACCCCGATACGAGTAAACAACTAACTAAAGAGCTCGATACAAACGTAGAGCAGACCTAGTCAAACCTAATGAGCCAGACAAACCTACCAAGGTTTCACTTAGGCAGATCGTCAGGTTTCACTTAAGCTGACGATCTGCCTAAGTGAAACCTTGGTAGGTTTGTCTGGCTCATTAGGTTTGACTATATATATATATATATATATATATATATATATATATATATATATATATGTTAGTTACGACAGTACAGAAACTGTATTGCTTACTTCCCTTTGTTTTTCCTTTTGTAGTTTAGGTACCTTATAGATTCGCAAGGTGGTTGGAATTAATAGTCACGTATTTGACTTTTGCGTTCGGTCTCAAATGTATGGGGAGACACTCTCAGCTTGGAGATTTAATTCTATGTCCAGATAGTTAACAACTTTAAAAAAAATTCATTTTGACTTTTATTTACAGCTGTGGCTTTTGAAGAGTTTGAAAAGCGCTTTTCTTATATTGTCATTTGTTCTTCTGTTGTCTGGCGCTATCATCAGACCATCATCCCTATATAGACCGTGGTTGTTTATATGTACAATTTTGGTAATTTCATATAAGATATGTAGGCCTATGAACTTCGAAATCTCAGCGCCATCAAACGAACCTTGTGGTACATTGAAACCGTTTTTTTTTCTTAACACAGGTTACTTCATTGTGGAGTAAAATTGATTTGCGGCAGCGTAAAAATATTTACGTTTGATTACATGTTACATTTAATAAGGCTTTTGGCAAAGTACAAAACCTCCAGCAGACCTTTTCAGACTTTGATGGATAAAAGTTTTTAATGCCGTATTATATATATAGTCTTAAGGTGTGCTATATTTATGGGATAAAGTGCTCAATATCAGAGCGTGTGTAAATATAAAAGTGAACATTGAAGTCAACACCTAGAGGCGACAGGCTGTTTCATGCTAGGCCACATGACATTATATGTATATATATTTAAAGACATTTATGATATGTTTAACGTTCTTTTTATAGATACAAGTATTTAAGCAAATGCTCTGTTTTTTATAATAAACAGTATTAAATAACATTTACCGGCCTGAATTTTATTATAATAAACAGAGCATTTGCTTAAATACTAAATATATATATGCATACCGAGTGTAACATCAAAATTGTCAGTTCGTGTTACAGCATAATTGTCTATCTCAAAAGATGTTTAATATCCAAAAATATGTTTAATATCCCGGTTTTCAGACATTTGGCCATTTTGCCACCATTTATCCTAAGAATCACTGAAAATCCCTTTGAGTGGTTCATCTAGAAATAGAGCAGGTTAAAATCGTTTTTTTTTCCCCCCAGCCCTACTGTCTCTTTCCAACTGGGCAATGGTGAGAGGAAAAGTATCATTCGGGCCTTCAGTAATTGTGAAAACGTTTATATTCTGCCTCCCATTTTCAAAGTCCATTCAGGAAGCAACAGGAGAACGGTGAATAATTTAAAAAAAAAAAAAAGAGGGAGCAGTGAAAAGGAAAACTAGATAAAGAGGTCACAACAGAAAGAGGGATCATCATTTCAACTTAGAGTTAAATAAATTCTTATTATTCAAAGTAGAGTCCAAAAGTGTTAAAGAAAACCTCGTAGAATTCCAGTAAGATATCTTTAATCATTTCTAAGATACAACGGTTCAAAGATTAATCGAACAATTGGATAATTTTGCTGTTACACGATTTGGACAATTGTTTCGTTACACCCAGAAAAAAAATATATATATATATATATGTGTGTGTGTGTGTATGTGTGTGTATCTTAAGAAAGAGCCAGAACAGATGCAGTTAGAATTCACGGTTCTTAAAATTTACTTTTTAAAAAAAGTGCTCAATACAAAGAAGAGAGTCGCCATATTTAATTAAATTTAATATTTAATTAAACAAAAGACGAAGAGCTGTGCAAAATTTGAAAGAAAATTACGAACAGCAATGGTTCAAATAAAGTTTAAATAATGGGTAAATTTGTTTATATTACACACATTATATATAACTCAGCCAAATACAGCTTCCTTTAATGCATTTATAAAAGTTTTCAAAATTTTTAAATAAGTTTGCTGTATTTAAAATATGATTTTAGTGCTAAATCTACTTTCATAATGCTCTTTGTCGATCTGTCCGAATTATCCAGATTTTTTTACCTTCTCTCTCTCATACTTTTTCATGGATTTCTCTTCACTCGCTTTTTGAGTGTGTCAGTGACTCTCCCCGTACGAACTGAACTGTTTCTATATGGAATTAGATATGGTGAAGTATTACACGACAGGAGGATTTATTTGGTAACAAATAAAAGAGTACTGAACGGCTACATGGCATATGTCCTCCTTTACGGCAGGGAATGTTGGACGGTCTCCTCAAAGATGAAGAAGTGACTTGAATTAACGGAGGTCTGGTTCTACAGAAGGATGCTAAGGATATTATTTGAACAGATATACAGGGTGCGATGGATAAATTGTCTTCTAAATTAGGCCAAAATGAAAATAACACTGACATCTCATTTGAACAGATATACAGGGTGTGAGCGATAAATTGTCGTCTAAATGAGGCCAAATTGAAAATAACACTGGCATCTCATTTGAACAGATATAGAGGGGGCGATGGATAAATTGTCGTCTAAATGAGGCCGAAATGAAAATAACACTGGCATCTCATTTGAACAGATATATCGGGAGCGAGGGGTAAATTGTCGTCTAAATGAGGCCGAAATGAAAATAACACTGACATCTCATTTGAACAGATATACAGGGGGCGATGGATAAATTGTCGGCTAAATGAGGCCGAAATGAAAATAACACTGGCATCTCATTTGAACAGATATACATGGGGCGAGGGATAAATTGTCGTCTAAATGAGGCCGAAATGAAAATAACACTGACATCTCATTTGAACAGATATACAGGGGTCGATGGATAAATTGTCGTCTAAATGAGGCCGAAATGAAAATAACACTGACATCTCATTTGAAGAGATATATCGGGAGCGATGGATAAATTGTCGTCTAAATGAGGCCGAAATGAAAATAACACTGGCATCTCATTTGAACAGATATATCGGGAGCGAGGGGTAAATTGTCGTCTAAATGAGGCCGAAATGAAAATAACACTGGCATCTCATTTGAACAGATATATCGGGAGCGAGGGGTAAATTGTCGTCTAAATGAGGCCGAAATGAAAATAACACTGGCATCTCATTTGAACAGATATACAGGGGGCGATGGATAAATTGTCGTCTAAATGAGGCCGAAATGAAAATAACACTGGCATCTCATTTGAACAGATATATCGGGAGCGAGGGGTAAATTGTCGGCTAAATGAGGCCGAAATGAAAATAACACTGGCATCTCATTTGAACAGATATATCGGGAGCGATGGATAAATTGTCGTCTAAATGAGGCCGAAATGAAAATAACACTGACATCTCATTTGAACAGATATATCGGGAGCGAGGGGTAAATTGTCGTCTAAATGAGGCCGAAATGAAAATAACACTGGCATCTCATTTGAACAGATATATCGGGAGCGAGGGGTAAATTGTCGTCTAAATGAGGCCGAAATGAAAATAACACTGGCATCTCATTTGAACAGATATATCGGGAGCGAGGGGTAAATTGTCGTCTAAATGAGGCCGAAATGAAAATAACACTGACATCTCATTTGAACAGATATACAGGGGGCGATGGATAAATTGTCGTCTAAACGAGGCCGAAATGAAAATAACACTGGCATCTCATTTGAACAGATATATCGGGAGCGAGGGGTAAATTGTCGTCTAAATGAGGCCGAAATGAAAATAACACTGACATCTCATTTGAACAGATATACAGGGGGCGATGGATAAATTGTCGTCTAAATGAGGCCGAAATGAAAATAACACTGGCATCTCATTTGAACAGATATATCGGGAGCGAGGGGTAAATTGTCGTCTAAATGAGGCCGAAATGAAAATAACACTGACATCTCATTTGAACAGATATACAGGGGGCGATGGATAAATTGTCGTCTAAATGAGGCCGAAATGAAAATAACACTGACATCTCATTTGAACAGATATATCGGGAGCGATGGATAAATTGTCGTCTAAATGTGGCCGAAATGAAAATAACACTGACATCTCATTTGAACAGATATACAGGGGGCGATGGATAAATTGTCGTCTAAATGAGGCCGAAATGAAAATAACACTGGCATCTCATTTGAACAGATATATTTACAAAAATTGCATAAAAATATTTATTTATTCAATAAAATTACCATTGGCCTCCAGACGACTTCGGAATCTCCTGCAACTCTTCTGAGCGGTCCCTTTGTTCAAGTTGGTGAATGCTGCCATGCCCCTTGCCTTCAGTTTATCTTTGTTGGTCTTTCACTCAATATAGATTTGAAATATAATTCTAGTGCTAAATCTACTTTCATAATCCTCTTTGTCGACCTGTCCGAATTATCCAGCTCATTTTACCATCTCTCTCTCATACTTCTTCATGGATTTCTCTTCACCCTCTATTTGAGAGCATCGGTGACTCTCCCCGTACGAACTGAACGGGCTTTGTAAATGGAATCAAATTTGCTGGGGGGCTGAGCGCTCTTCTTTAAACTGGAATCCTTTTAGAAAGCACTGGTTCATCGCCTCAAAATTCTACATACCAGCCATTTTCATTGGCGAAATTATAACCACGTGTTTTGAGCTCAGCCAGTCATTTATGTGTCATACATGAAACACGCTGAGGCGATCATGTATCTTTCGATACATGACTGACGAGGTGGTAGGTTGTCATTTCTTTCTGCGGTAAACCAGTTACCATCCAAGGCTATAGAACCCGGTCTGGCCTGCTATTTACCAATAGAAAAGAACAGTATTCATACCTTTCTCAATGAATGCAACGGATTCGACTGGAATACATATATATATATATATATATATATATATATATATATATATATATATATATTTAATATATTTAAGAAACAATGATGGGATTTTCCTTTTTTGCCCTCCAAGGCTATAGAACCCGGTCTGGCCTGCTATTTACCAATAGAAAAGAACAGTATTCATACCTTTCTCAATGAATGCAACGGATTCGACTGGAATACATATATATATATATATATATATATATATATATATATATATATATATATATATATATATATATTTAATATATTTAAGAAACAATGATGGAATTTTCCTTTTTTGCCCTCCAAGGCTATAGAACCCGGTCTGGCCTGCTATTTACCAATAGAGAAGAAGAGTATTCATACCTTTCCCAATGAATGCAATGGCAATGGATTCCATAGGAAGATATATATATATATATATATATATACATATATATATATATATATATATATATATATATATATATATATATATATATATATATATATATATATATATATATCGTGTGGCCCCAAAAACGGGAACTTTTTGACAATCCAATAAAACCAAGAGTTATGGAAGGAAAATATTTAATTCATAGTAATTTAAACCTTAAAACTGCCATTTAAGAAACAATGATGGAATTTTCATTTTTTTTTTAATTACGTCCTGTAGATGGCGTCCTCCTGTACGAATGCATTCTTGAAATCTGCTGTTGAGATTCCTCATTGACTGCTGCAACATCTCAGCTGGGATACTGTGAATATCATTCTCGTTACTAAAATGGCGAAAAGTTTACTTGCTCAAGGTCACAGTCTCGCAGTGTTGCCACTCATGTCAAATTCCCGTTTTTTGGGTCACCCTGTATATATATATACACACACACACACACACACACACACACAATGGGGGAAATAAATACGTAAATATTCGTAGACCATGATTATTTTTATTTAA
This sequence comes from Acanthosepion esculentum, assembly GCA_964036315.1. NCBI lineage: Eukaryota > Metazoa > Mollusca > Cephalopoda > Sepiida > Sepiidae > Acanthosepion > Acanthosepion esculentum. Next base: position 45,050,139 of record OZ038514.1, on the reverse strand, counting down.
TATAGATTTTATAAAATAATTTTATAATCCATACAACATTTGTATAACATGTCATAATGCAGCAATATGAAAAAAAAAATTCAGAAAGGTTTTTGGCATGAATGAAATTATATAAAATTGAAAATAATTGGAGGCGAAAATAGTATTCGTACAACATAATAATCACTATTTAATACTTTGTAGCACATCTCTTACTCAATTCAACAGCAATCAGTTATTTTCTGTAGCTTTTAATCAATGATTTGCAAGTTTCCATTGGTATTTTACTCCATCCATCTTTGCATATCCTCTTTAGGTCCAGAATGTTTTATTAACTTGAATGTTTAATAAACGCCAACAATTCTCTGTTGGATTCAAGCCTAGAGACACTGATGACCATTCGAGTGTATAAACACTGTTTTTCAATAAGCCACTTTTTTTGTAAATTTAGCCGTATGTTTAGGGTCATTATCTTGATGTAAAACCCATTCATTTGAGAGTTCAAGCTTTATACTGACACAAACAAATTAGAGACTAAAACATTCTGGTATACAGGGTGTCCATAAAGTCCGTGTGCACTTTAAAAATTTATAACTTTATTTGTATTTGCGATAGAAATCTGTAAAAAATGTTACAAATTTTAATGTACCTAGTTTTAAATATAGCTCAAATAATTGATTTGATTTCAGGCATTACTGTAAATCAGTTGGCAAATGATTTCCGTGAACAGCAAAATCGTATTACCCTTTGTATTGCTAATGATGAAGGACATGTGTAAACTTAAATAAAATTTCAATAAAACCTTAAAAAATATAGATTTATTTCTCACGAACTTTATATATATATATATATATATATATATATATACATACACGCACAACACACACACACACACACACACACACACACACACACACACACATATATATATATATATATATATATATATATATACACTCACACACACACACGGTATCCATAAAGTTTATGTGCACTTTAAAAAATTTATAACTTTATTTGTATTTGCGATAGAAATAGTCTGTAAAAAATGTTACAAATTTTAATGTACCTAGTTTTAAATATAGCTCAAATAATTGATTTGATTTCAGGCATTACTGTAAATCAGTTGGCAAATGATTTCCGTGAACAGCAAAATCGTATTACCCTTTGTATTGCTAATGATGGAGGGCATGTGGAAAGTTAAATAAAATTTCAATAAACCTTAAAAAATATAGATTTATTTCGAACGAACTTTATATATATATATATATATATATATATATATATATATATATATATACACGCACAACACACACGCACACACACATATATATATATATATATATATATATATATATATATATATATATATATATACACTCACACATACACACGGTATCCATAAAGTTCATGTGCACTTTAAAAAATTTATAACTTTATTTGTATTTGCGATAGAAATAATCTGTAAAAAATGTTATAAAGTTTAATGTACCTACTTTTAAATATAGATAAAATAACTAATATGATTTCAGGCATTACTGTAAATCAGTTGGCAAATGATTTCCGTGAACAGCAAAATCGTATTACCCTTTGTATTGCTAATGATGGAGGACATGTGGAAACTTAAATAAAATTTCAATAAAACCTTAAAAGATATAGATTTACTTCTTTCTAATCCTTTTTATAAATTATTTCTATTGCAAATACAAATAAAGTTATAAATTTTTTAAAGTGCTCACGAACTTTATGGACAGCATGTATTTTTGAATTTATTCTACTATCTGTTATCTTTAAATTACCCGTACTATTAGCAGAAAAACATCCCCAAGCGATATTGCCACCAACAAATTTCACCTTTGGGGTTGTGTTTTTCGGTGCAAAGTATGTGCCGTCTTTTCTTCTAACGCGAGTCTTTGAAATACGCTCAAATATTTCCATTATTCCTTTATTTCTCAGTAAAACACTTTGCCAAAATGTTTCAGGTTTATTCTTATGCACAAGAACAAATTTTAAACGGGAATCACTATGTTTCTTCAATAGTAGTGGGAATTTTCTTCGAGGTGTACTTAGTTGACCTCTATGAAGTCAATTGCTTACTGTTCGCTTCGTAACAATAACACCTGATGTATTAATTCTTCTTGTACTTCTTTCCGTGTAGTCATTGGATTTTCTTGAATTTTGCGTTGAATTCTTTGATCTTGGAGAAATCTCGCGTGATGCAACAGATCTCCATTTGTTCTCAACAGTATTAACCTTTTTAGACTTAACAATAATGGAATCGTAGCAAATGGTATATTCAGGATATCTGCTATGTTCCTGTAGCTTTTGCATTCCCGCCAATGTTTGATGATCAATTCGTTTTGCGATTTTGGTAGTTCCTTGCCTTTCCCTATGATGACAATCACTGTGTATGATTCGTGTGCAGAGATAACCTTATACAGTGGTGTTCGATAAAAGTGACTCACCTGATTTTTTTTTACTTAAAATTTTTTTCGCCTATTCTTTTTGGTGTCAAACTAATTTTTAATCTTATTAATATAAAGACCGCTTCCCAACTACCTAGTAAAAGATTTACTCACCCTAAGGTATTCTATTGATAATTATAATTTTGGATATAAATGAGATTTAGGGAAAAACTCTGTGCAAAAAAAAACTGATTCACTTATTTCCTGCAACTAGTAATCAATAGAAACATAACCGAACAGCTTTAAATAAAGAATAATAGAGGTATAATTTATTTATAATAGGTAATATAGTTCGAAATATTTAATAATCTATGGGTCCTCCTTTATTTTGAATAACCTTTTCAACCCTTTGTGGCATTGACTTGATTAGGTTCTGTCAAATCGCATTGAATTCCATTCGGATATGAAATTCACAATCAAATCCTCTTTGTTGCTCAACTGCTTTCTCGAGAACCTGTACTTTATAATGCTCCATAAGTTTTCTATGGGGTTGAGGTCAGGAGATTGGGGCGGCCATGTCATAACACTCACCTGCTTCTCATCAAAGTATTCCTTCATCAATTTTGATTTGTGACAGGGAGCATTATCCTGCATAAAAAATGAGCTTGGTGGGGTCGATTTGCACCCTTTCAGCATAAGGGAGCAGACAAAACTGTAAAATTCTCTTGTACTGCTCGCTCCTGAGGGTATTTTCAATAGGTTTTAAGAAACCAGTTCCACGAAAAGAAAAGCATCCCCAGAACATTATACTGAACGGATGCTTGACAATACTTACTGCTAAATTCAAATAGTTTTTAAAGCTTCTTCTTCGGATTATAAATCGCTTATCGTTTGAATTTAGCTCAACTTTCGTTTCATCGGCGAAGAGAACATTTAATGAAAAAAAAAATCAGGTGAGTCACTTTTATCGAACAGCTCTGTATAAGAAATGAATTGCATAACGTTCTACAGAGTTCCGGTAATAAGATAATTCTAAGAATTTACAAAAATCTTACAAAGAATTTTGATATTAAAGGCATATTTTGTATGAATACTTTCATTTAAAACAAAGATTCTAATTATTTTTTTTGGCATATTGCAGCATTATGCAATTGTGTAGAAATATTGTATGGATTTTAAGTTTTTTCATCAGTTATAACTACGTTAATTAAAATGTGCATTATCTGTCTATATTTCTGAAATGAGGTATTATGTACATTATTTACATCATTCGGACTACTGTCCTTATCTTTGTTGCCATATTTATTACAACGTTTCGGCCGTTGCACGCTCCGGCCTTCTTCAGGTGGTTGGAATGTCGAACTGAACCCTTTATTTCGCTCACTGGGGTAGACTGTTTTAGTTCCACGTGCCATGTTTTAATGGATGTAAGTTATCAGTTATCTCCTCTTAATTCCCCTCTCTAAGTTCTCCACTGCCTTAACCGGGTATTGAAATCATACTCTTTGGGTCCTGTCACTGGATCTAACTAATGCCTTTATCCACTATGCCAGAGAACTTGGAGATTGGAATTAACAGGAGATAACTGACAATTAGTTCTACCTGGATTCTATCCTCTTCGGAATTTATTATATATATATATATATATATATATATATATATATATATATATATATATATATATATATATATATATATATATATATATATATATATATATATATATATATATATATAAAGATATTTTTATGCTTAACATTCTTTTTATAGATACAAGTATTTAAGTAAATGCTCTGTTTATAATAAACAGTATTAAATAACATTTACCAGCCTGAATGTCCGAGAAATTTTCATAGAAAATATTCGTCGTCCGACAGGATTCGAACCTGTATCCTATACGGAACCGTCATATAGCCTGCCGTGCCTTAACCTATATATATATATATATATATATATATATATATATATATATATATATATATATATATATATATATATATATATATATATATGTATACTGATCACTAATATTATATATAAATATCGTTCATCTTTATAATATATATCTTGATATATATATATATATATATATATATATATATATATCAAGATATATATATATATATATATATCAAGATATATATATATATATATATATATATATATATATATATATATATATATATATCAAGATATATATATATATATATATATATATATATATATCAAGATATATATATATATATATATCAAGATATATATATATATATATATATATATGTATGTATACTGATCACTAATATTATATATAAATATCGTTCATCTTTATAATATATATATATATATATATATATATATATATATATATATATATCGTTCACCTTTATAATGTAATCGTCTTTTGAATGGCTCAGTTATATGAGTGACTTCTCAAAAGTTTGTCCCTTTCATCTAATTGATTAGTATGTTATGTTTAGCAGCAAAAAAATAAAATAAAATAAAACAAGCTATACAATTTCAATGTCTTCTTACTTTAAAGTATTCTTTCCCAACTATCCAGACTTTCAAATTACCATTTACCTAACGGGATTCCTTAATCTTGTGTCTAATTGCTAGTTACGCACGTTTTGACAACAACAACAACATAAAGACCAAATTATTTTCACAAAGAATCCGATAAACCAAGAATTACAAACGATAAACATCTCAAAGTAAACTACATCTTACTCGTCCAATTCAAAGTGCGAGAGATAAAAAAAAATAAACCGAATGTCCTGTATTAAGTAACATGTCACAGATTTAAAAAAAAATACAAGTTCCAGTCCAATAAAATATCAAAACCACAACAAGCGATAAAAACCAACATTTACGTTGTATTAAAACAAGAGAGACCGTAATTTCAATCTTCAAGACATTCTCGACGTAAAGGCTAAACCGGTCGACTTAAAAAGATTTTAAAAAAATAAACAAAATTATCAGTGCCAACAATGCAGAAATAGGATGCAAAAAGATAAAACAAAAAAGATTTAAAAGATTACAAAGCCGACTACTTATATAGTACAAACCAAATTCGTTTCGTAGATCTATTATTTCATATATATTCTTGCACCATTCCAAAGATATCAGCAAATAAAAATATAAACTCCTATCATATCAATTTCGCGTAGAAAAATATCCAAAATGCATATTACGTTCTCTAGCGGCTGAAGGATGTGCGGATGGTGTACCGTTTAGTGACGCAAAAAGAAAAATCACTGGGCGAAGGTCGAATTGCGGCTGACATCTTTATATACACGAGAAGGCATGAATTTATCTCTGTAAAGTTAGTCAACGGCTACGGTACTTAGGCGGACAAGGTAACGTTGTCTTGCTTCATCTTCATCCTGAGACCTGGAGGGAAAAGCAAAACGATGGACTATCTGCATATCTCGAGATTCTTGACAAAATCCAAAGAAGGATCTGTAATGTAATCAATCCTAACCTGGCATCTCGACTTCAGTCACATTCTCACCAACATGACTTCCTGGTGTCTTTTCTACAATTATTGTCCATGCATTGAATACTGTTACCATATCTAGTCTGGTGTTCCTGCTGTATATCTCGAGATTCTTGACAAAATCCAAAGATGTGTCTGCAATGTAAACAATCCTGACCTGGCATCTCGACTTCAGTCACACTCTTCCTTTAATGCAACGTCAATCGTCATCTTGGGTCTTCTTGAAACCTATTTCTTTTTTTGTCCTTTCCACACAATCCACTCATTCTCAGTCTTCTCATTCTCGTTTATTTTCACCCCCCTGTTACCCCAACGTCCTAGTGGCATTGTCGCTTTGCGTGGGGTGAAATTATTTAAAATAATGTAATTAATTTCAAATTAGGCCGGGTACTCTCTCTGTGGTATGTAGGTAGCACGTGGCCTAAACGTTTTACTTTTGTGAAGCCACCTTTATCGAGGTGACAGTTTGTATGGACAGCTCCTCTCTCTCTCTCTCTCTCTCTCTCTCTCCCTCCCTATATATATATATATATATATATATATATATATATATATATATATATATATATATATAGCCGGAACTCGACTAAGGCTGCAGGAGGAAACATCTTACTTCTGAATATATGTCACTCAGCCTCACAAGCTTTCATTTATTTACTTGTTATATTCTCCATCCGCGATCAAGAGAGTTGCCACTTTGAACACCAAACTTCAAAGAGTTTATCTTCGGGCCATACGAACACCGAATACTTCAGACTTTGACAAGAGCATTTAAGGCCCACTTGTTTCGTGAGATTTTACCCGGTCTTTTGACGAGGGGTCTTTCGTGTCACACTTTAAATAATTAATTTTTCTTTAATAGTTTTCATTTCTTTATATAATAATTTAAGTGTAAATGATATTAGATGTAGTTTATTTATTAAGTTTGTTGCTTTTTTTTTTTAATAAACTGTTATATTATTCGACTCGATTAGTCCGTATAAAACGATGATTCTTTTCATGGCCTCGAGAACTTTCGTTTATTTCTTGCATGGGATAATAAACTTTATAAAAAGTTAAATCATACATTTTAGAGGCATCAAGGGTGGGTTTCCGTGATACACTGTTCTCATCGCCGATTTTGGGTTTCGCGTCATATCGGCTCCAACAGCAACCCCGATTTGATTCTAGGCCGCCTCCTTGAAAACGTCGTGCTACGCACCGCGACATTGCAAAAACTAACAAGGCCGGACTTCGACTGTTCTTATTGACATATGTCAGTTAGCATCAGCCATTGAAAACAGGGCATTTCACACTCCTCTTCTATATAGTCTTTTTACTACATCCGGTTTACTACTTCCTTGTGGAGTGCTTTTCGGTCTTCGGACTTTTAACTTCAGCGTCTTATGTATGTAAAAGCTATAAGAAATTAGAAATAATAAAACCTTTTTTATCTTCATTCGGAACGTAAATTCGACATAATCTTTCTTCGCATACGCAACCGATCCCCGTAGTTTGTTTACATTTATTTTGCGCGCAAATTTTACTTTAAAATCACCATTCTTTATGAACCCTTCACATAAAGTCACGCTTAAAACACATTAAAGGACTCGAACTATGTAATATTTCGAATACGTCACGATACGCGTGCTAGAAAAAGAAATAAAGCATATGAGCAACATACCGTACCCCGTTTAAATTTTAAATTACGGTTAATTAAACAATATCAATTGCAATTGCAACGAAAAGCGAAATTAAAATTAAACCTTTAATAAAGAATTGCTCTATAAACCTTTCACTCTGTTCGATATTTAAATTTAACTTTAAATGAGTTATTTCATTTTTAATCGCGTGTAACTACATTAGTCTTTTACTTTTTTTACCTTTTACTTCAGGTTGTTTATGATTGGCCGAGATCGAAAAACGGACGGACGGACGAACACACGTACACTGAGCTTTATTATTATATATTAAGTCACTTATCAGAAATAACTCTGCTTCCAGAATTATTAAAATTAAATGTATTGAAACAAAACTAACACGACACACGCCATAAAAATGACCCTATTTAAGTAATTTTGAAATTTAATTAGGAATTTAATTTTATGCATTAAAGATTTCTGCTTTATAAATCATAACTTTCCACTTAGAATTGTGCCTTCTATAGTTTCTGCTATCTTCTGTAAACTAGAAAGGTATCACACAAAGGTATGTAGACTTGATGGTACATTTGTCATAGTTAGTATGAAGTGTGCTCCCCATCTGGCTCCTGTTCTCTCTAAACTCTACAATAAACGACTCGCTGCTTTCCTACCCACTGAAAGTCCTCGTCTCTTGTTGTAGTTTTTAAGAACTCGTGTTAACCGTCCGCCCCTTCTAACTATCGGCCTATTAGCCTTCTACCTATTTTGGGGAAACTCATAGAGATTCTAATCAGTGCTGAATTGATAAGCATCTTACATCGAAGGGCCTTTTGTCGTTTCTCAAGGTTAACTGTTGATGTACTGAGGATAACTGCGGAAAGAGTGTATCAATCTGTAGATAAGAATGGTTAAACCCGTGCTGTAGCTTTGGACATCTCGAAAACTTATGACAGGGTTTGGGATATAGGTCTTCTCCACAAGTTGAAAAGATACTGTGTCTTTGAACATAGTTTTGAGCTGTTCCAGTCTTTCCTATCCAATCGGGGAATAAAGGTCGTCCTGAACGGTCATTCATTTAGATCATTTCATACTATACAGGTTTCCTCCAGGGATCCATCTTTGGCCCTATTGTCTTTAATTTTCATTAAAGACTTTCCTTATGGCATAAGCTCTCAACTTGGCACGTACGATGGTGAGGCTGATCAGGTCGATAAGGTCAAATTGGCAGCTGATGTCCAAAACGAATTTCAGTCTGTTGTGAAATAGGGTAAAGGATGTCTTGTTAATTTTAACGCTTCCAAAACTAAACTGCTCTCCATAATCTGAGAGACTCCTTTCTACCTTACACCAGCATTAAAAGAGAGAAAGAGCGAGGAGAGAGAGAGAGAAAGAGGGAGAAGAGAGAGAAAGAGAGAGGAGAGAGAGACAAAGAGCGAGGAGAGAGAGAGAAAGAGCGAGGAGAGAGAGAAAGAGGGAGAAGAGAGAGAAAGAGAGAGGAGAGAGAGACAAAGAGCGAGGAGAGAGAGAAAGAGCAAGGCCAGAGAGAGAGAGAGAGAAAGTGCGAGAAGAGAGAGAGAGAAGGAGCGAGGAGAGAGAGAGAAAGAGCGAGGACAGAGAGAGAGAAAGAGCGAGAAGAGAGAGAGAAAGAGCGAGGAGAGAGAGAGAGAAAGAGCGAGGCCAGAGAGAGAGAAAGATCGAGAAGAGAGAGAGAGAAAGAGCGAGAAGAGAGAGAAAGAGCGAGGAGAGAGAGAGAAAGAGAGAGAGAGAAAGAGCGAGAAGAGAGAGAAAGCGCGAGGCCAGAGAGAGAGAAAGAGCGAGAAGAGAGAGAGAAAGAGCGAGAAGAGAGAGAAAGAGCGAGGAGAGAGAGAGAGAGAAAGAGCGAGGAGAGAGAGAGAAAGAGCGAGAAGAGAGAGAGAGAAAGAGCGAGAAGAGAGAGAAAGCGCGAGGAGAGAGAGAGAGAGAAAGAGCGAGAAGAGAGAGAGAGAAAGAGCGAAGAGAGAGAGAGAAAGAGCGAGGACAGAGAGAGAGAAAGAGCGAGAAGAGAGAGAGAAAGAGCGAGGAGAGAGAGAGAAAGAGCGAGGCCAGAGAGAGAGAAAGATCGAGAAGAGAGAGAGAGAGAAAGAGCGAGAAGAGAGAGAAAGAGCGAGGAGAGAGAGAGAGAAAGAGCGAGGAGAAAGAGAGAAAGAGCGAGAAGAGAGAGAGAGAAAGAGCGAAAAAAGAGAGAAAGCGCGAGGCCAGAGAGAGAGAAAGATCGAGAAGAGAGAGAGAGAAAGAGCGAGAAGAGAGAGAAAGAGCGAGGACAGAGAGAGAGAGAAAGAGCGAGGAGAGAAAGAAAGAGCTAGAAGAGAGAGAGAGAAAGAGCGAGAAGAGAGAGAAAGCGCGAGGAGAGAGAGTGAGAGAAAGAGCGAGAAGAGAGAGAGAGAAAGAGCGAGAAGAGAGAGATGCTAACCTCCAGGAAAATGACTCGTTGCGCCTTCTCATGTTAACGTTCTCGGCTAATATGTAGTGGAAAGACAATATTGAATAGATTGTTAGATCAACTGTTAAGAACTTTGGTTCCATGCGTCATACGAGACAAATTTTCGCTCCAGAATCTTACATATCCATAATTCTACCAGTCGTCTATGTTTAGAATATTGCTGCCACATATAGTTCAGTGCCCCTGCTATTTATCTAGAGCACCTCGATAAGATCTAAAGAAGAATCAACAATATTATTGGTCCTGATCTATTCGGCTCGGCTTCAGTCACTTTCCCAACGCCATAAGGTTGCCTCTCTGTGTCTTTTCTATAAATACTTTCATGGTAATTGTTCAGATGAGCTCTTCGTTAAGGTACCTAGACTTTAGTCTATTATTCATCTATGCTTTGAATATTGCTGCCACATATGGTCTGGTGTCCTTTCTGTTTACCTTCAGCTCCTTGATAAAATCCCAAGAAGAATCAGCAATATTATTGGTCCTGATCTGTCGGCTCGGCTTAAGTCACCTTCCCACCGCCATAAGGTTGCCTCTCTGTGTCCTTTCTATAAATACTTTCATGGTTATTGTTCAGATGAGCTCTTCCTCAAGGTACCTAGACTTTATTCTATTATCCATCTATGCTTTGAATATTGCTGCCACATATGGTGGATGCAGTAAGAAAGGTAAGTAAGAATGCGTTCTTTTGGTGTTAGTAATTTTCTGGTGTGTTTTTTCAGTGTATGTTGCTATCTAAGTTTAAAGTTAAGACAGATGAAGACCGTCATTTTCCACATTCCCCATTTTGGCCTTGTGCCACATTTTGTAAATAAATTACAAATAAATATCGCTCTTCGCTATGGCATTTTTGTTTTCATATTTTAAATACACATTAGGGCTAGGTTTTAAATTGTTGCTTTATTCCCTTACCCCCCACAGACAATGAATTGTACATATGGGGACTAGTTAGTCCTTTCATATTGACAAAAACATATGGTGGATGTAGTAAGATAGGTAAATAAGGTTGTTTTTGGTGTTAGGAATATTGTGGTATATAGTGACTAGTTAGGACTTTCATGGAGACATTGAGGTATTATGGTGGATGCAGTAAGAAAGGTAAGTAAGAATGCGTTTTTTTGGTGTTAGTAATTTTCTGGTGTGTTTTGGTCAGTGTTTGTGGCTAGCTAAGTTTAGAGTTAAGAGGGAAGAAGACCGTCCTTTTCCTTATTCTCCATTTTAGTCTTGTGCAACATTTTGTAAATAAATTACAAATAAAAATCGCTCTTCGCTATGGAAACTAGTCTTTTTTAAAATCTAAGTGCAGCACGAGACTTGCGTTGAGATCTTATCAATTTACAGTTGATTTGGCTAGAAAATGTAAAAGTTCTATGCAAAAAACAGTTTCTTTTCTCGTACTTCTTGCTTGTATCACTCCCTTCTGGCTCAATGCTTTCCAGCCATCTTTAATCTGCAAATATTATAAGCAATGTCAATCGCTATATACTGTCCTCTTGGTTACTCATTCCTCTTCCCGATCACTATTAGTGTTTCGGTTTCTAATTCTTTCACACCCTGTGACCCCTTGTGTCTTAGTGGCTTTACTTCCTTGCATGGGGCGATACCGTTTTAAATAAAATGCAGTAACACTAATCTATCTATCTATCTATCTATCTGTTTTTTCTCTCAACACAGACCATCCACAGATAGTGTCGAAGAACAAAATGACGAATGGACAAAATATCAAACAGACAGTGCCGAACGGACGAAGTATCGAACGAACAAAATGACGAATGGACAAAATATCAAACAGACAGTGCCGAACGGACGAAGTATCGAACGAACAAAATGACGAATGGACAAAATGTCAAACAGACAGTGCCGAACGGACGAAGTATCGAACGAACAAAATGACGAATGGACAAAATATCAAACAGACAGTGCCGAACGGACGAAGTATCGAACGAACAAAATGACGAATGGACAAAATGTCAAACAGACAGTGCCGAACGGACGAAGTATCGAACGAACAAAATGACGAATGGACAATGGTGACTGCATCTTCCAAGACGATAATGCTCCAATACATACCGCTTGAGTGGTTAAGAATTGATATGAAGAGCATGAAAGTGAGCTAGAACACATGGAGTGGCCTCCCCAATCACCAGATATCAATATTATTGAACATTTGTGGTGCATTTTGGAGCGAAAAATTCGGAGAGACTCCTTTCTACCTTATATCAGCATGGCTGATGCTAACCTCCAGGAAAATAACTCGTTGCGCCTTCTCATGTTAATGTTCCCGGCTAATGAAGTGGAAGGACAATATTGAATACATTGTTAGATGAACTGCTAAGAACGTTGGTTCACTGCGTCATACGAGACACATTTTCACTCCAGAATCTATCTTACATATCTATAATTCTACCATTCGTCTATGTTTTAGAATATTCACCATCAGGGAATAAAGTCTGGGCCATTGGATGAATATGATTTCTCAACATATTCAGGTAATCTTTGATGTTGATTCTACCATGCAGGGCAACTATTGAATCATGGCATTTCCATAATATGGCGACCGAAACTATCACTGATCCACCTCCTCCATGCTTCACTGTTGGAAGAAGGCAGTGAGGGTTGTAAGCTTCTTTGGGCTGCCTCCACACATAAACTCGCCCTGAAGTTGGGAAAAGAGAAAAACTGGACTCGTCTGAGAATATGACTTTCTTCCATTGGTCTGCAGACCAGGCATTTTGATCTCAGCCACCACTTCAACTACTTCTGAATGTTGCGAGTGGATTGAAGGCTATTATATACCCAGGACGGTTCGTCACTTGACATAAAGTGGATGACCATCAGTGATCAATTATGACCATACTTGACCGCTAGCCGTGACCAATATTCTGAGAATAGCTAAATTGATTATTAGAACCCAGTTTTTTGGGGTTTTTTTTAATCATGACATGTTCGTTTTTACTTTGTTCAACCTTTTGTCCTTTTGAAATTTGTCTTTTCGACATAATGTCCACTCGTCATTTATTCGGTTTGACTTTTTTTCCCGTTTGGAACTTTGTCCATTCGTTGTGTCTTAAAGATCTGGAGCACGTGTTAATGGAAGAATGGCTGAAAATTCCTCTGGATGATTCTATTCCTAGATGTATTAAAGATGTATGTCAATCGACATCTCCAGATGCCTTGATCTATTCAGCGTCCTTCCTCAACCAGGCCTCTTTACTCTTGCTCCCAGTATATATATATATATATATATATATATATATATATATATATATATATATATATATATACATATATATATATATATTATTTGATAATTATATATATATATAGGCAATTCATAGGTATTTCACGGAAAAATCGATTCTGAATAATTAGACCAAGAGATCTTACAACAAAAATCTCTTGGAAATATATATATATAATTTAAATATACTTAAATATTCACCCATTCTTGACAATAACGACATATCATGATTACCTTCTTTCATTGGAAGATATGATATTATATTCAACATCCTGAAAGATATTGTAATTTAAAAAATCAAACATATGCTCCCATATATATATATATATACATATATATATATATATATATATATATATATATAGTCTTAAAGTGTGCTATATTTATGGGATAAAGTGATCAATATCAGAGATAGACCGTGTGTAAATATAAAAGTGAACATAGAAGTCAACACTTAGAGGCGACAGTCTGTTTCATGCTAGATGCAATCGTCAGGCCATATATATATATATATATATATATATATATATATATATATATATATATATATTGATGTATGTTTCGTTAAATAATATAATATTGATATTGATATTGTAATCTAGTATATCCAACTCGCAATGACTTGAAAAAAAACAACCTAGTTTACACATTCAAGTGCCCTTTTGGGAGATTGTATCTCCAATGGATGAAATAATATTTATGTTGGTCACACCAACAAACTCGCTTTCACGACGCTTGACACTACATTTGATTGATAACTCTAACATTTTTAGGCATTTAAAACAACAGGCCTGGCCGCATACACAATTCCGGAAAACCTTTGTTGAAAACACAACTATACTTTAATATGAAAACAATAAACAAAAAATAAAAATCCTTGAAGCGAAATATATAAAACAGTTGAAACATAACCTGAACAAAATAAACTATGAAATCTCCACAAACATTCTTAAATGCCTATAATTTATAACAGAAACCATTGGTTTATACCAACGGCTTCCCATACTTAATACTTCTCGTTTTCACTCTCGCGTAGTCTTGTGTGACGTCACGAGCGGCGGTGCAATCTTCGCTTCTGCATCTATACACGAGTTTGTCGTTGCTTGAAAATCTTTCATGCAACAAAAACAGACTATCATTATTGTTTTGTCCGTGTATTGTTTAATACGAGGGTCATTCAATAAATAAGTTGAATTTTTCGGTATAAGGACTTCTAATACAGATAGAAGCTTACTTTCCTTTTTTTTACTTCTTTTTCACATGAATTTAATTTCCTTTGCAGATTAAAAAAACTTTTGGCGATTAACAAAGATGGCCGACCAAGAAGCATGCTCCAGGATTGAACAGCGGTTAGTTATCAAGTTTTTGGTTGCTGAAGGGTGCAAAACCAGTTGAAATTCATAGGAGAATGTCAACTGTGTATGGTGCCACATGTTTCAGCCCCAAAATGTCTGCAAGTGTGCTAAATTCTTTAAAGAAGGACGGAGCAGTGTTGAGGATGAAGACAGGCCAATGGGGTTCTACAGAAGTGAGGTATCCTGAGGTGATCGAATCAGTCAATGACCTCATTCAGTCTGACAGAAGGGTGAGAGTGGATGACATTGCAAGGACTTTGAGCTTATCTGTTGGGACAAACGCAGGGGTCATCAGTCAGAAGGAGTCATCTTGCATCATGACAACGCAAGACCTCACACAGCAGCCCAAACGGTGCAGACCATCAACGAGCTGGGCTGGGAACTGCTCCCTCATCCCCCTTACAGCCCAGACATTGACCCTTCAGACTTTTACCTGTTTGGTCCCTTGAAAGCGTCCACGAGAGGCACGAAGTTTAAAAGTGACGATGAAGTCAAAAGTGTTGTGAGCGATTGGCTGAGACATCAGTCCAAAGATTTTTACGCTGAGGGAATACGGAAGCTTGTGTACAGATGGGAAAAGTGTGTGACAGTGCTGGGAGACTAGGTTGAAAAAAAAAAGAAGTAAGATTCTATCTGTATTAGAAGTCCTTATACCGAAAAATTCATCTTATTTATTGAATGACCCACGTATATTGTAATGAAATTGTCATATTTGATATATGGCTTATGAAAGCCGAAAGCTCAGATAGGATTAAAAAAACATGTATCAATATGGTCTTTTTCTTTCATCTTTCAATGACAATCTTATTAAGCTTATCAGACAATATGAAAGGAATTTGCTTAAAATAAATAGACAAAAACAATGAAAAATGCTGCCTAAATACACACAATATATATATATATATATATATATATATATATATATATATATATATATATATATATATATATATACGATGGATAAATATTCGTCTAATTTAAGCGTTTTAACAGATACATTTACGAAAATTACACAAAAATATCTTGAGATACTAAAAAGTAAATTTATTTAATAAAATCGGCATTGGCTTCAACCACGGCCTCCAGACGACTTCTGTATCTTCAGCAACTGTTCTGGACGGTCTCCTTGTTTAAGTTGGTGAGTGCTACGATAATACTTGCCTTCGGTTTATTTTTGGTGTTACAAGGGGTTTTGTTGATCCCTCACTTAACTGCTCCCCACATATAAGAATCAAAGATTTTGCAGTCTGGGGGGTTAGGTGACCAGATGTAAGTGGGTGATGGAAATTATCTAACAACCATGACTGTTTTCTCTTGCTAGTGTTGCATGGTGCAGATTGCAGTTGCCAGGCATAGGTTCTTCAAGCAACAACTGTCTTGACTCAGGGCAGCACTTCATCCTCAAGTCACTTGATGTAGGCTTTCGTGTTGAGCCTAAGGCCCTCACCAACACTTCCGGGGGTTCTTATCAGAACGACCATAATGTGTTTTCCGAGCTGCCGTACTTGTCCATCTCTTTCAGAATCATCTGCGCTGATTGACAGTCTGAAATGTTCGTATGAGATCATCCGGCGCGAATGCCAAGCAGTACAGCATGCAGTTAATTGCTTCATAATGCTCTTTTTCTTACAGATAGTGCCGAACTGACTCTACTATACTGTGCAGTCGACAAAACAAAATACAAATAACGCGCATGCGCGAAATTAAATCATAAAATGGCGACTATTTGCTCATCGCACCGTGTATATATATATATATATATATATATATATATATATATATATATATATATATATGCGTGTATGTGTGTGTTTGTGTGTGTATGTGTATGTGTGTGGGGGGTGTAACCCCGTCACAAAATTGTAGAAGAATGCTATAGATTTAAGTACTGTCAGTGGAAATACATTTTTGCACATTATGTAGGCTCAGGATTTGAATTTTTATATTCATATATATCAACCAATCAGCGAGGTCGTATGAAAGGCGCTGTAGTCTTTAGAAACAGCAATGTTTATCGTCTGCTACGTAAATTTGAAGTTTCACTCCAGAAAATAGTCAATAATATTTTCCTCCCTTGAAACAGATATTTTTAAAATTGGGAAAATATTTATTTAGCAATAAACCCCGAGTTTAGTAAATCTGACTTTTAGATTTCTGGTGCCTTTTCTATTTCTTATAAATATTGTGATGTTAAGTTAACAAATTAGTTTGTTTGTTTTTCTGTTAAAGAGTCATTTTTTGTTATAAAGGGGGTTGCAATAACTTTGACTGATTTTAAATGTGAATTAAGTTTAATCGTCTAATGATTTTTCTCTATTTCTTTCAGATTTAACAACTAATGTCTTTGGCAATTTCAACCATGGAAAGATTAACAATCAAACAACGTGTTAAAAATATCGAAGCCTATTACGAAAATGGACATTGAAACAGGATTGCATTTCGCGCACTTAGCGTTTTTTTTTTTTGGTCAACATAATCGACCGACCGACGGTGCAGTTTGAAACAATGTAATGTTGCTGTGGAGAGGTTCAATTCCAGCCCGCGCTGACGAATAGAGGTGCCTGGATTTTTGGTCATATTCTCGTGCACTGCAGCAATGTTTTCAGCTGAACGGCGTAAACGAGCCCGAAATGGTGTTTTCACATCTTGCCACCGACCCAGTTTGTTTGAATTTACGAACAATTTTTCCAATTGTACCCTTGAAACTTTAACACATTGTTTGATTGTTTGTCTTTCCATGGTTGATATAAATCTAACCTGTATGGTAAAGGCTGTTCAAATAACATGGACAGATCTTAAATGCGAATTAAGTTTAAGTGCCTAATGATTTTTTTATGTTTTTCTTTCAGATTTAACAACTTAAGTCGTTTGCAATTTCAGCCATGGAAAGATTAACAATCAAACAACGTGTTAAAGTTATCGAAGTCTATTACGAATTTGAATGAGAAGTTCGCAGGTCCCATCATCTCTCGAAACAGCGAAGTCTCTTGGCCACCCCGATCGTGCGTTGCCTTTATATTTCTTCGCTTGGGGTCATCTCAAAAGTGAGGGGTCTATGCCAACAAGCCAACAACAATTCAACAGTTGAAGGATGAGATGATAAGGCATATTGGTGAGATCGAGGAGCAACTATGCAGAGACGTCATCAAAAGGTTGGACCATCGAGTGGAGGTGTCGCGGACATTTGGGCAATACTATTTTTCACACATAATTGCCATGACTTAAATAACATGATCCAATAGAGAAATAAATAAATCTGAAAGAAAAAGAAAGAAAACGAAATACAAAAAAAATGTTCTCACAGGTACAGCTCGCACTTTACAAAGAGTTTTATCTATGTGTGTGGTCTTAGGTTGTCTCTTTTTTATACCCAGTAAAAATGTTATGATGCCATTTCTGACCTTAGGTCTCTGGTTGGTACTCGGAAGGAAATGAATATACAACAGAAATCAAAAGAAATAATAACAAAGGGTGTTACAATAAATTGGACCGATTTTAAATGCGAATTAAGTTTAAGTGCTTAATGATTTTTTTCTTTTTCTTTCAGATTTAACAACTTAAGTCTTTGACAATTTCAACCATGGAAAGATTAACAATCAAACAACGTGTTAAAGATATCGAAGCCTATTATGAAAAATGGACTTTCAAACAGAATTTGAATAAGAAGTTCCCAACTAAGTCAGTTGGCCACCACGATCGTGCGACTTGATTTCTTCCTTTGGGGTCATCTCAAAAGTAAGGTCTATGCCAACAACAATTCAACAGCTGAAGGATGAGATAATAAGGCATATTGGTGCGATCGAGGAGCAACTATGCAGAGACGTCATCAAAATTTTTTACCATTGAGCGGAGTTTTGCCGCCGAAGCCTTGGTGGACATTTGGGCGATATTATTTTTCACACAGTGAGTTAAATAACATAATCCAATAGAGAAATAAATAAATTTTCACCAATAACACAGATTTATTTACTTTAAGACTTTGATCCGTTTCAATGAAACAGCCTACTAGCTGAAATTCCCAATACTTAATTACATTTTCGTACATTTATTCGAGTATAATAGATTACAAAAAAAGCTTAACAGTGTCGAGTTAAGTAACAAAAGTTAAGTAAGAAAAAGTAACATACGGACTATGTTTGTTTAGCACGTAAATAGTAGTATTAACACAACTCACTGCCTATCACCTACTAACAGGAAATTGTACACATACACAAAACTACGTAAATACGTAACACACTCGTTTCTATACTGTTTCTTCTATACCAGCGCAACTGATTGGGTTGTATTGTGAAGAAGGGAAAATATTTTGTGAATTTGTTTCGCAAAGAATCGCTGTAATTCATTTCTTTAAATCTGAGAGAAAACTAATACCCAAATAATAAAGATTTATTTATATTTGTAGAGCCGTGTGGAAGATTTTTTATTTTTTCGCTTATTTTTGTCTGTTCCTACACACACACACACAGCTTATATACATACATACATATATATATATATATATATATATATATATATATATATATATATATATATATATATATATATATAGTGGCTGTCGACTCACAAAGCGATTATGCCCATCTCTGACATCTCCAGTCCATCAGTTAAACTTCCCCCACAACACTGTATTCATTGTTTGTAGCTCATAAAGCCAGCCACATGTGGCATATCAAATCATCTCCGGGCAATGGAAGTTGACTTTGATCATCATCACTTCAAGTGAGTCTTTTTATATGCCTTGTCAATATATATAAAGGAAAAAAAACAATAGGAAATCCTCGAGAGTTCCGCCTTTGAATATTATCCAAATATTAATTTACACCTAGGTTTTTTCCCAATATCACCTTTCCTCACTACTCTTCCAAGCTAACGTACACAACAAATATATCAAGAAATCAAAGAAAATAGTTTAGTCCTTCAACACAAACAATACTTCTACATGTGAAAATATTTTCTTTAAACATAAAAAAGGAACTGACGTAATTTTTCAGTTGACCATATGAATATCCAATAGCGTTTCAAAACTCTTCTAGTTGCTAACGACATTTTGTTTGTTATTTATAGATACTTTGTTTTAATTAAATTCATTTCTTTTTTTGCCTTGAAAGTCTATATTGAAGGAAACGCGTCGGCTAAAACCGTAATTATTCTATTGTTTTTTTCCTTTATGCATATTGTGTTTTTTACAGGTTAATTCTGAGGAATTTTTACATATATATTTGTGTGTGTGTGTGAGAGAGATAGAGAGAGAGAGAGAGAAATATATATATGAACAGACTCAGATAGATAGATAGATAGATAGATAGATAGATAGATAGATAGATAGATAGACAGATAGATAGATAGATAGATAGATAGATAGATAGATAGATAGATAGATAGATAGATAGATAGATAGATAGATATGAAAAGGCTGAGATAGATAGATAGATAGATAGATAGATATGAAAAGGCTGAGATAGATAGATAGATAGATAGATAGATAGATAGGAAGAGATTGAACATGATAGATAGATAGATAAATATATAGGAAGAGATTGAAAAAGATAGATAGATAAATAGATAGATAGATAGATAGATAGATAGATAGATAGATAGGAAAAGGCTGAGATAGATATGAAAAGGCTTAGATATATATATATATATATATATATATATATATATATATATATATATATATATATAGATAGATAGATAGATAGATAGATAGATAGATATGAAAAGGCTGAGATAGATAGATAGATAGATAGATAGGAAGAGATTGAACATGATAGATAGATAGATAAATATATAGGAAGAGATTGAAAAAGATAGATAGATAAATAGATAGATAGATAGATAGATAGGAAAAGGCTGAGATAGATATGAAAAGGCTTAGATATATATATATATATATATATATATATATATATATAGATAGATAGATAGATAGATAGATAGATAGATAGATAGATAGATATGAAAAGGCTGAGATAGATAGATAGATAGATAGATAGATAGATAGATAGATAGATAGATAGATAGATAGGAAGAGATTGAACATGATAGATAGATAGATAAATATATAGGAAGAGATTGAAAAAGATAGATAGATAAATAGATAGATAGATAGATAGATAGATAGATAGATAGATAGATAGATAGATAGATAGATAGATAGATAGATAGGAAAAGGCTGAGATAGATATGAAAAGGCTTAGATATATATATATATATATATATATATATATATATATATAGATAGATAGATAGATAGATAGATAGATAGATAGATATGAAAAGGCTGAGATAGATAGATAGATAGATAGATAGATAGATAGATAGATAGATAGATAGATAGGAAGAGATTGAACATGATAGATAGATAGATAAATATATAGGAAGAGATTGAAAAAGATAGATAGATAGATAGATAGATAGATAGATAGATAGATAGATAGATAGATAGATAGGAAGAGATTGAGCATACTGGGATAGATAGATAGATAGATAGATAGATAGATAGATAGATAGATAGATAGATAGATAGAGATTGAACATGATAGATCGGTAGAAAGATAGATAGATAGATAGATAGATAGATAGATAGATAGATAGATAGATAGATAGGAAGAGATTGAACATGATAGATAGATAGATAAATATATAGGAAGAGATTGAAAAAGATAGATAGATAGATAGATAGATAGATAGATAGATAGATAGATAGGAAGAGATTGAACATGATAGATAGATAGATAAATATATAGGAAGAGATTGAAAAAGATAGATAGATAGATAGATAGATAGATAGATAGATAGATAGATAGATAGATAGATAGATAGATAGGAAGAGATTGAACATACTGGGATAGATAGATAGATAGATAGATAGATAGATAGATAGATAGATAGATAGATAGATAGATAGATAGATAGGAAGAGATTGAACATGATAGATCGGTAGAAAGATAGATAGATAGATAGATAGATAGATAGATAGATAGATAGATAGATAGATAGGAAGAGATTGAACATGATAGATAGATAGATAGATAAATATATAGGAAGAGATTGAAAAAGATAGATAGATAGATAGATAGATAGATAGATAGATAGATAGATAGATAGATAGATAGGAAGAGATTGAACATGATATATCGGTAGAAAGATAGATAGATAGATAGATAGATAGATAGATAGATAGATAGATAGATAGATAGATAGATAGATAGATAGGAAGAGATTGAACATGATAGATAGATAGATAAATATATAGGAAGAGATTGAACAAGATAGATAGATAGATAGATAGATAGATAGATAGATAGATAGATAGATAGATAGATAGATAGATAGATAGGAAGAGATTGAACATGATAGATCGGTAGAAAGATAGATAGATAGATAGATAGATAGATAGATAGATAGATAGATAGATAGGAAAAGATTGAACATGATAGATAGGTAGAAAGATAGATAGATAGATAGATAGATAGATAGATAGATAGATAGACAGATAGATAGATAGATAGATAGATAGATAGATAGATAGATAGATAGGAAGAGATTGAACATGATAGATAGATAGATAAATATATAGGAAGCGATTGAAAAAGATAGATAGATAAATAGATAGATAGATAGATAGGAAAAGGCTGAGATAGGTATGAAAAGGCTTACATATATATATATATATATATATATATATATATATATATATATATAGACAGATAGATAGATAGATAGGAAGAGATTGAACATGATAGATAGGTAGAAAGATAGATAGATAGATAGATAGATAGATAGATAGATAGATAGATAGATAGATAGGAAGAGATTGAACATACTGGGATAGATAGATAGATAGATAGATAGATAGATAGATAGATAGATAGATAGATAGATAGATAGGAAGAGATTGAACATGATAGATTGGTAGAAAGATAGATAGATAGATAGATAGATAGATAGATAGATAGATAGATAGATAGATGAGCAAAGACAAACATGGTTATTTAAAGCTAAGAACGTAAAGTTATGAATCAATCTGTACCTGACTTTTAAGATAAATCACACCAAATTTAAATATGTACTACCTGTATTAATTCACAATTTTCTCAAAGAAAGACTTAAGCGCGTTTTTTTTTTATTAGTGAACAAAAACTGTGTTAAATATATGGAAGCAGATGAAAATGTAATTTTCTTGATATTTCTAATTTTATTTCCGTTTCCTAAAGCTGCGATATTAAAAGCTGAGATCTTGAATAGAGAATGACAGCGGTTCATCTCCGACCGAATGAAAGAAGTCGCCAAGTGTTATATTACGCATACAAAATGTACACTTGTTTCTTTTTCCTACTTTTTGTTCGTGACATTTTCAACTTTCTTTTTTTTTTTCGCGTGGGTTATTCTCTAAAGATTTTGGAAATATGTCCAACCATTTCGATATATTTCTTCTGGAGGACAGCACATATATTTGGTACAAAAGGCTAGCCATTAAACTATGCGGCACGCTTATTTTGTAAGTTGAATAATTCTCGACAGCACGTCTATTCTACGTCTTGTAGCTCTATTTGCGAAGCCCAACGCCGGTAGGAATTTTAGGCTGGAAAACAATTAGTCGCCCACGACGACGTGGAGAGGCTTTTAAACTTTATCTAGAATGGTAAGACTATGCAGCTCCAGCCCCTATATGGTAGCAGTACTTCATTTTCAACCCGATTCAGGATGAATCGGATACTTACTGGAGCTGTAACGTGAACCGACCATTTTCCCGGCATCTTTAGTGATGGATCGTATGTACGTGTTCCATTTGAGGTCTAGGTTGAGTTTAAGCCTCAAGAAGCTCTCAAGCTACCTGGCCTCCCTGGGCATTCATCGCCATTGGTGAAAGCCCTGGGTCCGATTGGCGATGGTGGAATGCCACCAGTTTGGTTTTCGAAACATTGAATATGATTCGCCAGTTTTTCTCTGTAGCGGTGACTTACCTCGCCGACCTAAAAGGGCCAGAGTCGCGTGTATGTTTTTACAAGGGAGTGTGGAGACGGCGAATCGGCGAGCTTCGGACGCACAGTGAATCGGGTAGCCCTTTGTGCTATGGAAGTGGTGGTGTCGCCATTTTTATTGGCTGGTTCTGGGCGCTAATTGGCTCAGCTCTGGCTGGGTCAGGTGCATCATGGTACGCTCATTCAAGAGGAGTTGAGTTTTAGCTTCTGGAGGGGGAGTGGTGTATTGGAGATCGAGACGCGGACAGAAGGGCGGATTTGTTTTGCCTAGTGAACCTATTCGATTCGTTCTACCTTTTTTGCCCTCTTTTCTTTTCCTGTATGTGCCTCCGACCAATTTTGCACCCCCCCCACTGAGCTGTTAGAGCTCGGTCAGAAAAGAGATCAGCTGCCATACTCTTGTCATCTCGAGTTTTGGAGATGCACCTGTATACCATTGTATCATTTAGCATAGATATTCACAAATGATCGGAGGATACGCTTTGGCAGATCATTTATGCAAAGTAGGAAGACGCTTGGAACGAGAGGCACATCTGCCTTTTCATTACAAGACAAGCAACGTTTGTACAAAGCTTTGTGATTTTTTTTTTGTAGATTTACATATTTTTGAAAAATTTGTTTACATTAACTTGAAGACAGACATTATGTTGAAATATTTTTTAACATTATTAAACACTGTTTTTTTTTTCTTTTCTTTATCGCTTCTTAAATCACGCTCTTCACTTAAATGTTAAAAATATTGGAAGAGTTACGTCAATTATTTTGCTTATTATTATTATTATTATTTTAAATTTGGGAGACAAAATGAAATCAGTTTATGAATAAATATAATATAATTATTGCAATAAATGAATAATTGAACACATTCCCAACGTAACACCTGTTTCTACTCGTGTTCGGGTAGCAATTAGCTTAAAATGGCGTAAACTCTGAAGCAATGTATTATGCGGAATAAAAGGAGATTGGTGAACGTTCTGGATCCGATCGACGATGGTGGAATGCCGCTAGTTTGGTTTTCGAGGCATTGAATAGAAATAGACCCCACCAGGCGCATTGCCCTCCCCCTCTCGAGATGCTTGAGCTAGAGCAGAGGAGTGATCAGCTTCCAGGCTCTGGTCATCTCAAGTTTTGGAGGTGCACCCGTACACCGTTGTGCCATCGGCATAGATATTCACAAGTGCTCGGAAGATACTCTTAGGCAAATTATATATGTAAAGTAGGAAGAGGCTTGGAACGAAAAGCACAGCTGTTTTTTCATTACAAGTCAAGCAACGTCTGTACAAAGACTTGTAATTTTTTTTATAGATTTATATATTTTTATACTTGAAAAAAATATTAACATGTAACCTGAAGAAGACAGACATTCTGTTGAAATATTGCCATGTTTAATCGATGTCAGTTATCAGCACGTGCAACTAGAACAGTCTACCCCAGTGAGCGAAATAAAGGGTTCAGTTCGACATTCCAACCACCTGAAGAAGGCCGGAGCGTACAACGGACGAAACGTTGTAATAAATATGGCGACAAAGATGAGGACAATAGTCCGAATAATGTAAATAATGTATAAGCATTTTACATTGATAGAGCCATTTGTATTTTTGTATTATTATTATTATTGAATTATATATATATATATATATATATATAATGGACTATCCCGTCGGTTTCGACGTATGAGGATCTGACAGCTTAATTGATTCAGTTATAAAATTTTGTGCGATAATCTTAAGTGGCACTTAAGACCCGCTCATGATTTACAAAGGAGGCCGCATATGGAGCAAGTGTGAGGATTGTGGGATGAGATCTCTGTTAGATTGGCTGACCTTTTAGATCTTCGCTTCTTGAAGACGATTCAGACAAGCAGTTTTCAATCTGCTGAGTCCACTAAAACACGTTGATCTCCTTTCTATCCGCTCCAAGGCTGAGCGCTCAAGAGTGTTATGTGGTATATATATATATATATATATATATATATATATATATATATATATATATATATATATATATATATATAACAATCGCACCTTCCTTAAATTGTTCTTAGTTCTCGGTATCTTAATGGCTTCCAAATCTGTCTGTATTTTAAGGCACTACAGGCTGGAATGCACTTCGAAGATATCTTGAGGCTCTGGGTTAGTAGATGTTTGTAAATTATTATCACTGGATTCACTTCAATTTATTTGTATTGTTCTTTTTCCTCTGTTTTGCTAAGATTGGGAAAATTCCCAACCGGAGCTAAATCCCATACACACACTTTAGATTCCTGTCCCTCAGAGAATTTCACGTGAGCATATTGAAGATTTGCTTCGAGTAATAAAACCTCATCAACTAACGGTTCATACTTATTGGTACAAATTTGCGACGTAAAAGAAGAGTACCTGGAACCGATAACCAAGTGGGTAAAGAATGGCCGCTAGGTGTCCGTTGTTGATAAGAAAATACTCTTTCATGGGTGTGGCATTGTTATATACATAACAATTATTATTATTACTAGTGCTATTATTATTATTATTAATCATTTGTATATGTTATGTTTCCAGCTTTGTATCCTGTCGATCCGGGTCCAAACAGTGGTCTTTAGGCCCTACAGGAGAATTGTCATTTAATTGATAGCACTTTTCCTAGTATATGGGATATTCTTTGTCGGTTGATCTTCTGGGCAACCTGTATGATGATGTTACCTGGGGCACTGTTAGTAAAACTGTCCATTCCTTTTCTCACGATACCTAGACCAACGATAAAGTTTGATACAGTCTCAGTTTTGTATAGGGGATGTTCCTAGTAGAGCGAATCATTTTTTTTTTTTTATTTAATATCTGGCGTTTACACATTTCTTTCCGGGTCCCGCCCAGGGATCTAGGGTTAGAAATGTCATCATGGCACTTTCCACTGCAAAGAAAGAATTAAAAAAAAATAAATAAATAATTACATAGATAAAGCCCTTCATAAAGTGTGAGCTGTACTTGTCAGAACAATTTTTTGTATCTCTTTGAGGCATGGACTTCCAGGAATCCAGCTTGTTTGGTACGGGCAGAGTATTGGCCGTGGAGCGGTTTATCTTGCCATTGTTTCTGTAGCTGGTCGGTCGCATTTGTCTTTGCATTCTTTTTTAAGTATTTTGCAGCTTCAGCCGGTGTACAGTAATGTATTTGCATTTCTGCACCTATTATTATTATTATTAATATTATTATTATTATTATTATTAATAATAATAATTCTGTATGTTATATTTACTGCTTTGTATTTGTTGTGGTAGGATCCACCTAATCTGCATAGGTGACTATCAACTATATAAATAATGGTTGATACCGGAGGACGGGAGAAGAGAATCACGAGATCCATCTAGAGACTCTGATCGACTGCGACTAGTCAACACATTCTCCAGGAACGTCTTCCCAGAAATATACAGAAATACTATATGTACTTATTGTGTACACTTTCTTGTTATAATACATTCTTGTTCTAAGTACATTTTGTGTTGCATTATTATTCCATGCAATAGGCGAGATTCAACATTGAGTCAAGACTCAACAATGGCGACGAAGTAGAACGAATCATACGTCAAGTTTCAACAATGGCCACAAAGTAGAACGAACCATACGCCAAGTTTCAACAATGGCAAAGAAGTAGAACGAACCATAAGGAAAGAAGAAAGAATTAATAGTGAGAGTTTTCAACAATTGGGACAAGTCATTGAAGAACCCAGGCTGAAAAAAAAACTATTAATTCCAAGTCCAACGTTAACGTAACGACGAAGGATTCTAAACTTCTGGATATGTAGAACTCGTTAAAAGACGACTAAGCATAAAGGAACGTTCACTCAGAAAAATTGGAAAGGTGTCGTAAACGAATAACGGTAATTTTAAATTAAAAAATTATCTACACGGAGACACCCTCTAAAAAGAAAAATTGGCCGACTACAAAAACATGCATGGATTAAAAGGAGCACAAATAAACCGTGTCGACTTTGAAAGGTAACAAACTTTAAAAAATTATTTTTTTAAATTAATTGTTCAACAATATAGTGACGAATTACCTCTGATAAGAAAATCAGACGTTGTCATTGAAATACGCGAACAGAAGTCGGAAACGAAAACAAAAAAAAGCCCGACGCTCTCTGTTCACGAAAAAAAAAAAATACCAAAGTTGATTAGCACGGGCGTGAATGTAAAAGCAAGTCATAAAATTAAAAAGTCGTACGTTTGTTTCGATTTTTTTGGTCAACTTATATGATATTCGTGGATACACAAATTAAAAGTATATTCCTTGTTGCATGAACACTATCAGCTAAAAATGGATGAACTATCCAAAGTCATATCCGAATTATTCAAATCCCAGCAGGAACAGTTTGTCTTATTAATAAGGGAACAACAGATAGCACAGCATAAATATCAAGAGAAACTAGATGAAAGACAACAAAAACAACAAATAGCGCTGCAAAAATATCAGGAAAAACAAGATGAAAGACAACAGAAATATCAAGAAAAACAAGATGAAAGACTTTTGGAAATTCAAAAGTTAACACTGGAGAAATTAAACAACTTTCAGGCAAATGAGGGAAATTCTTCATATTCTAATAACACCATATTTAATTCGCTGGAAACTTTCAACTATGTGCCAGACGAAGAAAAAACGTTTGAAGCGTACTTTAAACGATATGAAGATATTTTCTACACAGACTGTGAAAACTGGTCGAATTCAAGAAAAGTCAGTCTATTACTAAGAAAGCTAGGTACAGCAGAACATAGCAAATTTGTAGATTTTATTCTACCGAGAAAAACAACTGAATTGGAATTCTCGGAAACAGTGAAATTGCTAAAAGAGCTGTTTGGAGCAAATATGTCGCTTTGGCATAAGCGATGGTTATGCATGAATGTCTCTAAATCCGACGATCAGGATTACTTAACATATGCATCTATAGTGAATAGACATTGTGACAATTTCAGATTGGCAGAGATTACGGTTGAAGAATTCAAGTGCTTAATTTTTGCTCAAGGACTGGTATCCAGTAAGAGTGCCGAAATAAGACGTAGAGTTTTGTCTAAACTCGAATCTGAACAAGGCCTTACCCTGCAAAAGTTAGCAGAGGAGTGTCAACGGGCCGTAAAGTTAAAGAAAGAGTCGCAAAAAATCGAAGAAGCTGGTATTGCTTATATTAAAAAAATAAAAAAGCAGTCAAAGTACCCAGTAGAGAAAAATTGGAGAAAAAATTCAGCGTATTTTAATAATAGACAAGAAAATAAAAAGAACGAAAATAAAAAAGTCCCACCATATAATTGCAGACGTTGTAACGAAAGACATTGGGAGGTAAATTGCCCATATAGAAATAAGAAATGTTTCGTGTGCCAAAAGAATGGTCACAAAGGATCTTGTTGTAAAACGAAAAAATGCAAGAACCGAATTAGACAAACAAATTCGAATATCAAATCAGATAGAGATTTGAGGAAATATGTGACGACTGAAATATTCAAAAAGAATATCAAATTTCAACTCGATTCAGGGTCAGATTTAACAATAATGAACGATAAAATATGGAAAATTTTAAAAAGGCCTACAATAATGAAGTCAACGAAACTCACTCGAACGGTAACTGGAAAGCAAATTAACTTCGAAGGCGAGGTTGTACTTCCAATGAAATTGAATGGGATCGTTAAAAAAATAAAAGTTTTCATTCTGAGAAATGGAGAAAACTTGTTGGGTACAGATTTTATTGAAACATTCGAATTGTGGGATAAACCGTTAAACTCATTCTGCAGAAAAGTAGAAAGTAATACGCAATCAAGACAGGACATTAAAGAGGAATTAAAGAAAAAGTTTCCGGAAACCTTTACACCTGGTCTTGGAAGATGTAACAAGTTTGAAGCTAAATTTGAATTAAAAGAAAATACTATGCCTATATTTAAAAAGAAACGTAACGTGCCTTTCGCAAGTGTAGAGAAAGTAGTAGTACCAAAAAAGTTGCAGAAAAAAATCCTACGGGACTTTCATATGGGTCATCCGGGGATTAATAGAACAAAAAGCTTAATGCGAAGTTTTGTATATTGGAAAGGAATGGATGTGGATATCGAAAACATGGTTCATCGATGTAAAGGGTGTGCGTTAGCAGCTAAGGCACCACCTATAGTACACAAACCATGGCCAAAGACGGATCATCCGTGGGAAAGATTACACATTGATTTCGCTGGTCCTGTAGAAGATTATTACTACTTAATAGTGGTAGATAGCTTCACAAAATGGCCGGAAGTACTACGCTGTAAAAAGCCTACGTCCAATACCACAACAACTTTTTTGCATGAACTATTTGCACGGTTCGGTGTGCCAGAGTGTATTGTGAGTGACAATGGTACACAATTCACTTCTGACGAATTTAAGGAATTTTGTGAGTTATATCAAATTAACCACATAACGACGCCGCCGTATCATCCGAGATCCAATGGACTCGCAGAAAGATTTGTAGATACGTTAAAGCGCGCTCTGAAGAAAGCCTCAGGAGTTCCAACGGAAAAGGCGCTTCAGCAATTCCTACAAGTATACAGAATCACGCCTAACCAGAGAACACCAAACATGGCACCAGCTGAACTAATGTTCGCTAGGAAAGTTAAGTCAGTGTTTGACAAGCTTTTGCCAGGAAGAAATAGAATAAAGAACACTATGTATACAGCTAGAAAAAGATACACCCCCGGAGAGAAGGTCTTTTTCAAGTGCTATAGAAACAACATTGAGTTCTGGGAGCGAGGCATAGTGGATAAGAGAATCGGTGACCTGATTTACATAATAAAAGGGCCGAAGAATACTCATAAGAGGCACCAGAACCAACTAAAAAAATGCTACGTGCTAGAGCATGAAGAGAGTATACCGGATGAGGAGGAAGATACCATTGATGTAATGTATGATACTTTTCAAGTAGAACCTCCGCAGAGTGCTCATGAACCGAGAAGATCCGGTAGGAAACGGAAGTTCACGGACCCATTGGACGTGAATCCAAAACGAAAAAGATATTGAAAAAAAAAACAGATATATATATGATCTATGCAAAGGGGATCTACAAAGAAATAACCATCATCATCCCATATAGAAGCCAGTTTGAAATCCAAAAGGATTCCAAGGCTTGGGAGGGGGGTGTTGTGGTAGGATCCACCTAATCTGCATAGGTGACTATCAACTATATAAATAATGGTTGATACCGGAAGACGGGAGAAGAAAATCACGAGATCCATCTAGAGACTCTGATCGACTGCGACTAGTCAACACATTCTCCAGGAACGTCTTCCCAGAAATATACAGAAATACTATATGTACTTATTGTGTACACTTTCTTGTTATAATACATTCTTGTTCTAAGTACATTTTGTGTTGCATTATTATTCCATGCAATAGGCGAGATTCAACATTGAGTCAAGACTCAACAGTATTGTTTAGGCCCGGGTCCAAACTATGGTCCTTAGGCCCTATAAGAGAATTGTCATTTAATTGATAGCGCTTTTCTTAGTATATGGGTCATTCCTAGTAGGACAACCTGTATGTTGATGTTACCTGGGACACTATTAGTAAATCATGTCGAGCCGTGTCGAAACTATGATCCTTAGACCCTAGAGGAGAATTGTCATTTAATTGATAGAACTTTTTTCAGTATATGGAATGTTTCTAGTAAAGCGAATTACTATTATTATTATTATTATTATTATTATTATTATTATTATTATTAATCATTTGTAAATGTTACGTTTCCTGCTTTGTATCCCTTAGAGCCGGGTCCAAACTATGGCTCTTAGGCCCTACAGGAGAATTGTCATTTAATTGATAGCACTTTTCTTAGTATATGGGATGTTCCTAGTAAAGCGAATTATTATTATTATTATTAATAATAATAATAATAATAATAATAATAATAATAATAATAATAATAATAATAATAATAATAATCATTTGTATATGTTATGTTTCCTGCTTTGTATGCCGTAGAGTTCGGTCCAAAATGTGGTATTTAGGCCCTATAGGAGAATTGTCATTTAATTGATAGCACTTTTCTTAGTACATGGGATGTTCCTATTAGGGCGATCTTCTGGGCAACTTGTATGTTGATGTTACCTGGGACACTTTTAGTAAAATTGTACATTCCTTTTCTCCAACTACAACTGGAATTAATGATGTCCTCATGTGCCACATTTTCGAGATTTCAATTTCAAGGCCCTTGTATATTGATAGTTTTCTGAAAATCTTCAAGCATATATTACCGTCTGCAGGAACTACCATGTCAATAAGGAGACATTTCGTTTTTGCGTTCTCTGATCACGATGTCTGCGCGATTAGCTTTGACTGTTCTGTCTGTGTGTATTGCAAAATTCCATAAAATTGTTACAGGTCCTATCTCCGTAACTGGGTCTGGATGGTGTCCAATACCAATTTCTTGCAGTTTTCCTATCCGTAAAAGTTGGAGATTTTCAAGTGCAAATATTGGCCCACTACATGTCGGATTTTATTTTCAGTGTCTTCCCATACCGTGCAAGCTATTACAAGATGTTTAATTGTTTCTGGGTATTTATTAGAGAATCTGAATTTTGGGCTAACAGGATTTTCAATATTTGTGCTTGACAAGTTCTAGTTAGCAAGCATTGGTCCCGTGTAGCAAGAATAAAAACTTCGGCTTCAGATTTTAACCCTGCACTCCGTAACAATTGATAGGCACGGGGTTTGTCTACATCAGCCTGTTTGGTAGAGGCAGAATATTGACCCTGAAGCGGTTTATCTTTCCATAAATTTCTGTATCTAGTCGATTGCATTTGGTTTTGCTTTCTTTTTAAAGTTTTTCTGAGGCTGCATTCGGTTTATTATGCTTTATTTGTATCTCTTAACCAACTTCACACTTCCTTTTGAACTTGTTGGCTTCCTTTATTACTGAATAAAGACTCAGCTCATTATCCAGTCTTCTATAGTTTCCAGGCATCTTCGAACGCCAATTGTTGTAGTTTTATAAGACAGTTCTAGTTGAACTAATCCTCTGCCTCCTCCGGATCTGGGAACATACAGATGATACTTAGGATGATGCATGCGATGGAAGGTGAGAAGATTTCTCGGTTTGGGGCCCATTCGCTTAATGTCAGCTATGGCCCAATTAAGGACATTGAAACTTTATTGCACCACGAGGACAGCCAAGGTGTTTATGGGTGATATTCTGTTTTTTTTTATTCAACTCGGTATTCAATACCAGACGCACACGTCTGTAATATTCCTTTCTTACCATCTCCTTCATTTTGGTATGCTGTATTCCATCTCCTTCTTCAATTCCTAGGAACCTAGAGGCTTGTTCTTGTTCCAGTTCCCTAATCTTTGTGGCAAAATCTAAATCTATTGAGTTTCTGCAATTCTCCCTTTCGTGACTATTACTTCTACATATTTATCTAATCCGAAATCCATACCTATGTCGTCACTGAAACATTTTACAGTATAGAGGAGACCTTTCAACTCATTGTCGTCTTTGGCAAAGAGTTTGAGATCATCCATGAAGAGTAGGTAAATTAAATACTTTCTTGTTTACTTGTTATCTGTATTCAGTATATTGCCTTTGCTTTCCTTTTTAAATTATTTGCCGATGCAGTAGGTGTTTGCATTTCTACATCAACTTGAAATTTCCTTTTCAATTTGTTGGCTTTCTTTATTACTGAATACAGTTTCATACTTCTTTCATGTTCTTTGACACAAATTATCATCCACTCTACTGTAGATTCCAGGTATCTTTGAAGGCCGATTGTTGTAGTTTTGTAAGACAGTTCTAGTTGAACTAATCCTCTGCTTACTTCGGATCTAGCTACATATAGATGATCAACATCAGCCTTAGGGTGATGCATACTATGGCAGGTGAGAAGCTTTCTCCTTTGTGACGTCCATTCCCTTAAAGTCAGGATGTTGAAACTATATTACACCACAGAGACAGCCAAGGTGCTTATGGCTGAAATTCTCTTTTGTGAATTCAGCTCGGTATTTAACACCAGAGGAAGACGCCTGTCGTATTTTTCTTAATTTCTCCTTCATTTGGGTATGCCGTATTCCATCTCCTTCGCTTATTCCTAGGTACCTATAGGCTTCTTCTTGTTTCAGGTCCCTTAATCTTTATGACAAAATCTAAATCTATTGTGTGTGTTTCTGTAATTCTCCCATTCTTAAATATACCTATAGGCTTCTTCTTGTTCCAATTCCCTAATCTTTGTGATAAAATCTAAATCTATTGTGTGTGTTTCTGTAATTCTCCCATTCTTAAATATACCTATAGGCTTCTTCTTGTTCCAGTTTCCTAATCTTTGTGATAAAATCTAAATCTATTGAGTGTGTTTCTGCAATCCTCCCTTTCTTAAATGTTAGTTTTGCACATTTATCTAATCCGAAATCCATACCTACGTCGCCACTGAAACATTTTACAGTATTGAGGAAGCCCTTCATCTCATTGTAGTCTTTGGCAGAGAATTTGATTACATTCATGTAGAGTAGGTGAATAAATACTTTCTTTTTACATTGCATCCATAGCTATTATTGTGTAGTTCATGCGTAAGGAACATTAAGGACAGACAGAACAAGAAAGGTGACAGGGTGTCTCCTCAAAAGATTCCTTGTTCAGATGGTTGAAGGCGGCAGTACCTCTGGTGTGATTTAAGTAAAATGTGCTATTCCACATTCTCATGCTGAGTTTAAGGAAAATTACTATCACCGAGGAGACTTTTTACATTTCCAAAGTCTTAAGGCGCGAAGAGTGTGGCACACTATCAAAGGCTTTACGGTAGTCTATCTATGCTGTGCTGGGGTTTCTTCCTCTTTTCCTGCAATATTCCAGGATCATTTTGTTTCTCAATAATTGATCTTTGCAACCATATGAAGCTTTCCGGCATCCCTTCTGTTACAGGGGAAAATGTTGTTTTCTTCCAGAAAAGAATAGGTGCAATTCGTCAGGACGGACGGGATTAGTTTATAAGTGCTGGACTGACATGTTATTGGCTTATAATTTTTCGGATCATCTATTTCACTCATTTTTAGCAGGAGATATGTAATACAGGGTGACCACAAAAAAACGGGAATTTTTGAAGCGCGTATTGCCAGACGTGAGCAAGTGGCAACACTGCGAGACAGTGAGCTTGAGTAAGTAAACATTTCGCCATTTTAGTAACGGGAATTGTTCGGTAACCGTGTGATCTCAAGATTCGGTAACGTTGCCTGGCCCACTAGATCGCCAAGTTTATCCGTTTGAGATTTTTGTTGTGTGGCTATCTCAAGAGTAAAGTTTACACAACTCCACCAAGAACTCTGGATGAGATAAAACAGAGAATTCAAGATGAAATTCACAGTATCTCAGCTGAGATGTTGCAGCAGTCAATGAGAAATCTCAACAGCAGATTTCAAGAATGCATTCGTACAGGAGGACGCCATCTACAGGACGTAATTTAAAAAAAAAATGGAAATTCCATCATTGTTTCTTAAATGGCATCTTTTAAGGTTTCAATTTCTATGAATTAAATATTTTTCTTCCATCACTCTTGGATTTATTGTATTGTTAAAAAGTTCCCGTTTTTTTTTGGGGGGGGGTCACCCTGTACTTTCAGTTTTCCATTATAGGATTCACTGGGATTATTAATAAGCATTTATAGAATCTGTGCAAGGTTTTAAGGATTAATGCCATTGAACAGCTTGTCATTTCTTGGGGATTTCCATTTTGTGGATTTCTTTAGAGCTTGCCTAACATTGTTCGTGGTTATATTTACCCTTTCTTGTAGAGGTCTAACCATCATTCGTTCTTCTCGTTGGATCCATTCTGCATTGTGGCCATATTCATTTGGGATGCTCCAAATATTCTCCCAAAATTTCTGCACTTTTTCAGTAGATGGTGGGTTTTTGGCATGTATAATTGCTTTTCCAATTTCCCTATAAAATTTCTCAAGTTCCGTTTGGAATATTTTATTTTGGCGATAGAACATACAACATTTTTCTTATCATCTTGTTCTCTGGGATTTTAACTGCAGTTTCTATTTTAGCGTTTCTTTGATTGATAGAATTTCATTTAGTGATTTAATTTTATATTTCTGCTCGATCTTCCTGTATTTGCGTTCTCAGGCATTTGAATTTCTTGTGATCTTATCTAATATCGAAATCTCACATATGAATTGCTTTATTTCCCGGGTATCTTGTTATTTCCTGTGGATTTCCATTTTGTGGATTTCTTTAGAGTTTGCCTAACATTATTCGTGGTTATATTTACGCATTCTTGTAGAGGTCTAACCATCATTCGTTCTTCTCGTCGGATCCATTCTGCATTGGGCTCATATTCCATAGGCATGCTCCAAACATTCTCCCAAAATTGCTGCACTTTATCAATAGATTGTGGTTTTTTTACATCTATAACAGCTTTTCCAGTTTCATTAAGGTCCATTTGGAATATATTATTTTGGCGATAGAAAGTTTTTTTCGTATTGACTTGTTCTCTGTGCCTTTGACAGCAGTTTCTGTTTTAGTATTTCTTTGATTTGAGGAATGTCATTTAACAATTTAATTTTATATCTCCGCGTGATCTTCCTGCATTTGCGTGTTAAGATAAATGAGTTTCTTGAGATCTCATCTAATATTGATAACTTACATCTGATTTCCTTTATTTATCTTCAATTTTGCCTTCCAATCTGGTTCTATTTTTTCTGTTGCTTCATCTTTTCATTGGATTGACAACAAGCTCCCCAATAGATGC
Source organism: Acanthosepion esculentum (assembly GCA_964036315.1). NCBI lineage: Eukaryota > Metazoa > Mollusca > Cephalopoda > Sepiida > Sepiidae > Acanthosepion > Acanthosepion esculentum. The sequence goes on along the minus strand of OZ038514.1, from coordinate 45,013,860 downwards.
TAAATCTGTTGCTTATATGACATTATTTACTTCTGTGATGTTTCCTAGTGTGTTTTTTTTTTGTTGTTAAGTGCAGAGTTCTATATTTGAACAATGTGTTTATTGGAGTTTGTCATATGAATTTTTGGGAGCTGGTCTCTGTCTGACATTTGTGTGCGAGTTACTCTGCTGAGTACTTGAATAATGTGGTTTTTCGCTTCGGTGATTTCACCGCTGTTGTTTTTAAAGAATCCTGCCCTAATGTAGTTTAACTCAACTTCAGTGACATAATATTATGTATACCTACTCTCATTGCTTTATTCTGGCCCTCTTCTTCGTCTCTTGTTTGATTATTATTATTATTATTATTATTATTATTATTATTATTATTATTGTTGTTGTCGTTGTTATTTTATTTCCTTTGATTTCTCGTGTATACTCATTTCTTTCCGGGTCCCGCCTAAAGACCTAAGGTCAAAAATGTCATCATGACATTTTCCACCGAGCAATTTAAAAAAAAAGCACATATTTTACAGAGATAAAGCCCTTCGTAAGGTGTGGGCTTTACTCGTGAGAACAATCTATATATTTCTTTGAGGCATGGGCTTCCAGGGGTTCCTTCAATGGGTCGACTGGAATCTTTTCCAACCAATCCTAGGGCTCCAACTACAACAGGGATTGTTGATGGTCCCATATGCCACATTTTTGAGATTTCTATTTTAAAAGGTCCTTGTATTTTGATAGCTTTTTGAAGATCTTCAAAGATACATTGCAGGGACTGCCATATCAATAAGGAGGCACTTTTGTGTGTGTGTGTGTGTGTGTGTGTGTGTGTGTGTGTGTGTGTGTGCGCGCGCGTGTGTATGTGTGTGTGTGCGTGTGTGTGTATGTGCGTGTGTGTGTGTGTGTGTGTGTGTGTGTTCGTTCTCTGATAACAATGTCTGGGCAGTTACCTTTGCTTGTTCTGTCTGTGTAGTCCCATCAAATTGTTACAGGTAACCGGGTCTGGGATTATTGTTGTTTTATTGTTGTTATTATTATTATTATCATTATCATTATTATTATTATTATTATTATTATTATTATCATCATCATTATTATTATTTTATTATTATTATTATTGATGTTATTATTATTATTATTATTATTATTATTATTATTATTGTTTCTGCTGTTGTTGTTGTTGTTATGCGTGTTTCTTCGTTTCATAGTTAGTGAGTACGTTCCGCTCTGCCATTGCCGCAGATAAACAATGAACTATTCCGTTTGACTTCGAGGATAGCCGAAAGAAAAAATATACCAAAGGCGCTGTTTAGTTTTAAGGAAAGATGAGAAAAGGGTGATAGATAGATAGATAGATAGATAGATAGATAGATAGATAGATAGATAGATAGATAGATAGATAGATAGGTTTTTGAAAGTATGTAGATGCGAGAATTTTCAGCACCTCGTCGTAATTTGCGATAAATAAAGAACTACACTTCTAAGATTTGTCACTGCATTTGAGTGAAATAAAAATGAAAAGTCTCTTGTTGATTTGCAGAAGTGTTTTCTCCTTTTGCATTATCTGCTTTAAGATCACGTTTGTTGACAACCAACGTGTCAAAATAAAATAAAAATGGCGATTGGAAGCGGCAGATTCGCCATTATAATTTCTGGAAAGTATATAGGTTGCTATATTGGATTTCCAAAAAGAAAACCTGATTTATCCGGAACAGACGAAAACAAAATTAAAACAATTAATCGGCTTGGTTAATTAACACTATTGGAATTGAATATTCCAATGTTAAAATCAACAAAAACGAAATATTACGAAAGCAATAAAATGGATTTAAATAAAAAATATATTGTAAAATCGAAATAAAACCAACAGACTACTAATTTTTCTAATATGCCAAATACTATCAGAATGTAGGCGAATATGGTTCTCCACAGCTTTCTTTTAATTTAATAGTCTTCTTAACGGCTTATAAATAAATATAAAAAATTTAGAGCTGTTTTTTATGAGACTGCCACCGAAGGCTAGAAACCAGTCTACCCTGTTATTAACCCTTATCTGTGGAAGGGAGGGGGATTCATGCTTTTACTATCGAGGTAAATTACGCTGAAATGAACCTAGTTTGACCACGCCCATTTGCGCGCCGAAAACCGTTTTCCCCATCTCTCGACAAAGCGGCAAGATTAAGTTAAATGTATACATTGCAAATAAAAAAAACATGACCACTATTATTTTAATATCTGTCTATATTTCTGAGATGAGGTATTATGTACATTATTTACATTATTCGGACTATTGTCCTCATCTTTATCGCCATATTTATTACAACGTTTCGGCCGTTGTACGCTCCGGCCTTCTTCAGGTGGTCGGAGTGTCCTCAAGGACACATGGCACAGAGTGTGAGTGTGAGTACCCGGTTAAGGCAGTGGGAAAAATTAACAGGAGATAACTGATAACTGACATCCATTAAACATGGCACGTGAAACAAGTCTGCCCCAGTGAGCGAAATAAAGGGTTCAGTTCGACATTCCAACCACTTGAAGAAGGCCGGAGCGTACAACGGCCGAAACGTTGTAATAAATATGGCTACAAAGATGAGAACAATAGCCCGAATAATGTAAATAATGTACTATTATTTTAGTACGCCAGGTCTCTTGTAAAAATCATTGCCTTTGATGAGACTTGGGTATGACGATAAACTACATCGGGCAGCAAGGCCTGTGATCAGGAAATTGGAGGTTTTGAGGAGTGCGAAATCACTACTTAATTGATGTTGTTCCTAGGTACACCCTGGCCTGGGGTAGTAACACCAGTTAGGATCCCAGCTATAGGTGAATTTTGATCCCCCCCCCGCCAAAAAAAAACCTACTGTAAAAATATCAATAACACATTTTTATAAATAAGAACTACCAATTCATATTTATAGTAAAATGACCAACAATACATTTTATCTGTAGTTGAAGGAATACAATTAAAAACATATTTAATTAAAGCCATAAAATTGTGTTCAAAATATTTAGACTTCGGCATTAAATAACCCCTAGAGGTGTTGATATGCCGCTAAACAAAATCAGCCAACTAGCAATATCTATTTACAATATATATTACATGCGATAAAATTGTGTTCTAAATATTTAGATTTCGGCATTAAATAACCCATAGCGGTTTGATATGCCGCTAAACAAAGTCAAACAAACAATCACGAAATAACTCTTTCGTGGCATTAATCCATATAATATCTGACAATTTCTTAAATAAATGAAACCCTATTCCAAAATATAACTTCAACAAATCTACAAATAAAACACACGTCACCGTTAGTAATATATATACATACATACATACATATATATATATATATATATATATATATATATATATATATATATATATATATATATGTATATATTAATGTATATATATATGTATATATATATATATATATTATTATTATTATTATTTTATTATATGAGATTATAATAAAAATATTTTGAAATCGCTACACAAATGTTTTCATGTTTCAATACTATGATTGTACTTCTTCAGGCGATGATAAGTAACTGGTGATTAAAATGATTTTTAAGGAAATTTAAAACGAGAGTGTTTTTTTAAGCTTATCACCCCAGGCAAAGCTGGAAGCCACTAGCACGCAAGAGTTTACAGAGGATTTGGAGCAAGAGCAGATAGGAGTGATAGAGGAAAGGATGTGGAGAAGGATAGTGGATAGATCAAAGCAAGGGGTTACAGAAGATTTGGAGCGAGAGCAGATAGGAGTGTTAGAGGAAAGGATGTGGAGAAGAATAGTGGATAGATCAATGCAACTGGAGTTGTCGATTGACGTTACATTTGAATAGTTGGAGATTATAGTTATCAGGGAAACAGGAATAGGGAAGGGAGTTCCACAGGCGTGAGGTGCGAGATATGAAGCTATTGGAGTAGAAGAGACGTCTACATTTAACAGTTTCAACAGTGAAAGGGTGGGAACGGGATGCCAGCCTTGTAGGACGCTTGAATTCATGGAGCCTGGGCACCAGCGATAGCAGCTCATCGGGTCAATTACCATGGAAGTATTTCTAAAAGCGACAGAGAGAGGCGATGGCGCGTCTGTGAGAGAGAGACTGCAGACGAGAAGCCAGATCAGGGCCAATTACATTGCATACTCGTCTCTGGATCTTATCAAGAACCCCGAGACAAACAGAAGGGGCTCCAGACTATATATGACAGCAATACTCCATGCAAGGGCGGATGGTTGATTTGTAAATTTGGAGGATCGATTCCGGGGAGAAACATTTCCTGGCCTGGCACAGGTAGCCAACTTTCCTTGCAGTGGATGAAGCAATTGACTCAATGTATTTGTTCCATCTCAGGTCAGCAGACAGCGTGAGACCGAGCAGCCGCACAGAGGAGCTCTCGAGAAGTTGAGCTTCAGACATTCTAATGGGATGCAGGGAAGGATCCCTGTGGTGATTAATAGAGAGCAGTTTTGTTTTGGAGGCATTAAAGTTAACCAGCCAATACCTGCCCCAGTTCACAACCGATTGAAGGTCCTTTTCGAGACGAACGGCCAGGTTAATTTTGTTAGCGACACTAGATTTGTTTCTGAGGCAGGATTAAATTGTGGTGTCATCCGCGTAGATGCCAACTTTGGAATCTATGGCATCAGGAAGATCATTTATGAATATAAGGAACAGGGTAGGGCCTAGGATGGAGCCTTGCGGAACACCTGCGTTCGTGGGATAGGAGCTGGCGGAGAATCCGTTGAGAACGAGCTTCAATTTACGGTTTGACAGAAATGATTGTATTAGGTCAAACAATCGACCTGTAATACCATAGCCCTGAAGCTTGCGAAGAAGCCCGGCATGCCAAACCCTATCAAACTCCTTGGATATGTCAAGGGCCACGGTGTGATCTTCTCCGTTATTATGAAGAGCTTGGTAGACAAATTCAGTGATGGCCGTTAGCACATCAGCTGTAGATCGGGCAAAGCGGAATCCATATTGCTTGTCTGAGAGCAGATCATGTGATGTAAGGTGATTAACCACTTCGGTGTCGATAAAGGCTTCGAAGACTTTGCCAAAGAGGGTTAGGAGACTGATAGGACGGTAATTAGAAGGGTCGGAGGGGTCGCCAGAATTCTTAAAGACAGGAACAATGGATGAGGACATCCAGCAGTCAGGAAAACAAGATTCCTTGAGGCAGTAGTTGTATAATTTAGAGAGGGCGGGCGCCAATTCAGGCGCGCATTTCTTCAAGACAATGGCTGGTATACCATCTCCACCACTAGCCTTGTAGGGGTCTAGATTAGAGATAATACCCAATACCTATGACGGGGATATGTGTAACCCGCTCAAAAGGGCTTCAGTTCTGAGAGGAAAATCGGATATGGGTACACCGGAAGAGTCAAGCGTTGAATTGAACGAAAATTTCCGAGCAAAGCATTCAGCCTTGCCGGAAGAGGAGGTCAGGACCACACACTGGTTGAACAGAGGAGGTATAGAGGGTTTGCAATAGTTCAGAACGCTCTTACAGAGACGCCAATAATCCTTGGAGCCGAATTTGCGATGCGTTCTTTCATCCGAGCAGCAAATAGAGACTTAGCTTCGTTGAGGACATGCTTACACTCGTTACGGGCGGAGGCAAAGAGGCGTCTATTACAGTCACACATATCGGTACGAAATAGGTGGAAGAAGTGGTTCCTATGGGCAATTGCGGCTGAGCAAGCAGCGGAGAACCACGGGGAGGAGCGCGATTTGACCTTGAATTTCCTTGAGGGGATGAAAGCGTCAATTCCAGCTTTAACCCAAGATGAGACCTCTGAAGCACATTCTTGGACGGGGAGCTTAAATACAACATCCCAAGGGACATCGCGGAGGAAATCACGGAACGAGTCCCAGTCAGCTCGTTGGTAGCAGAACGAGGTTCGTGTGGTAGCAGGCTCTTTGCAGGGGTGGGGTTGAAGGAGATGTTAATAGACACTACCACATGATCAGAATTACCAAGAGGGCAGAATTGCGTGGCACTACAAGACTCGGGGATGGAGGTAAAACACAGATCGAGAAGAGAGTCCTTACTGTCCTGGTTGTAGGCAAAACGCGTGGGGAAGTAAACTATCTGCGTGAGGGATTGAGAAACTGAAAAGTTAATTGTGTATGCCTGCGAGGTCAGTAGTAGCATTCTGAAGCCACTTGTTATGGTGGGCGTTAAAATCGCCAAACACAAATATGTGAGCGTACGGGTGGAGAGAGAGAGAGCCTTGTCTATGTTGTCAGAAACGACATCAAGTATTCCACAATCCTGAGAGGATGGAGAGCGATAAAGGAAGAAAAGATAGCTTACAGCATTGAGAAGAGATAGCCGGAGACACATGTACAAATGGTCCGGCGATTCGAGAGAGAACTCTCTAGCTAGAGGGAGATGATCCTTGACGTAGACACCAAGGCCATGCATGTGGGTTAAAGAGTATTTTCTGAGGAGAGGGAGGTAGCCAGGCATCGAGAGTTCAGGGGAAGGGATAGATGAGTCAAGATTGGTCTCACACAGAGCCAGTATGTCCGGGCAGTTTGCTGTGAGGAAAGATTCCACACTGTAGAAATTGGTTCTAATGCCACGGATGTTGGAGAACGAGATGTTAAGGGGGTTTAGGTGATTTTTGAAGGGCTGGTTTAGGTTTACTTTTTCGATCTTTGTAAGTCATCATGTGGAATTATGGTTGGAAGATTAGAAGGCCTGAGGTAAAAGAAGCCGACGGTTATCAGCCGTGACGTGGGCAGAGGGAATTGGGCACAGCCTGCATCATAATGTGGCCTCAGGTTTTCCCACCGGAGGTGACTGCAGGGACACCGTTCCATGCGCGTCATGGTACTACAGACACCCCGGTATTATACAACTGTTGATCAGAGCAGCCGCTCAAGACGCTACGCAAGAATTAGGGCTCCTAACTAACAGTCGGAAACAGCAACCAGAGAACTGTCAACCGTGTACCCTCAGAATGAAGAGGCTATGCCACAGACTGCGTACATCACGGGAGAAACACAGCAGTACTAGTACAGAGGCCAGAGAGAGACAGAGAGTTCCGGGAACCCCTTCCTAAACAAGAAACAAGATGTGAGCCTCTACTCATCTCCAAGAGAAGGGGGAGAAGTGTTGACCGGGCGGTAGGAGAGTTACATCTTTTACGAAATTTGAAGGGTGGGAAGGCATAATTTCAAAATTAAAAGTAGTCTTGTGGGTATGTCTCGATTAGCCAATTAAATGCCAGATCTACGCTAAATAGAAAAGTGAGCTCGGGGTGTGGAGGTGGGTGATTTATTTTTTGCATGTCACAATAAAACCGGAACATAGACAAGCCATCATTGACGATTACGAAAAATATGCCAGCGACAAATGTATCGTGATTTTAGACTTCGTATTGGGCACTTTTAAAAAAAATAAATGTTATGAACAGTGGAGATTTAAACCATCTGTTCTTTCTCTCATATATATATATATATATATATATATATATATATATATATATATATATATATATATATACTTTTAAAATTAGGAGATCAAGTGATTTCGCTACCTTGGTTTCAACTTTACGGTATATTCAGGCGATTTTTATCAATTGATCTCCCAACGAAAAAAAAAACGAAGAAAACAATGAAAACTATATTATTATTAAAAATAAATGAACAAACAGAAAGGAAGGAGGAGGGTGCGTCTCTTTCGAACAGACATAGATAGATAGATAGATAGATAGATAGATAGATAGATAGATAGATAGATAGATAGATAGATAGATAGACAAACAGATGAGGACGAGATATATGAGAAGACTAAGACATATAGATATGTAGACAGAGAGATGAGGGCAAGATATATTTAAACACTGAGATAGATAGATAGATAGATAGATAGATAGATAGATAGATGAGGACGAGATATATGAGAAGACTAAGAGAGATAGATAGATAGATAGATAGAGAGACAGACAGACAGACGAGAGCCTGAGATATTTAAAGACTGAGATTTGGGTTTGTTTTGTTTTCCGGCATATCAACATCTCAATGGGTTATTTATTGTCGCAGGATTTTTTAGGACAGATTCGTATGAATAGAATATGTATTCTTTTCAAGAAATCAGTTTGTAGATCAGGGTTTGCGTTTGTTTTGTTTTACGGCATGTAAACACCTCAATGGGTTATTTAATGCCGACAAGATTTTTAGGATAGATTCGTATGAATAGGATATGTATTCTTTGGTTTAGATTGGTTTGGTTTATTTTGTTTTACGGCATATCAACCTCAGTGGGTTATTTAATGCCGACAACAGTTTTATGATAGATTCGTATGAATAGAATATGTATTCTTTGGTTTAGATTGGTTTGGTTTATTTTGTTTTACGGCATATCAACCTCAGTGGGTTATTTAATGCCGACAACATTTTTAGGATAGATTCGTATGAATAGAATATGTATTCTTTTCAAGATATCAGTTTGTAGATCGGGATTGGCGTATTGAAACGTTGCTTTCTGTCTAGAGTCTAACGTATTGCTGGAAATATTTTGTTCTTCAAAAATATATTGCTCGTGTTTTATTATAATTTTTTATTATAATTTTTTATACTTTCATAGTTTTATCCCAGTTTAATTAACTATTTGCCCCTATGTGGGAGCCCAACAGATGCTACCACCACAGATCAGGATGGATCTGGGAATAACAGAAATTAAGTAATGGTTTCGCGCGCCTCAAAACCTCCCGATCAGATTAATCAGAGTAATGAAAAGTTGGGAATCCAAAATTTCAGAATTGCCGATTCAGACCTGTCCCGAAAGGTTTTTAATTAGCTCGCGAGATCGCCCTGATTCCAAAATGGATTGATATACTGGGCTACGACTTCTAGGAGTAAATGTTGAAAAAGTTTGACACAGTGAAGCATTATATATATATATATATATATATATATATATATATATATATATATATGTATGTATGTATGTATCTATGCATGTTTCATTAAAAGCGACAGACAAGGTACTACGGTTAAGCTATTTATTTAATTTTTCTTGTGTTTGAACAAATGCTTTCTTTTTGGACATAGAGTGTGTAAAAAAGATTGATCATACCTCCATTAGAATCCATTTAAACACACAAACTTAGAAACATACTAGTAGAAAACACAAATATAATAACTTGATCCACTTGTAAAAAAAGATTAAAAATAACGGAAGCTTTAATAATAAAAAAGAAACAATATTAACTACGAACAAGGCCATAATGTGCTAACCGTGTTCGGAAATTAAAAAACATTTCTACAACACACTAAAACATACACTAAGAGCACCCACTCAATTAAGCTGAAAAATTGAAACATCCTTGGTAATGGTTAAATGTATAGACGAAAACACTCGGAAATATAGAACATTTAAACAGTTTTTACACACTCTGTGTCCAATATATATATATATATATATATATATATATATATATATATATATATATATATATATATATATATATATATATATATATATATATAAGACATTATTATGTTTTTTTCTTTTTTATAGATACGAGTATTTAAGCAAATGCTCTGTTTATAATAAACAGTATTAAATAACATTTACCGGCCTGAATGTCCGAGAAATTTTCATAGAAAATGTTCGTCCTCCGACAGGATTCGAATTCAAGCTAAATGACGGTTCCGTCTAGGATACAGGTTCGAATCCTGTCGGAGGACGAATATTTTCTATGAGCATTTCTCGGTCATTCAGGCCGGTAAATGTTATTTAATACTGTTTATTATAAAACAGAGCATTTGCTTAAATACTTGTATCTATAAAAAGAATGTTAAACATAAAAATGTCTTTAAATAATTATCGAACTTTCATAATGTGTGACGTCATTTGTTTACATTTGGATACGCTATGAGCAGATATGAATGTACGTGAGAGATCCATGGAAGATTGAAGTTTAAAAGCAGTAAAATCGACCTTGCCAACCGAACGATCCTCTGTGGCCGAATCGGTTAAGGCACGTCAGGCTATATGACGGTTCCGTATAGGATACAGGTTTGATTCCTGTCGGAGGACGAATATTTTCTATGAAAATTTCTCGGACATACAGGCCGGTAAATGTTGTTAATACTGTTTATTATAAACAGAGCATTTACTTAAATACTTGTATCTAGAAAAAGGTATGTTAAACATAATAATGTCTTTAAATACTTGTCGGACTTTGTCCATTTCATAATATATATATATATATATATATATATATATATATATATATATACACACATTTTTGAATTGGACATGGTCCGACAATTTATTAAAGACATTTTGTATATGTTTTATCCATAAAAAGAACGTTAAACATATCAAAAATGTCTTTAATATATATATATATATATGCAAGTTTTGTTGAAAACTACTGACAAGATGACGTGGTTAATATTTTATATAATTTCTCAAGTGTTCCGAAATGAAGAGGTGAGAATTTGCATACTAAAAACGGACATGGAGCTAAAGAAAACGTAGATATATGTTAACAAGATATGCATAATAAATAAGAGAAAATACTCACAGGTCTACAAGTGAATGAAGTCGGTTAATGGCTTCCAACGGAAGCGACCTCAGCTGGTTCTTGCTTAGCCACAATGTTGTGAGGGAGGTCATATTTTGAAAACTGTTTCCGGGTACGCTTTGAATTTGATTGTCGTTCAGGTGTCTAAATAGAAAAGAAAAAGAAGAAATGAATTAATAATTATCCGATTAAGTCGAAATATTGAAATATTAATAACATTCCAAGTGTAGATTATGACAGGGATGAGTAGCTTCACAGAGGGTAGGTTTAGAAATTTATTTCTATCTATCTCTCTATCTATCTATCTATCTATCTATCTATCTATCTATCTAACTGCATATATATATATATATATATATATATATATATATATATATATATATAGATAGATAGATAGATAGATAGATAGATAGATAGAGAGAGAGTGGAGGAAACAAATATTTGCACGCAGAAAAAATGTTTAATTATTTTTATTTTCAACTAATGAATAAACATACTTTTTATATAATTAACTGTACACATATGCATAATAACTAAATATGCATAGAAACTTAACAGAAATAAATCCCATTTATCCATATTAATGGGTGACAAAAGTATTCGTACAATACAAAAAAGGATACATAATCTTCATTTAATACTTTGGAGAAAAGCCATTATTCACTTCTACAACAACTAACCTCTTCAAGTATTAGGTTGGTGCAAAAATAATGTCGTTTTTTGACGTTCAACTTCATGTGAGAAAACGACATTATTTTTGCACCAACCTAATAGTTCTCAATTAATGATTTGCAAATTTCTTCCATTCTTCTTCGCATTTGGTCTTCAGGCCCGGGATGTTTGTTTGTTTGGGGCTCTCGATTGGATTTGAATTTTCAAATTACGCCACAGATTCACGATTGGGTTTAAATCTGGGGACTGACTTGGCCATTTCAGGTTATTTAAATTATTTTCAGCAAGCCATTTCTTCGTAAATTTTACAGTGTCCTTAGGACAATTATCTTGTTGGAAGATCCAATCAGGAGGAAGTTCAAGATTTTCAACCGAAATCATTAAATTTGCTTCCAAACTATTTTGATATGCTGCGACGTTCATTCTATCATCCATTACTATGTTGCCAGTACCTTTTACAGAAAAAAAAAACAACCCCAAACCATGATGCTGCCAACACAAAATTTCACTATTGGAACAGTGTTCTTTTGTTTGAAGACATCGCCATCTTTCTTCCATATATGTTTTCTAGAATTACGTCCAAAAAACTTAATTTTGGTGCCGTCTGTCCATAATACTCTTTCCCAGCACGATTTTTCATTATCCTTATGTTGAAAATCGCATTTAAACCTGGCATCTCTGTGTCTTTTCAGTAGAGCGGAGTTTTCCGAGGGGAACGTCACTTTAGATCGTTCTTATGAATTTCCCTTTAGTTTAGTGATACAGATGAAAGCAAATCATCCTGCAACTCTTGACGAGTAAACATTGGATTTTGTTTAATTTGACGCATTAATTTCGTCGAAGATCTTAAAGAAGTCTTCCATGAAGAACCGGTTCTTTTTTTGGTTTCCAACATTTATTTTATACTTTGCAATGAATGAACTAATGGTAGTAAATGGAATATTCAGTTTGTCTGAGATTTTCCTGTAACTTTTACCTTCTTTCCAGAGCTTAACAATCAGTTCTTTTTTGCGAATTTGTCAATTCTTTATCCTGTATTTTATCTCTTGCCATGATGAAAACCTTCTTGCATGAATATCAATTACGGAATGTTCTGTTTGTATTTTTAGGCTAAAAATAACTACTGATAATATTTTTGGAACATTCTGGAATATTCCACTTGAATAATTTAGCGTATTAAAGCAATTTAAAAGTTTTAAAATCTAAAATTTGCATTATACGAATTCTTTTTCATCTATTAAAATGGATAAATGGGATTTATTTCTATTAAATCAAAATTGTTTCTGTTTTCTGTGCATATTTAGTTATTATGCATCTGTGTACAGTTAGTTATATGAAAATTATGTTTATTCATTAGTTGGAAATAGAATAAATTACAATTTTCTATGTGTACGAATATTTGTTTCCCCCCACTGTATATGTATGCATCTCTCTCTCTCTTTCTCTCTCTCTCTCTCTCTCTCTCTATATATATATATATATATATATATATATATATATATATATATATATATATATATAAGTAATTGATTTGGGGATTTAGGCTAATTTTATGATAATTCATAATATCTTGCTAGATCCAGCTGATCTCTGCGATAGAGCGGCTAAGGGTCAAAATAGTTGTCGTGGCTCTTGGAGCACAGGTTCCGAGGTTATTCGGTGACTCTGGTTAACTCTGTATACTTGGATGGGTATCGGTGAACGGAACTCAGTGAGTAGCGTCGCTATATCGAGCCTAGTTTATGCCTTCTTCGTCACCGAGTCCCGTGGTACAGTTGGTATGACGTTCGCGTTGTATCGAAGCGATCCCGGTTCGATTCTCGGTAGTGGATGCGCGTTGCTGATGAGTCTCAGATAGGACGAAACGGCCGTCCAGTGCCTTCTGCATTCTGTTGCGGATTCTAAGCTCGACGAATAATTTTAATATGTATAAATGTATATACACTTGTATTCATATCTCTTTATCTATCTGCATTGTATGTATGTCTGTCTATCGTTATATTTATTTTATTATATATATATATATATATGAATTTTATAGATACAGTTTCTTATGAAATTACTCTATGTTTTGTTTCACTTAATTTGAAATTTAATAAAAGACACCCTTTGAAAATTAAATGGTACTGACCTGATTAAATAATATTCTAAAAGGTAATGAACAAGACGATATGTGAGTGCCACGTACTGCCTAACTCATTCGTTCTAGCGAATAAAACAACAGTCGGACTCAATGTTTTTGTTAAGATACTTTTGTGAGCAGAAACGATCGATCGAGAAAAAGAGTCGAACATTGTGTGTTTATAAACAGTAATTCGGACATTGCTAACCAGACGCTTCTTTGTAGCTGATTGGTATAGCACGTCAGATCAAATGATGGTTTCTATATAGGATTACAATTCAATTCCTGTCGGAGAACGCATATTTTCTACGAGATTTCTCGAACATTGACACCCGTAAATGTAATTAATGGTGTTTAATTAAAAAAACAGAGAATTAAGTAAATTATATCTATAAAAATAACGTACAGACAGAAAATATATTAAATAATTATCGGATTTAATCCATTTCATATATATATATATACATACACACACACACACACACACACACACACACACACACACACACATATATATATATATATATATGTATATATATATATGAAGAAATATAGTCTTAAAGTGTGCTATATTTATGGGATAAAGTGCTCAATATCAGAGATAGAGCGTGTGTAAATACAAAAGTGGACATGGAAGTCAGCACTTAGAGGCGACAGTCTGTTTCATGCTAGTGCAATCGTCAGGCCTGACGATTGCACTAGCATGAAACAGACTGTCGCCTCTAAGTGCTGACTTCCATGTCCACTTTTATATTTATATATATATATATATATATATATATATATATATATATATATATATATATATATTGTGTATTTAGGCAGCAATCCCTTTTTTATACATGTTTCATTAAAGACGACAGACAAGGTATTACGATTAAGCTTTTTATTTAATTTTTCTTGTGTTCTAACAAGTCTTTTCTCTTCTGGACTCAGAGTGTGTATAAACTTTCCAAATTTTCTGCAATTCCCAGGGCTTTCGACGATACATTTACCCATTATCAAGGATGATTTTATTTTTAGCTTTTTAACTGGATGTATGGGATGTGTGTATGTACATAGAGTTATAGGGACGTTTTATTTTCCGAACAGAAGCAGCAGTTTGTGGCCGTGTCCGTAGTTAATATTACTGAGTAGTGGATTTTTCTTTGTTATTATTATATTATTTTTTATTATTATTTATGGGTTCTAATGGAGCTGTGGTCGGATAGTTGTAACGTAAATCGTCTAGATAGGCATGTGGTAGTGTGACCGATGTAATTATTTATGAGTTCAGTTTTATCAGAGACACACTTTGTTCCTGATCAAATCGAACTCATTTTGATCATTTCATCGTCGAAGCTGGCTAAATGTATGGCCGAAAGTGCTCGGAATTACAGAACATATGGCCAGTTTCTACACACTCTGTGTCCAGAAAACAAAACACATCTTCGAACACAAGAAAAATTAAATAAAATGCTTAGTCGCAGACTGGAATAGATAGATAGATAGATAGATAGATAGATAGATAGATAGATAGATAGATAATGGACAAACTGGGATAGATAGATAGATAGATAGATAGATAGATAGATAGATAGATAGATAGATAGATAATGGACAAACTGGGATAGATAGATAGATAGATAGATAGATAGATAGATAGATAGATAGATAGATAGATAATGGCCAGAATGAGATAGATAGATAGATAGATAGATAGATAGATAGATAGATAGATAGATAGATAGATAGATAGATAGATAGATAGATAGATAGATTGAGCACGTTAATTTAATGCGTCGGTAGATGTTTGCCTTTTGGTCTTTCGTCTTCTTTTCTTTCCTTGTTCGAGATTCTTTTAGCAAAGTTCTCTGTTCATCACACGAACATTGTTGGTTTTTAGTATATATTGCTTTTCACAGACACGCTATATATATATATATATATATATATATATATATATATATATATCTAGGATTGACTCTTCCATCGAGTTCGACGTGTGAGGTTCCGACGACCACGTACTAATTATCTGGATGCCTATGACGGGCATGACTTTTGAGACCGGTTCGAGAATTGCACAAAAGACCACAAACAGTACAGGAGAATATATTGTATCCAAGGGCAGCAGGGACACTCTGTTATGCTTACTTCTTGATGGTGCATTATTCCTGAATGGCAGTGATAATGATTCGCTGATCTATTCATAGCTACCTCTTTAAAGTTCGTAAATGGAATGTTGATACAAGAAAGGGTAGGTATGTTTTGTAGGTATATATATATATATATATATATATATATATATATATATATATATATATATATATATATATATATATATCCGATGCGATGAGAACGAAAGTAATATATAAATTCTAACGTTCGCAGCGTTAATTCAAAAAAGAGCTCGATACAGGTAGTAGAGCGATAATTATTTATTTATTATAATTTTATCATATAGACAAAAGCTTTTTACTCACAAAGATTATAAAAGATAACTCGAAAATCTTTTTACCTACTCAAATGTAATATTATCCCCTATCGCTATCTTCCCTCCCCTACCTCTCAAACTGAGGACGCTTGTGAGTTAACGTACCTAAACTTTGACCGATGTTTATCATCGAGAAAATGTCCACACACCATTCAACATTAACTACCCGGTCCACCCAACACCAACCTGCTGTCAACAACTACTATTGTTTCACTTAGATACTCTATGTATATTTTGTAATTACATTTTTCTTCTCAAAAAATGGAAAAAGGAAGTGACGTTTTACATCCGGGCTTGCCTACAAACAGGATCGTTCATAACCATTTCCAACCATCACCCGTAGATGTGCAGTTAAAATGCACTGAAACCAAGTTGCATCTTTCTTGTGAGTAAAATGGTTTTGTCTATATGATAAAATTATAATATATATATATATATATATATATATATATATATATGTATATATATATACCTACAAAACATACCTACCCTTTCTTGTGTCAACATTCCATTATGAACTTTGAAGATATATATATATATATATAAAACAAAAATATATATATAAAACAAGCAATACAATTTAATCGAAATATATAAGCAAATAAACTACTTCCGGTAATATAACCGCCATAATAGACTACCAACAATAAGCTATATAAACAAATTTTTACTACGTTAATAAAAAACACCGATCAAAATAAAAAAAATAAAAATAAAAAAATAAAATAAAATAAATAAATAAATAAGATAAAAAGTAAAAATAAAATTAAATAAAAACAAGCAAAATAATTTGACACAAATAAATAAATAAATAAATAAATAAACAAATAAACGACTTCCGGTAAAAGTAAACGCCAAAATAGATTACCCACAATGCACCACTGACCCTTATGAGAAAAATAACAGCACTAGTTGCCTGATGATTGCATCTAGCATGAAACCGACTGTCGCTTTCTAAGTGTTGACTTCTATGTTGACTTTTATGTTTACACACGCTCTATCTCTGATATTGAGCACTTTATCCCATAAATATAGCACACTTTAAGACTATATTTCTTCATATGTATATATATATATATATATGTGTGTATGTGTGTGTGTGTGTGTGTGTGTGTGTGTGTGTGTGGAATCCAGCCAAGAAATATCACAGTTTTAAATCGAATTTAATTTCAAAATGGATTTTTCCTGAAAAAAATTTATCCCAGATAACCGCAGTATGTATTGGATATACCAAACTGGAATTCGCATTCGTTGTTACACAAGAGCATAAAAAAAACACAGGTGTATCAGAAAATTAACCCCAAAAATGCCTTCATAGTTACCAGATACACAATCGATCGTCTACAGATGTCAGTGACTGTCCCAATATGTAAAAAATAGATCGAACCAGATGAACAAAATATTGTGCACGCTGGAAAATCATACGTCAGGAAGTTATATACGCATTTTTCAACTGGATAGAAAAGAGCTAGAGTTTCACACACCCTCACAAGAAGCTAATCACCGTTTGAAGAAAGCCCCCCAAAGCACAAACTTTAACGTTGGTATGAATTAACGATGTCCAGAAATGAATAAACAATAATTTGGCATTTGAATAATTCGTCTCGAAATCATATTAGATGTGACGAAGATTTTTCGCTGATTGGCTAATTGATTTGTTTTTTACGGCTTAACACCCCTTTGTGGGTTATTGAAAGCCGAAATATATTTGAAATTTTAGAAAAAAATTTTGCAAGCGAATAATGTATTAACATTTTCTAGAGAATAACAACGTTCAGACCAGGCATTGTGATCTCTGCACCACTTCAATCTGTTTTGAATGATGCGAGGGGAGAGAAGATGTTTCCTTACGGCGGCTCTTCCATGATATCCAGGCTTATGGAGCTCACGACGAACATTTTTAGTAAAAACTGGACTATTCAGATAATTATTTAACTCAGCAGTCACTTTGGCCGCAGTAGTCCGATGATTTTTTGCCACATTGCGTTTTAATGCACGTCGGTTCCAGTCAGTAAGTTTGCAAATCCGGCCCGAATTGCTATGCTTGCTAGAGATTTTACCCTGTTTCTCGAATTGCGTAATAGTTATTGATATGGTAACTCTTGAAAAACCAAACAGTTTAGCAACCTTAGTGATCGAGGCTCCTGCCATGCGAGCTCCAACAATTTGCTCTTTTTTGCACTCGGAGAGGTCACACATTTAGCTTAAATTTTACTAAATTCTAAAAATAAATATGACAAAGACAATAAATTAGATACATAAACGTATTTACGATAGATATAACCTGCAATTACAAAGTTTTAGTTAAAGTTCTTAATATAATAGGTCTTTGAAATATAGGAGTGGAATTAGCACCTTTTTCCAATTATTTTGTCCAATCCCTGTATATATATATATATATATATATATATATATATATATATATATATATATATATATATATATATATATAGATGTGTCGTATGCAATGTACATATATATATACACATTGAATACGACAGACAAGATGCTTTGATTTAGTTTTTTATGCAATTTCTCTTTTGGTGTAAATATTTTTTTTAATTTTCAGATGATAAATTATATAAAAAATGTCCGCATCATCTCCATGCAAAGAAGGCTAAAAATAATGGAAGCCTTATTAATAAAACAATAAAAACGCTCAGTAATATTAACTATGAACATGGACATATATAAATAAGAACAAACAATTTCTTATTTAACAGTTTCATCATTGAAAATGACTAAATGTATCTATAAAATAACGCATACATTAATATATATATATATATATATATATATATATATATATATATATATGTATATATATATATATATATATATATATATATATATATATATATATATATATATATATATATATATATATATGGATTCATGAGAATAATCATGAGATGCAGAGCCAAAAACCTTTAATGCTAATAAATCAATGTTTCATAAATCCATGGAACTTTTCGACCAATACTGAACACAGGCTTCCTGAGATTAGTTTCCAAATATTGATAGTTATAAGCATAACATTTCGGTCATTTTAGTCTCAGGCCTTCTTCAGATGTGTGTCATAAAAGAAATTGGATTGCCAATAAGCATTACTATAGGAATGCATTGCCAATGATTTTTACTATAGGAATGCATTGCAAATTATTTTTACTATAGGAATGCATTGCAAATTATTTTTACTATAGGAATGCATTGCAAATGATTTGATGTGATAATGACAAATGCTGTTGAAATAGCCATATGTGAAAGTATAGGTCTATATCCCCCTCTTCCTACAAGTCTAGAGGAACAAAAGGAGTGAATCACTTAGGCGCTGGAGAATATTACGCAACACATGCTACAGCGTGTTTGGCAGGAACTGGACTACCGACTTGACGTGTGTCGTGTCACAGTTTGTGCGTACATTTGTGAAGTTTTTTTTAAATCTACATCTATTTGAATTTCTTGTTCGAATTTTGATCGAAAAATATTTTTTTGTTCAACATAAAACCTTTTTAATTTCGTTTGCCTGGGACATGCAGTTACTCAGATATTCATATTATAGATAATGTCAGTGTTCTATAGTATGCCCTGTATTTATAGAAAAGGCTCAGAGAAGCTACGTTACGGCGGTGAGAAAGTAACTCGGGCCAGATTAGGAACAATCACAATTTGGATTTTTAATGTAACTATAACAACAGAGATATTTCGATTTCATTTTTACCTTGAAAAAGTCGGAAGACGAAACGCGTCGGCAAAATCTAAGATTTTTCCAGTTGTCATTTTATACCAATCTGTCTTGTCCACAATATTAATCTGAGAATTTAACTGTATTTTCGACATGGAAAAAAAATCTCGTACTATAAAGGTAATTTACATTAACCAGAAAAAAGGCTTGGACAGAAGCATCTATCTTTTTAAATTTTGATTTTTAATATAATTATGACAACAGAGATATTTCGATTTCATTTTTGCCTTGAAATACATTAAAGTATATTAATCACATCTCCCTAATAGCTGTCGCGATCTGTAAATTTGAACAAGGGATTGACCCCTATCCAAAATACAGAAGGAGAAATCCAGAAGATGGAGGTCACATCGGCATGATCATTGAGTAATATTGAATTTTCTTTTAAATATCTCCCTAATAGCTGTCGCGATCTGTAAAATTTGAACAAGGGATTGACCCCTATCCAAAATACAGAAGGAGAAAGCCAGAAGATGGAGGTCACATCGGCATGATCATTGAGTAATATTGAATTTTCTTTTAAATATCTCCCTAATAGCTGTCGCGATCTGTTAGGAGGTGGAAAAGATTCATGAAAGTGTTAAATATAATCTTCAGCATTCATGATTCCACCCTTGTTGTGACATTCGATGTCAACCCTTATTAGCGAGATGATTTTGAAATATCGCTCTCATATTGGAACACGTCTCTTCTAGTTTGAGTAAAGGCTACGTGTTTTCTCTCAATACTTCGACGCAGTTTTCAACATTCATGATTCTGTCAATGAAATGCAGCCCTTCAATGTCATCTGAGCTGATAACCCCCAACACCCCAGACAACGACTTCTCCTCTATCATGCTTAAGCGTGGAGACCAAACAGTTCTTTTCAAAACACGTCACGATGAAGCCTGTAAACCCGTCGGATGCCGTCAGAACCAAACAGGTTGGCTTCTGTTTCATCGGCCCACAACAAGAGCAAATGATGGTGAAGATCGTGACGTCGCATACTAATCTAAACAAAAGTTAAGGCAGCAAGCCCTCGTCGATAGTGGAACGAGCAAAAACAGTTACCAGACATGAGAAACGTACGTTCCTGGAAAATTATTTCAAAAGAAAGATTTTATAAATAATAAGCCAATGTAATAATGGCTGATCAATCAAGGAATGCCGATGGTTTCCGAATGAGGCAACAGCTGATATTATAATTACTGTAAATTTTACAGAAATTTATGCTTTCAAATCTTATTTTGCAAAATTAAGCGATCCTTTTTGTGTCTTGGATTCAATAGCAGATTCTTTTTCTGTTGTCAGTCATCAATGCCTTTCAGTAGCAGATACTTTTTTTTTCAGTCATCAATGCCTTTCAGTAGCAGATTCATTTTCTTTTGTCAGTCATCAATGCCTTTCAGTAGCAGATTCTTTTTCTGTTGTCAGTCATAAATGCCTTTCAGTAGCAGATTCTTTTTCTTTTGTCAGTCATCAATTCCTTTTTAGTAGCAGATTCTTTTTCTCTTTTCAGTCATCAATGCATTTCAGTAGCAGATTCTTTTTCTTTTGTCAGTCATCAATGCCTTTCAGTAGCAGATTCTTTTTCTGTTTTCAGTCATCAATGCCTTTCAGTGTCAGATTCATTTTCTGTAGTCAGTCATCAATTCCTTTCAGTAGCGGATTCTTTCAGTGCAGCTGTGTTAAGAAATAACTTAAGCTTAAGCTAAGACTGCAAGGACATCGTAAAGCCCTAACATGAGGGGAAATAGAAAACCAGGCTTAGATGACCACATATGGAGGAGAAAATGCGATCACCGCCCCCTTTGGGATGAGTTTGAAATAATAGGCAATGAACATTACTGGAAAATATGAAAACTTAAGGAATAAGCACATATGCTGGGCCACAAAAATCTCTTGAGCCGACCAAGCATAGAAATGAATACAATATGGGAACCAGTAATACGGAGTGCTAAAGAAAGCAATAATAACAACAAAACTGTAATATGAGCTCTGTTAAAAAAATAAATACTGAGATATTAAGTTTATGTCCCAAAAATACATGGCCAAGTGGATAAAAGAGATGGTTGGATTCAGTGACTTGACCCAAAAACTTGTGAGTTTCTGGCTGAAGGCAGTGTGAACAAAAACTTGGTGAGTTGAGTTAAAGGGAGATAATTTGGAGGAGGCCTGGCACGTGGAGGTAGATCAATCTACCCTGGTGGACGAAATAAAGTGTTCATTTCGAAATTCCAATCACCGGTAGAAGGCTGGAGCGCACAACGACCGAAACGTCGTGAATATGGCAATAA
Source organism: Acanthosepion esculentum (assembly GCA_964036315.1). Taxonomy (NCBI): domain Eukaryota; kingdom Metazoa; phylum Mollusca; class Cephalopoda; order Sepiida; family Sepiidae; genus Acanthosepion; species Acanthosepion esculentum. The sequence goes on along the minus strand of OZ038514.1, from coordinate 44,992,028 downwards.
AGATGAGGACAACAGTGCGAACAATGTGAATGCTGCAAAAATATTTGAAGAACTGGTAAAAGTAGCCCCCATCAACATACAATACATACAATTTTTGTTGGAAATTTTACTTTAAGCGAATTATGCAGTGCAGCCAAACCTAAATTGACTGAACTAAACAAATTAATATTAGAAGCTGTAAACATTCTTCAGTCAAAGTGTGAAATCAACCAGAAAAAGAAGAAACGCTGGCTACCAAATAATAAAACAAGATGGAAGATAAACATGGAGAAAAATATATAAAACAAATAAAAAGAGAAATATATATTTTGGAGAAACAACAAAGGAATAATGAAACGGTGAAGTACGTGAAGTTAAGAGAAAATATCAATTGAAGTTTAACGAACAAATTTCCGAGTTGAAAGATATGAATCAAACTTGCTAGATATTTTTTCTCTTCCAGAATCTGTCTTACATATCTATAAATCAAACAGTCGTCCATACTTAGAATATAGCTGCTACATCAGGTCCGGTGTTCCTGATATATATTTAGAGATTCTTGATAAAAATCCAAAGAAGAATCAGCAATATTACTGGTCCTGACCTGGCGTTAGGGTTTCAATCACTTTCCCAACGCCGTAAAGTTGCTTCCCTCTACCTTTTCTTTAAATACTTTCACATTATTTGTCCGGATGGGCTCTTCACTATGGTACCAAGATTTTAGGGAATTTAAGAGCAGTACTAGATTGGTAACGAGGTCTCATCAATTTAGTTGACTTGGCTGAATTGTAACCGTAAGTTCTATGCTAGCAGTTTCTTCTTTTGCATTTCTCGCTTGTGGAACTCCTTTCCGGCTTCTTCCTTTCCAGACAAGCTTGATCTAAAAAAAATTTAAATACAATCTCAATCTTTATCTAATGTCTTCCTGATCACTCTTCTATTCTATTCGCCCCTTCGTAATATTTTTATAACTTTAAAAGTCAACCACATCCCGTAACGCCCTTTGTCTTAATGACTTTATTGTCGTGATTAGGGTGAATTCGATTTTTTAAAAATTCAAGCTAAAGCAAAACGTCTCTGAAGGCTCGAGAAACGCGAAAAAAATTCTATAGACAAAACAAAAAATTTGAAACAGATGTCATTAAATTCTGCAGAGAAATAAGAAGCCAAAGAGTTAAAATAGATAAGAAAAGATTCTTGGCAAAATAGCTATATTCAGGAATAACATATCGGGAGATGACAAAGGTCAGAAGAAAGATTCTAAAATCTCTATCTATAAAAGGCAGGATGTGTGTGTGTGTGTGTGTGTGTGTGTGTGTGTGTGTGTGTGTGTGTGTGTGTGTGTGTGTGTGTGTGTGTGTGTGTGTGTGTGTGTGTGTAACGAATGCACGGCCGCAATTTTCGACGGATTTGCACCAAAATTTATATGCACATGCTCCAAGTTAGCGGAAGGGCAAGACCGACTTTGCATTTCCCAACTCCCATCGATAATGGAAATAATAATTTTTTTCATGCTTCTAAGGCAGATTTCATGTAGTTTGCGGCCATTTTCTACTGGCCAGAGTGAGAGCCTATAGCTGGGTGCCACGAATAGGCAGGAATATTCTATTGGCCAGCGTGAGAGACAACAGCTGACTGACACGAATGTTAACTAGCATGCCAAAAAATCGATAGCTGCATTCGTCACAGGTGGGAAAAATTTAAATCTGCATGGCACTTTACTCCAGTTGGCTCATTCACTTGCTTAAACTCAACTTTGATTCTGATTCCGCAGAACTTGGTTGGGTGTGAAAAAGTATTTGTTGTTAACATTCTTTTTTCATTCGGTTTTTCCAGTTACGAGTCCTTTTTTAAAGCTGATCGTTTTGTGTTCATTTTGTTTAGTTATTTTTTCGTAACAGATTTAATGTTTAGTATAGATCTTAGAAAGAATTCGTAGTGTGAGAAGTAAGGCCTGTAGCAACATCAGCACGGCAAAGAGCACTCCTTTAAAGGCAAAGAAGGGCAAAAATCTTTTAAGTCAAGTGATAACGATTGCTGTATGAGTCGTACGATTTTTGAATCAAGCACGGGCAACGCCGGGCCATGCTGCTAGTGGCTAAATAAAAATCCAGCAACTTTAAAATATTACAAGAAAAAAATAAAACAGGCGTTAGTCAAGTCCCACAATTGACATTCATCAGGAATTGACAAAATTCCAAACTTCTGGTTTGTCATTTTCTCTGTTACTTATACCATTATGGCAAGAGTATTTAATCAAATGGTACTGGAGCCCACAACAACAGGAGAATAATGTTCCCAAGGTACCCCATATTCCTAGCAAAAAAACTATGGCACAGAAAACCCTAAACCCTATCGACATCTCATTGTTTGTCAATATCGAAAAAGTTGTTAACATTCATATTAACCGGAAGTACATCAGCTATCTGGAAAATACAATATAGGTCCAAGTGAGCAAAAAGGTCGTCATGGAGGGGCTTATGGCTGCAAAGATCATTCATTTATAATTAGGGTTATTCTTTGAAATATTCACACAAAATACCAGCATCTCAGTATATCATGGATAGACTACAAAATTGCCTTCAACACACTCATAGATAGTCAAGGCCCGTGAAATAAAACAAAAAAATTCCTCAGCAATAAGTGTAGACATGAAAATTAAATCTAGAAATTTTCAAAATTATTATACAATACAAGACAGGTTGTATACGATAAAATATAAATCGTCAAATCATTTATTTTATATGAATTTCTTGAATGATATGCAAGGAATGAAGATACATTGCAATAACTTTTAAAGACAGCGAAAAGTTTTAGCGAGTATATATGTATGGAATTTGAAATATATATATATATATATATATATATATATATATATATATATATATATATATATATATATATATATATAGATAGATAGAGAGAGAGAGAGAGAGAGAGAGAGAAAGAGAGAGGGTGTAACAGCAAAATTGCCCAAATCATGTAACAGCATAATTGCCCATCCCACAAAATGTTTAATATCTAAAAAAAAAAAACACTAAACTAATTGAGTTTCTATTTCCCAGGTTTTCAGATAATTTGTTTAGGCATCTTGACATTTTTCGTAAGAATCACTGAAAAACTCTTTCGTTATTCCGCTAAAATTATATGTACTATCGAGTTAAGAGGATGTCGCAGAGTCTCCTATGGCTGCAAAGATCAGTTGCTTATAAATAGGATTATTCTTGGAAATACCCACACGAAAATCTACGTAGCATGGATAGACTACAAAAAGGCCCTTGACTACATCCTACAATTGTTGATCAACAAAGCACTTAAAGTAAACAAAATCTAAGCAACAATTACGAATTTCTTACTACGTATGTCATGGCGGAAGACAGATCTATTACTCCCGCATTCTAATATTAAGCTTCTAATTGTAGACATGGAAATTCAATGTGGAATTGTTCAAAGAGCCTCTTTGTCTCATCTTCGTTTTTGGTCTGGCATTAATTTCTTCATTAAAATTGTTATAAAATACATTGTTGATTTGTTGTTTTTGTTTTTGTATAGCGGCACATCGACCTCTATGGGTTGTTTAATGCCGAAATCTAAATATTTTTTACACAATTTTATTTTTATTACTGTTGAGTAAAGAGGTTACCAGAGACACGTATATAGTTGCAAAGACGAGTTGCTAATAAATAGAATTTTTGAAAATACTCCCACAAAGCTTAACAATCTCATCTGGATAGAGTACAAAATGGCTTTCGAAAAGCACACTCTTGGATGTTCAAGTCCCTTGAAATAAACAAAATCTAACCAACAATTATTAATTTCTTACGACATATGTCACGGCGGAAGACAGATCCCTTATTCTCGTATTCCACTGGTTGGCTCCTAAGTAAATACATGAAAATTAAATATGGAATTTTTCAAGGAAAACTTTCATCTCTTGTACTTTCTTGTCTGACATTAATTCATTTATCAAAATTGTTAACCAATACGGGAGAAAGGTATGAGATAAAAGATAAACGGACAAATCATTTAGTTTATATGGATGACTTGAAATTCTATGCAATAAATGAGGAAGACTCAGAAGAGCCTTTAGAAACTATGAAAACTTTTAGAGATGATGCATATATGGAATGTTGGCTTTTGTTTCACTGTTTCTCAACGTTTTTAAGCAACGGCACACCTAAGAGCAAATGAAAAACATGACGGCACACCTGAGAGCAAATGAAAAACATGACGGCACACCTAAGAGCAAATGAACAACATGACGGCACACCTAAGAGCAAATGAACAACATGACGGCACACCTAAGAGCAAATGAACAACATGACGGCACACCTAAGAGCAAATGAAAAACATGACGGCACACCTATAGCAAATAAAAAACATGACGGCACACCTAAGAGCAAATGAACAACATGACGGCACACCTAAGAGCAAATGAAAAACATGACGGCACACCTAAGAACAAATGAACAACATGACGGCACACCTAAGAGCAAATGAACAACATGACGGCACACCTAAGAGCAAATGAACAACATGACGGCACACCTAAGAGCAAATGAAAAACATGACGGCACACCTATAGCAAATAAAAAACATGACGGCACACCTAAGAGCAAATGAACAACATGACGGCACACCTAAGAACAAATGAAAAACATGACGGCACAACTATAGCAAATGAAAAACATGACGGCACACCTAAGAGCAAATGAAAAACATGACGGCACACCTAAGAGCAAATGAAAAACATGACGGCACACCTAAGAGCAAATGAACAACATGACGGCACACCTATAGCAAATGAAAAACATGACGGCTCACCTAGGAGCAAATGAAAAATATGACGGCACACCTAAGAGCAAATGAACAACATCACGGCACACCTAAGAGCGAATGAAAAACATGACGGCACACCTAAGAGCAAATGAAAAACATGACGGCACACCTAAGAGCAAATGAACAACATGACGACACACCTATAGCAAATGAAAAACATGACGGCACACCTAAGAGCAAATGAACAACATGACGGCACACCTAAGAGCAAATGAAAAACATGACGGCACACCTAAGAGCAAATGAAAAACATGACGGCACACCTAAGAGCAAATGAACAACATGACGGCACACCTAAGAGCAAATGAAAAACATGACGGCACACTTAGCAACATTTTCAAAGGATAGACATTTAAATGTCATAAATTTTTTAATTCTGGATTTTTTTAAAAATACACATACAAATATGAACTTTCTTTATTTCATGTTTAGTGTAAAACTTGAACCTGTTTTTTCACGATTTCTTCAAATGTGTGATAAGCAGACCCTTTTTTCTTCTTCAGTTGTGCGTGGTCTTTCTCGTTTCTTATTTTTAATGTTATTTACGGTGGAGAAGGCTAATTCACATAAATAAGAAGTAGAAAATTGCAATAAAACTGATAACGCCTTTTTAGCTAATGTGGGATATTCCTTTTATATTGAAATCTAAAATGTATCAATGGGTGATAACCAGACCCGCATTTCTTCTTCAGTTGAGCGTAGCCTTTTTCGCTTCCTATTTTTGATGCTATTTTTTATTCAGAAGCCTAATTCACATAAATAAGAAGTAGAAAATTGCAATAAAACTGATAAAGCCTTTTTAGCCAAAGTGGGATATTCCTTTTGTATTGAAATCTAAAATGTATCAAGTGTGAAACCATTGCTGCTTTCACACACACACACACACACACACACACACACACACACACACACACACACATCTATAACGTGACAATATTTCACGATACGTCGATTGAGAATCTCTGGGCTAGATAAATGCTCCAAGGCCAATTTCAAGAGATGAAAGCTTATCATTAGCGAGAATATAATTCTTGATGTAGATTCTGTGATTAAGGAATTCATCGAGAAAAGTGCTTACGAATATCTGGGCGTGAATGAAGCCAAAGGAATACTGCAATCAAAGATGGAAGAAAAAGGATCCAGAAAGAAATGCATCAGGTGAGTGCGGTTAAGAATGAAAACTGAATTGAATTTGAAAATTATATTAGCGGCCATTAAAACTCTTGTTATCCCAGCTGTAAGCTATGGCTTCAACGTAAGATATTAGAACTTAAAGCAACTGAAGAAAACTTATCCAGCATCCTAAGGTAAATGATAACTGCCTGTATCCAGCAAAGAGCAGTGAGGGTAGCAACATGATTCAACTGGAATTGTCTTATAAAATTTCAACAATGGCGCCTTATAAGTGTCTTGCAGCCATTCAAGATTCGATATTGCAACTCTTAATGGAGCATGAAAAATAGTAAAAAGGTTTATTCTATATCAAGAAGAAGCCTATGGATACACAAGAGAATTCGGTTCAAGTCTTGACGACTGCGCTGAAATAGATGCCACAAAAAGTGAAAACAAGAATCGAAAAAGCCAGGTCAAATGAACATAGAAGAAAACTGAAGTCGAAAGCTTCTACATCGCTAGTTGCTTACCGAAGGAAAAATGCTGATGTAGATCAATTCGCAAGTCATAATTTGCTCAGGTCTTAAGGGTGGTACTGAAGGGTTTATTCTTGCGGCGCAGGACCAGGGTCGGCCTACACGTAACTACCAAGCTTATACCTCACGTAACAGTACAAATGAAAGTGCTGTAAGCAATACACTGAAATATAACTTGAAGAAGACAGACATTCTGTTGAAATATTGTTTAACATTGTCAGGCATTGTTTTTTGGGGTTTTCTTTTGGAAATGGCGCTCTTCGCTTATATGGCGAGAATTAATAATAATAATAATAATAATAATAATAATAATAATAACAATAATGATGATGATGATGATGGTGGTGGTGGTGGTGGTGGTGAAGAAGAAGAAGAAGAAGAAGAAGAAGAAGAAGAAGAAGAAGAAGAAGAAGAAGAAGAAGAAAGCAACATACGAAATGTGGAAATAATTTGATGGGACTTTATACACAGACAGAACAATCAAAGCTAATCGCCCTGACATCGTGATTAGAGACCGCAAAGACAAAATGTGTCTCCTTATTGACATGGCAGTCCCTGCAGACTGCAATGTATCTTTGAAGATCTTTAAAAAAAACTACCAAAATACAAGGACCTTCAAATCGAAATCTCAAAAATGTGTCACACGAGAACATCAATAATCCCTTTTGTAGTTGGAGCCCTCGGATTGGTTGGAAAAGATTCCAATAAACTCATTAAACAAATCTCTGGTAGCCCATGCCTTAAAGAAATACAAGAAACTGTACTCACAAGTACAGCCCACACCTTACGAAGGGTTTTATCTAGGTAAAATATGTGATTTTTTATCGAAACTGCTCAGCGAAAATATTATGATGCCATTTCGAACCTTAGGTCACTGGTCGGCACCCGGAAAGAAATTAATATATACCGGAAACCAAAGGAATAAGAATAATAATAATAATAATAATAATGATAATAATAATAATAATAACAACAACAACAAATCTAAAAAATGTGGCACATGGGAACATCAACAATCCCTGTTGTAGTTGGAGCCCTTGGACTGGTTGGAAAAGATTCCAGTAGACTAATTGAAGGGATCCCTGGAAGTCCATGCCTCAAAGAGATACAAAAAAATGTTCTGACAAGTACAGCCCACACTTTACGAAGGGCTTTATCTATGTAATTTATTTATTTATTTTTTTTTTTTTTTGCAGTGGAAAGTGTCATAATACCATTTCTAACATTAGGTCCCTGGGCAGGACCCGGAAAGAAATGTGTAAACGCCAGATATCAAAGCAAATAAAAATAATAATAATAATAATAATAATAATAATAATAATAATAATAATAATAATAATAAATAGAATGCAACGGATGAAACGTGGAAATAATTTGATGGGACTTTACACACTGACAGAACAATCAAATCTAATCGCCCTGACATCGGGATTAGAGTCTGCAAAGACAAAATGTGCCTCCTTATTGATATGGCAGTCTCTGCAGACTGTAATGTATCTTTGAAGATCTTCAAAAAAAAACTATCAGAATACAAGGACCTTGAAATCAAAATCTCAGAAATGTGGCACATGAGGACATTAACAATTCCAGCTGTATTTGAAGCCCTCGGATTGAGTGGGAAATATACCAATAGACTCATTGACGGGATTCCTAGTGGCCCATACCTTAAAGAAATAAAAAAAAATGTACTCACAAGTGCGAAGGGCTTTATCTATTTAAAATATGTGTGATTTATTTTTTTCAAAACTGCTCAGTGAAAAATGTCGGGACCCGGAAATAAATGAGTATATACCTAAAACCAAAGGAATAATAATAATAATAATAATAATAATAATAATAATAATAATAATAATAAATCGAAAATAGTAAACAATAGATAGGGAAATTGAAAAGAAGAATATTACCAGTTATCATAGGTGATCTCGGAATGCTAAAAAAAGGAACACATTGAAAAAATCCCTGGAAATCCCAGCTTAAGATAAATACAAAAAATGTCTTGGTAAGTACAGCCCACTCACTAAGTACTTAGTAGTCTGTAATGCTAGTGATGTTATAGAAGTTATAAAAACAAATCATGAAACGTAACCATAACAAGACTATATATGTAGCTGTTTCAATTTTAATATATACTAAAGTATATATACTATATATTACTATATAAAATATATTGTACTAGGGTCATTCAATAAATAAGGTGAATTTTTCGGTATAAGGACTTCTAATACAGGTAGAAGCTAATTTTTTTTCTATTTTTCAACGTAGTCTCCCAGCACTGTCACACACTTTTCCCATCTGTGCACAAGCTTCCGTATTCCCTCAACGTAAAAATCTTTGGACTGATGTCTCAGCCAGTCGCTCACAACACTTTTGACTTCATCGTCACTTTTAAACTTCGTGCCTCTCGTGAACGCTTTCAAGGGACCAAACAGGTGAAAGTCTGAAGGGGGCAAGGTCTGGGCTGTAAGTGGGGGGTGAGGGAGCAGTACCCAGTCCAGCTCGTTGATGGTCTGCACCGTTTGGGCTGCTGTGTGAGGCCTTGCGTTGTCATGATGCAAGATGACTCCTTCTGGGCTGTAAGGGGGATGAAGGAGCTCGTTGATGGTCTGCACCGTTTGGGCTGATGTGCTGTTTGTGCTTTGCAATAAGCATCTTTGGTACCCACCGGCAGCTGACCTTTTGTGCTGTCCCAAGAGATAAGCTCAAAGTCCTTGCAATGTCATCCACTGTCAGACTGAATGTCATTGACTGATTCGATCACCTCAGGAGACCTCACTTCTGTAGGCCTCCCAGGCCTGTCTTCATCCTCAACACTGCTCCGTCCTTCTTTAAACAATTTAGCCCACTTGTAGACATTTTTTGGGCTGAAACATGTGGCACCATACACAGTTGACATTCTCCTATGAATGTCAACTGGTTTGCACCCTTCAGCAACCAAAAACCTGATAACTGACCGCTGTTCAATCCTGGAGCATGCTTCTTGGTCGGCTATCCTTGTTAATCGCCAAAACTCTGATTTTTTTAAAAATCTGCAAAAGAAATTAAATCCATGTGAAAAAGAAGTAAAACAAAAAAAAAAAAAAGAAAAAGTAAGCTTCTATCTATATTAGAAGTCCTTATACCGAAACATTCACCTTATTTATTGAATGACCCTCGTAGAACAGGTATATTGACCTTGACTTGTATAAAAATACGTATGCTGTTGGCACAGTGAATGTGTTAAAGCCCTAACTCGGCACATAGTTAGCAAAGGTTACCGATCCCCGATATAGAGGATTTGGACTCCAGTTATCTTCTATATGCTTTTGTCTTGGCTCTTTCGGTGTCTTGTTTTGCAACCTACGGCACCCGTGCCACATGTAGCACGCCAAGCAATTTCCAATGACACGCAACGGCAAATGACATGACGAAGTCCAAATCAATAGGTTGCCGACCGCTACTCTATATAAACATTTCATTCTCCGAAAGAAAAGTCTTCATGTACAGGGCGTTCCAAAAGTCGAATTAGCATTGATAACTTTGTAAATTTTATATTTATTTACCAAATGGAATCATCTTTCTGTACGTGATAAGATATTTTAATGGCCGAATTATAGAAGATATTGTCAAGCAAATTTCTCTCTGGTTGGTGTTTCACAAGATGTGGAAGGTGTTAGTATGACTGTCAGTCTGGTTTGGAGTGAACTAATATCGGCTCGATTCGATTTCTCTCTCTCTCTCTCTCTCTATCTATCTATCTATCTATCTATCTCTCTTGAGAGGCGTAGTATACATAGTGTTAGGAAGAGTTCATTCTGTAGTTATAGTTAAGGACCCATAACAGTAAGTAAAAAAAATATTGTTTAAAATAAAAAGACGTCTATTCAAATATGGGTATCCACTAAAAATACTATTTGAAGTATATATATATATTAAATTATATATATTATAAATTAAATAAAGTCTCTTTACAATTTAAAAAATATATTACAAAGGCATTTGACGTGGCAACACAACAAGATGGCCTTCAACCAACCATCATTTTCCAACAAGATGGGGCGCCACCATATTTGGGACTGCATGTTCATGGTTTCCTAAATGAAATATTACCAAACCGGTGAATTCGAAGGGATGTGCCAATTCCCTGGTCACCTCGTTCACCAGATACCTCTCCCCTAGACTTCTTTCTATGGGGGTATGTTAAAGATATCGTGTATCGAACAAAGATACGGGACATCACTGATCTAAAGCAAAAGATCATTGATGCCATTGCCACCATTAATCAGGCTATGATACTGCGAACATAGCAAGAATTCAAGTACCTTGTTGATGTGCTTCGTGCAACTAATGGCGCCTATATAGAGGTTTATTTAATTAGATAAAAAAAAACTTCAGTATCTATTCCTCATTTTGTAACAATTTCCACATATTTTTCTGTTCTTTTTGTTTTGTAATGAATTGTAAAGGGACTTTATGGACACGCTGTATATATAGGAAGTGTGGGTTTGTAAACAGTGACTATTACGGCTGTTATAGCAAGACACTTCGGTAAAGCGAATCGAGACCTCTTAGTAACTGTGTGTTTATCTAAAAAATAAATACGCTAAAGTTCACCTTCATCCCTTACGTGCGACGTCGGCTTAGTGATAGAATATCCGACTGACGCCAATTCAGTCAGGTTTCGATCCTAGCTAGAGGCAACTGGACGTCTAGCCACACTGAAGAGTTGTGATACAGCGAAACAGTTTGTATGTGGATTACTATATATATATATATATATATATATATTTATTCGAAAATTATAATATAAATAAGTTATAAAATCACTACAAAAATAGCCATTTTGTTTCAACTCTTCTGGTGTCTTCTCAAGTGATGAAGTTGAATGTAGAATAAAGGGTTTTAAAAGGTTCAAGTCAATCAAACACACCTCGCTAAGGGGAAACGCAGTTACATAAGCTGGAATGACCAATCAAAATACAAGTATATGAGAATTCAAAAAACTTGACAACGAACCAAGGTTATAATAATTATTTTATTATTTAATTTATTCTAACTAATAAATATTAAATTATATGATAAAATTTTGAATTAATAATTAAAAATTACCCATTTTAAAATTTAAATTTGACCTCTATTAAGTTTAAAATAATAAAATTACTGAGGAAAAAAGAAAAATACATATGTTATTCTATTTATTTTGTTTTTATTGAAATTAAGTTGGAATAAAAGTTAACATCAAATGTTGCTCTGAACTTCATGAGAAAAGAGATACATTTGAAGCATAAACAGAGGCAGGGGAGGATGACACCTTGTAAAAGGCAATACATACACAATCAGATTATAATACATAAACACGCAGACGTATTTAGATATATACACATTTCAGCCACCAGCTATGGGTAAATAGCCGTTCAAGTACCAGGAAGAGAATAACAATTATTATATAGAACTACAGAATAACTACAAAAATAACAACATAAAAAATATCGACAGATGAATCATACAGAGGAATTTCATCCTAAAAACGGTTTCTTAACGCGAAACTATAAGTCTATGGAAACGGTATGGTCCTGAGCCAAATTATCAAACTTTTACCAAAATCATTAACACACATACAAATACATATCCTAAGAAAAGGATTAATATTTACACCTCCACCCTCAAAACGAAATGTAGCCAAAATTAAAGATTATGTTCCAGACATCTGCAGAAGACGACGGTTAGCAGAACTATTCTTTGGAGAAGAAAACATTCATAAATCATTAGTTTAAAACGAGAAAAGAATATTAACCCCCAAAAGGCAGAAATGCAACACTTGATGAATTCTATGATTACATCTCGTTTTTCCCATTTAGCAAACTGGAAATGCTCCAAACGATGTCCACCTTCACCAGCCAACAATGATATCAACTAAACGATCTAAAATTGGACAGAAATATCGTTATAAAAGATGCTGACGAAGAACATCAATGGAAAATTCGTAAACTTAAGGAATTAGTACATACGCTAGACCACAAAAATCTCCTGAGCCGACCAAGCATAGAAATGAATACATTATGGGAACCAGTAATAAGGAGTACCCGAGAAAAGCAAAAACAACGACGAAAATTGCAATAGAATCTCTGGTAAAAAAAAATGCAATGATAACAGCATTATTAAGCACTGGTAAAAAAATTAGTTGCTGAAGACATTAAGTTTACAATTCCCAGAAATTCATACACAAATGTCCTCAAGCATACATGGCACAGTGGATAAAGGCGTTAGTTCGGTCCAGTGACAGAACCCAGTGTGAGTTCAATACCTGGTTGAGGCGGTGGAGAACTTGGAGAGGGGAATTAACAGGTGATAACTGATAACTGACATCCATTAGACATTGCACGTGGAACTAGAACAGTCTACCCCAGCGAGCGAAATAAAGGGTTCATTTCGACATTACAACCACCGTGATAAATATGGCAACAAACATGAGGACGATAGTCCGAACAATGTAAATAGTGTAACCTAAGTAAATGATTAAAATTTACACCCCCTCCCACCAATGTAGCAGGAATTAAAAATGTTGTTTCTGACATCAGCAGAAGACTAAGAATAGAAGGACCATTCTTTGGAGAAGAAGACAATAATAAATCATTAGTTAAAATCAAGAAAAGAATATTAAACCCCAAAAGGTAGAAATACAACACTTGATGAATTGTCATTACATCTTGTATTTCCCATTTAGAAAACACTGAAATACTCCAAACGATGTCCAACTTCACCAGCCAACAATGAAATCAACTAAACGATCTAAAATTGGACAGAAATATCGTTATAAAAGAAACTGACAAAGGCGAAGTTACACAAGCTTGTTAGCCAGGGATTATACGCGGCTTTCGTCTTTCCTGCTTACCTTCAATATATCCTTTGAGTGTCATATTTTCCGAGCCCTCTTTCCTTATTATGTGTCCTAAATATTTTTTTTATTTTCTCTAAAATCTTTCCCATTTCCTCTAAAACTTCGTCGTTACTCACATGTTCAGTCTATTGTATCCTCAGCATCCTTCTGTAGAACCTTATTTCTGCTGCTTCACGTCTCTTCATGGATATAAAACAATACACAAACATTAGACGGAATATGCTACGAGAAAATACATACTATGAAGAAGCTAATCAATTCAAACTTCATAAAGTCATGAAACAACTTAGCGATTTCATACATCCATACCGAAACTATCTAACTTATAAGGAATTTGACGATCTTACCAACTTTAGGTGTAAAACAAACAATCTCTATGGATTACCTAAAGTGCACAAAACTAAACTAATCAATAAGACAAACAACAGAACGAAAACCAGGTTGCGTGTCTGTGCGTGGCAGTGTGAATGGAATGAACAAAAATTCAAAGCTTGAAAATAACTGTTCAACAGCTTTTATTTCTGGTTGGATAAAAGCGCGCAAAATACTAGTATTTTGCAGGGGAAAATGGGGTTTCCCTTTTAAGAAATTTCTTGAGTATAGTAGATGTTTTTGTTAAGAGAAATTTCTCAGCTAGTTCTCATGCGAGAAACGAGAAATCCGTGTGTGAAACTGCTAGAACAGGGCTCGTCTTTTGCAGCAATGAGTGTAGATTTCCTTTGGTAGGTGTCTCACATGGAGATTTCCCCGCCTGTTCGAACGGAAGGAACGAGAAATCTGAGTCAAGCTGCCATGACAGGCCTCGTCTTCTGCAGCGAGAGTTGTGTGCAGCCCTTTCAGCTGGGCTTGAAGGTAGAAACCACTGTAAGGGCAAGAGAAAATGAGTGAGCTTTGAATGCAGAGGCCGCTGAAATTGAAGATGAAAAAGAGACCGAATAGGGCTCAATCGAGGCTTTTATTTCCGCTGGGACATTCCGTTGTACCCTGCTGATTATTTCAGCTGCTGAATCGAGCAGTAAATAAGGAAGCTCCAAATGCCACAATACCCAACATGAAATATAGTTTTTTTTTATACCTATAAAAGTTTTCTAGATATTTTACTGAAGCCTTTCATCAAACACGTTCAGTGCTTCATACAAGATAATTGATATTTTCTCAAGCATCTACCAAACGAAGTAAATCAGAACACTTACATAGTCTCATTGTATTTGGTGAAATTATATAGTAACATCCCACACGACTATAAAACTGAGGCTATTAAATACTGGCTAGAAACATTCCATCATTGTATGGATTGAAATTCATCATAAAAGCGTTGAATTCATCCTAGAAAACAATTACATAATGTTCAATGAAACACCCTACTGGCAAAAATCAGGAACGGACATGGGGTCAAAGTTTGCATCAACATACGCCAACTTAGTCAAGAATTAAAAATTTATGCAAGAACCTCGGAAATCTATGGGAACGATTTCAGTTGTTACACAGACGAAAACTGGAAAATATATCTAGATGGCTGCTTCATTTTGTTGAATTAAAATCTAGATGAACTAAGGAAATTGCAAACCTTTATTAATAATATAATTCTGTTGTGGTGTCCTCCCTCTAAAGAGTGTATGTTGGACTCCTCCGCCTACTATAAAATTAGTAGGAAAGAAGGCCTTGCGGGAACAATTGAATAGACTGAACGCTGGGTCAAGCGACACCCACTCACTAGTCGTGTAATACTCTTCTGTTGTACTTACTGTTTAATATATGATATATCTGCAACACTTGTTTTGTTATTTATTTAACAATTTACTTGGTCACAATAAAATCATAGCATTCAATTTACCATCAACTACAGCAACGAATAACTTCATTTTGTTAGGCATATCAACAACACAAAGAAACCCAAAACTATAAACCGGCATATATTTCAAACCAACCGACTCCCGACAGTATCTTGGTTTGTTTAATATAAAATCACTCTTATCATTAGTTTTATTATTGCTTTCTTAATCCATATTTAAATTTATTATTACTATTGTTTTGGTTGGTTTGTTTTACGGCATATCAACACCTTAATGGGTTATTTAATACCGACAAGATTTTTAGGATAGATTCGTATGAATAGAATATGTATTCTTTGTAAGACATCAGTTTGTAGATCAGGGTTTGGGTTTATTTTATTTTACGGCATATCAACACCTCGATGGTTTATTTAATACCAACAAGATTTTTAGGATAGGTTCGAATAAATAGAATATGTATTCTTTGTAAGAAATCAAAATGTAGATCAGGGTTTGGATTTATTTTGTTTTACGGATTTCACCCTCAATGAGTTATTTAATACGGACAAGATTTTTATTGCTGGTAAATGTTTTTTTCAAAAATGTATTGCTGGTAACTGCCCGATAAGGACAATTGACATACAGAAAAATACCCGATAGGGACAAATGCCCGATATATATATATATATATATATATATATATATATATATATATATATATATATATATATATATATATATATATATTCATACCTGTTTCATTAAATAATATAGACAAGTATTGTCCATTTATTTTATGTAAATTCATTTCATATCATCTGATAAGGTTAATAACATTATCATTAAACAAAGAACGAAAATCACAATATTGATACATATTTTTTAATCCTGTCTAAGCTTTCGGCTTACATAAGCCATTATCAAAGATGACAATTAGAGTACAATATATTAAGCAATACACGGACAAGAAAGTGATGATAGTCTGTTTCTGTTTACATGGATAATTTCCAAGCAACGATAAACACGTTCTATGTTCACTTTTATATTTACACACGCTCTATCTCTGACATTAAGCACATTATCCCATAAATATAGCACATCTTAAGACTATATTTCTTCATATATATATATATATATATAGAGAGAGAGAGAGAGAGAGAGAGAGAGAGAGAGAGAATATTTAGATATTTTTACTGTCATTCGAAAGGTAAAGTATCATAGTATAATTTCAGTGCAAACTTTTGTAAAAGTATTTCTAATACGGTTCTAGGACAACTGCCCGACGGACAAGTACCTGATAAGGACAACTGATGTTTATTTAAATGTAGAATAATTAGATATTTTTTGTTGTTATTCGAAAGGGAATGTTATAGATAATGGCAAACCATTCCATCCCCCTTCTCATGGAAGTGAAGACCCTGCGCCAGGGTGAAGCTTACTATTTGTCGTATACAAGATATTTTTGAGAACGAAAACTTATGTTACGAGTCTGCAAGAAAAGGTTTGTTTAATATAAAATCATTCTTCGTTATCCGTTTCATTATTGCTTTCGTAATTAACATTTAAGATTATTATTACTATTTGCTTCGTTTGATTTGGTTTGCTGTATTCTACGGCATATCAACTTCAATGTGTTCTTTAATGTTGACAAGATCAATTGCCTTTGTAATATATATAACATTTGATGACCAATCAGAATACAAGTATATGGTTTATTTAAGAGAACATCACAACATACTCTCAATCTATCAGTGCAATAAAGTTAAGATTAGATTAAATTAGAAATCAATATAAAAAAATTAAATTATAAGTTAAATTTTAAATAAAAAATGTGAACCAGAATTGACGCTACAAAAATTGGCTGAAGACTGTCAGAGATGTATAAGCGTAAAAAAGGACTCGAAAGATATAGAAGAGTCTGGCATCGCTTACATACGTAAAGTACAACGACACACACGTTTTTCTCCCTCCTCAAAAACAAATCAAACCAATTTTCCCTCCTCAAAAACAGGTCAAACAAATTTTTCTACTTCAAAAAGTCAATATCAGAAAAAACTACCACCTAGTCCATGCTATCGCTGTTGGACTTTGCATTGGTATAAAGATTGTCCATACCGCTTTAAGACTTGTCTGTCGTGCTAAAAAGTGGGTCATAAAAGTTCTCATTGTTGGACTAGTAAAGAAAGCAAAAGCAGAGTAAGAGTCACTAGGACTGACCAAGCGGACGAGACAAACATACGAAAATACGTGCAAGTAGAAATGTTAAACAGAAAAGTCAGACTACAATTGGATTCCGGATCGGATTTAACTATTATTAACGTACAATCGTGGAGAAAATTGAACAAACCGATCATGTTGAGAACCGATAAAATCGCTAGGTCGGTAACTGGGAGAAAAGTAAAATTTGAGGGAGTTATTACAAATGTGACATTCTGAAACTACAATAAATTGCCTCCACGAGCTGTTTGCTCGTTTCGGAGTGGTTGATTGTCTAGTCACCGATAATGGGACACAATTCACATCTCCGGACTTTCAAGAATTTTGTGAAGTTTTTCAAGTTAAACATATCAAATCCCCGCCATATCACCCAAGATCAAAGGGGCAGGCGGAGAGATTTGTAGACACACTCAAAAGAGCGTTAAGGAAAGCATATATATATATATATATATATATATATATATATATATATATATATCGAGTGTAGCAGCAAAATTGTCCAAATAAAAACAACATGAGATAATTATCCATCCCACAAAAGGTTTAATTTCTAAAAAGCCTCTAAAAACGAAATTTGATTTTCTTTTTTCCAGGTTTTCAGAAAAGACCTTAACCCATCTTGACGCGATTTGTCCTAAGAATCACTGAGCAATGGTTAGAGGAAAAAGATTATTTCTAAGATACAATGATTCAAATCTTAATCTAATAATTGGGCAAGTTTGCTATTACACGATTTTGGCAATTTTGCTATTACACCAGGTATACATACATATATATATATATATATATATATATATATATATATATATATAGATTATAACAGAGCATATATATGAAACAATAATGCCCAAAATTACCTCGTATGGGGTGATAGATCTATTTAAACTGACGACCATAACTACGTCGGTCTTATTCAACACTGATGTATAGACTCGGTCCGACACGATCACAGTCTTTACATCGTGGTTGAATTAGACTGATGTAATTATGCTCGTCAGTTGAAATAGATCTATCCCTATTATATGAGGTAATTTGGGATTTTGTTATTTCATTTATTCACACACACACACACACACATATATATATATATATATATATATATATATATATATATATATATATATATATATATATATATATATACATAACTGTTCCCGCCAAAATAATAACTACAGCAATCAACCCCAAAATTGAACAAATAGCTTTAATTATCTTCCCAAACAAAAATAAAACTATTAAATTAGCTATATAAAAAAAAATTTACTACGTTAATAAAACACCGATCAAAATAAAAAAAATAAATAAATGTATAAGATAAGAAATAAAAATTTTTTAAAAAATTAGAAAAAAAAAAAGAAAAAAAATTTAAACCGAATAAATAAATAAACAAATAAACGACTTCTGGTAAAATAGACTACCCACAATGCACCACTGACCCGTATATATCAATAGGCCAGAAAAATAACAGCAATCGTGGCCAGACGATTGCATCTAGCATGAAACAAACTCTCGCCTCTAAGTGTTGACTTCTATGTTCACTTTTATATATATATATATATATATATATATATATATATATATATATATATATATATATATATATATATATATATATATAGTTAATATATATATATATATATATAGTTAACGAAAAACTAGGTAATCTGTATGGTTCTTTTCATTTTTCGTTTCAACCTTTGGAAGTAAAGTCTGATGGTCCGCGGTCCTTTAAAAGGGCTGTGGTGAAATAATTTATTACATGGAAACTTAAAGTGGTCTGTTTTTATTTTTATTTAATATATATATATATATATATATATATATATATATATATATATATATATATATATATACTTTTATTTATATATATATATATATATATGTACATACATATATATATACTTTTATTTTATATATATATATATATATATATATATATATATATATATATATATATATATATATATATATATATATATAGTTAGTTAGTTTACGAAAAACTAGGTAATCTGTATGGTATTTTCATTTTTTGTTTCAACCTTTGGAAGTAAAGTCTGATGATTTGCAGTCCTTTAAAAGGGCTGTGGTGAAATAATTTATTACATGAAACCTTAAAGTGGTCTGTTTTTATTTTTATTTAATATATATATATATATATATATATATATATATATATATATATATATATATATATATATATATATATATATATCGCTGGTTCCTTGGTAAATACATTGTTTACTGCATTCTCAAATGGATCTCTGGAATGGCGAAAATGTAAGCACGCATTTGTTATGATTTACCAATTTAAAAAAAAAAAGGTTTTGAACTTATGGGCAGAGAACTTTATAGAAATCACCAGGACGGATTTTGAGAAGAAAGAAACATGAAGATCATTCGAACTTTGCTGAAAATGATATTTGAACCACTGAGCAGATTTAAATTTTGCTTTGAATGAGAGAAAGAAAAAGAATATTACCGAAGTAGCAATGGTGAATAGTGTTCTTTTCGGATTACGACGGCTGCCATCTTGCGAGCGTAAGAAAAAACTAATATAAAAATGTTATTCACCTGCTGCGCCTTTGTGCAGGACTGTCATTACCAGACATTCCCTTCGATTTTTTTTTCAACACATAACACTTCTTTTCTGGATGGCATTTGCAACAATTTAAATATGTGACAAGGCGATAAAGCCACCAAGACGCAAGGGGGTTGCTTAGATTGAAACAAACTCCGAAAACGTCAATAAGAAGAAAGGACAATAAAAGAACATGTTTGAAAAACCAAAAAATGACGATCGACATTGCATTTAAATTTTTAAACATCCTAGTTGACAGAAAGGCAAGAGATTCCCACAGACGAAAAGTGCAAGAACGATACGGTTACGGTTACATCTATCAATTTCAACGCTAAACTGATGAGACCTAGCTGCCAATCAAGTACTGCTCATAAATGTGCGAATTCGAAGTACCAAAGGCGGAGCGCATCAGAACATTCACCTTGAAAATGTTTATAAAAATGGGATAGGGAAGCGACGTTACGTCGGAGGGAACGTGGCTGAAATCGAGATGCCAGGTCAATACAGATAACATTGCGGATTTTTCTTTTGATTTTGTCAAACATCTCTAGGTACATAGCAGAAGCACCAGACTAGATATAGAACCAATATTCAATTCAATTTTTTATAGATGTGTAATAAAAGAATAAATAAAGGTGTGTAAAATATCAGTTTGATAAATTAATAATAATGGAGAATGTCTTCAAAGATTGTTCGCAAAAATTTGCATCACGCTCGTATCATGAAATACGCAATTTAAATTAATTGAAACAACCACTTTTCTTTCTTTCAATATACGGCCAGTTTGACACCCACTGAACTTACAGTCTGTAATCGATTTCTATTTTTTCATCAGATTAGGTCATTTGCAGTTGTGTGCAGTAATATGAATCTATTTTCAATTGATATATAGATAGATAGATAGATATGAACAGGTTGAGATAGATAGATAGATAGTAACAGATCGTGATAGATAAATAGATATATATATATATATATATATATATATATAGATAGATAGATAGATAGATAGATAGATAGATAGATAGATAGATAGATATGAATAGACTGAGATAGATACATACAGCCTTGTTCAAATTAATTGAAAGAACCGCTTTAGTTTCCTTTCTTTCACCATAAAGTCAGTTTTAGACCCACTGAAGTGACAGGGTGTAATCGTTTTCTATTTTTCCATCAGATTAGTTCATTTGCAATGATGTACAATAATATTAATTTATTTTAGATAGATAGATAGATAGATAGATAGATATGAACAGGTTGAGATAGATAGGTAGATATGTATAGACTGAGATAGATACATACAGCCTAGTTCAAATTAAATGAAAGAACCGCTTTAGTTTTCTTTCTTTCCCCATACGGTCAGTTTTAGACCCACTGGAGTGACAGTGTGTAATCGATCTCTATTTTTTTCTCAGATAAGGTCATTTTCAGTAGTGTGCAATAATATGAATCTATTTTCGGAGTGTATGATGAAATTCGTTTTTCTTTGAAAAATATTGCGTCATCCGTGATTGCATCATATTTTTTATCACGCCCAGACACTATTGTCTTCACTGTCGATTAGTTGTCCTACGGCCAATATCTGCCATGGATGTTACTCCAAGGAAGCGTAAGAAAATTGTAATGCTGCATGAACACAATGGCAAGCTTTACTCGTGAGCAAATAAAAATACTATAGATTGGCCCTGGAACTGTCCTGATTTAAATCCATTTGAGTATCTGTGGTCGATCTGCAAGGAATGACATCGTGGAATGGATATACGGAGTACTAACGTGTGCACTGCGCCATGTTTCATTGGAAAAATACGAAAAAACAAACAATAATGGAAGTATTATTTTGTTTCATTTAATTTGCACAAGGGTGTATATAATACAATATATGCATCAGGCTCTTATTACGAAATGCACAATTTGTGCCTTAAATCCTGCTCGTGTCATGAAATATAAAGTTTGACACTTGCATCAAACTTGTATCATGGAATATACAATTAGATACTTGTATCAAATGCATATCGTAAAATTCACAATTTAACATTCCCATCAGCCTCATGTCATGACATATGAAAGTTGACACTTACATCAACCACGAATCAAGAAATAAGCAATTTGACATATGCATCAACCTTGCATCAAGAAATAAGCAATTAGACACTTGCATCAACCTCGTATAAAAAAATAAGTCATTTGACACTTGCATCCACCTCGCATCAAGAAAGAAGCAATTTGACACTTGCATCAACCTCGCATCAAGAAATAAGTCATTTGACACTTGTATCAACCTCGCATGAAGAAAGAAGCAATTTGACACTTGCATAAACCTCGCATCAAGAAATAAGCAATTTGACACTTGCATCAACCTCGCATCAAGACATAAGCAATTTGACACTAGCATCAACCTCTCATCAAGAAATAATTTATTTGACACTTGCATCCACCTCGCATCAAGAAATAAGTTATTTGACACTTGCATCCACCTCGCATCAAGAAATAAGTTATTTGACACATGAATCAACTTCGCATCAAAAAAGACGTTATTTAAGACTTGCACCAACCTTGCATCAAGATATAAGTTATTTGATACTTGTATCAACTTCGCATCAAAAAATATGTTATTTGACACTTGCATCAAACTCGCATCAAGACACAAGCAATTTGACATTAGCATCAACCTCGCATCAAGAAATAATTTATTTGACACTTGCGTCCACCTCGCATCAAAAAATAAGTTATTTGACACTTGAATCAACCTCCCATCAAGAAATAATCAATTTGACACTTGAATCAAACTCTCCTGAAGAAATAAGCAATTTAACACTTGTATCAACCTCGCACCAAGAAATAAGCAGTTGGATACTTCCATCAACTTCACGTCAGAAAAAATAAGCAATTTGACATCTGCATCAACCTCGCATCAAGGAATAAGTTATTTAACACTTGCATCAATCTCGCACCAAGAAATAAGTTATTTGACACTTGCATCAACCTAGCGTCAAGAAATAAGCAATTTGACAGTTGCATCAACCTCGCATCAAGAAATACTTTATTTGACACGTGTATCAACTTTGCATCGCAAAATAATTTAAATGACACTTGCATCAACCTCTCATGAAGAAATAAGCAATTTGACACTAGCATCAACCTCGCGTCAAGAAATAAGCAATTTGACACTAGCAACAACCTCGGGTCAAGAAATAAGCAATTTGACACTAGCATCAACCTCGCGTCAAGAAATAAGCAATTTGACACTAGCATCAACCTCGCGTCAAGAAATAAGCAATTTGACACTAGCATCAACCTCGCGTCAAGAAATAAGCAATTTGACACTAGCATCAACCTCGCGTCAAGAAATAAGCAATTTGACACTAGCATCAACCTCGCGTCAAGAAATAAGCAATTTGACACTAGCATCAACCTCGCGTCAAGAAATAAGCAATTTGACACTAGCATCAACCTCGCGTCAAGAAATAAGCAATTTGACACTAGCATCAACCTCGCGTCAAGAAATAAGCAATTTGACACTAGCATCAACCTCGCGTCAAGAAATATGCAATTTGACACTAGCATCAACCTCGCGTCAAGAAATAAGCAATTTGACACTAGCATCAACCTCGCATCAAGAAATAAGCAATTTGACACTAGCATCAACCTCGCGTCAAGTTTTTGTACTTCTATCAACCTCGTATCAGGAAATACACATTTGTTACTGGCATTTCATGGTACATTTTTGAGATAAACTCTTTGACACTTGCTCTAAGTTCGTATCATAAAATAAACAATTTAACTGATTTTTATGACCTTGAAAAAGGTCATTGAAAACCAGACAAATATTTTAATGACTGAATAATGACAATACGTAATTAGATTAAAGAATTTGACAAGATAGGCTGAAAACGTTTAGATGAATGTGGGCAGTGGAAGAAGTTTTACAAATGACAAGACAGACACAATCGCATCATAATACACAAACACATAAATATATTTAGATTGTAGGAATCCTTCTACTCGGATTTTCGTTGAATGTTAAAATATGGAGTGTCGGGATTCAATACATTAACAAAATATCGTTACAGGGTCGCTCGTAATTTGACCACCTAGAATAATCACACACTTTTCATTGAAGGAATAAAATTCAGCAGAAAAGACAACGTAGTTTCAACAAATAAACATTAATTTAATATAGCGAAAAGAATACAAACAGTTGGTGATAGAGTGAAAAGTAATGTCTTTTGTTTGGGTTGATAAAGTTCTGAAATAAAATATAAATTCTCTCTGTGTACGTATGTGTGAAATAATAAAATGTTGTGATATGCGTGTTTGTATGAAAAAGTCAACATGTGTGTGCATGATTCAAAGTAAAAACAGATACGAGAGATAGAATTGTTTCTAACTGTTGGCGGTGTTGCCGTAATCTGAAGTTTGTCAACGCTGTCGTTTTTAACGTGAGGTCATGAAGATCATCAGCGAGAGGTGTCTGTAGTTTGGTGACAGCCGCGTGTATATTTTTGGGGATCGGATTTCGTATGTTTTTATACACTTTTTCCGAACAAAATCGGCTCCAGAATTAAATTATTTATTTATTCCTGATTGGCCATGAAAAGACACGTGGTATGTCTTCTGCTACGTCCGTACGATATTTGGTCGGTATCTACCTAAAAATAATGATGACTAATACAATAAACATTCTGATCTGTAATCTATGATTTTATTGGTGTGTTCTAAGATGTAAGTGTTTTCTTGTGTGTGATTGGTTTATAAATATTGTATTTGATA
>OZ038514.1:44952350-44964850 GCA_964036315.1 Acanthosepion esculentum | reverse complement strand
GTGGATATTATTACATTATCATTTATTGGGGAGAATATCAAGGATTTTTCTAGATACAAATCATACTATTTAACCCATAGCTGGAGGGTGGTGATAGATTCATAACATTCCCTAGGATATTTGCACGTAAATGAATTTAACGTATGGAGGCAGAAGAAGGAGGCATTGAATATAGGTGAATAAAAGTTTTCATTAAAATCGTGCTGGAAACTTAAACAGCAATGAATAAATAATTACTAAATCGTCTGTCTTCTCAACTTGGTATGGTTTGGGAATCTAATCGAAGAAATTGGTTTCAAAGAATTGTACTTACAGATGTCTGAGAGAATGAAGTTGCCTTAGAGCTTCTACAGGAATGGTTCGGAATCGATTTTCTTGGAGTTTTCTGAAAGAAAATAATGATAAAAATCATGATTATATTGTTCTAGAACCCCGCGTTCCTACTTTTTAAAAATCATTTCATCCAAAGCAAGGCGATAATGTCACTAAGACGCAAGTATTTACTGAGAGTCAACGATAATGAAAAAGACTTTAGTGAGTAGAAAGGACAAGAAAAGAACGGGTTTCAGGAAGACAGAAAATGCCGATTGAGGTCACAATAACATTTTTTGCATAATTGTAGTTTGCAGGTAGGCAAGAAATCGGTAGGGATATACACGGGCGAGGAAAGAAAGTATTAAAATTGAACTTACGGTTATACTCTACCATATCTACACTAAAACGATGCAACCTAATAGACGATCTAGTCGTATGCTTAGATTCACGCGGTCGAGGTGATAAAGAAGAGAATTCATTAGAACAACTTCCATGATAATATATAAAGAAAAGACAGGGGGAGCCAAGTCGCGGCGGTGGGTAAGTGGTTGAAGACGAGATGCCTGGTCAGGACCAATAACATTACAGATCCGTCTTTGAATTTTGTCGAGAATCTCGGCATACATAGCTGGAGCACCAGACCAGATATGGCAGCAATATTCAATGCACGGACGAATGGTAGATATATAAATATGCAAGATGGATTCTGACGAAAAGAATTGCCTGGCACAACACAGTAAACCAAACAGCGCACCTAGCAGTTGATACAATATAATCAATGTGCTTCATGTCAGCGTAAAACTTAAGACCAAAGAGATGCAATAAGTTACTCTCCCGGAGGTTAGCATTAGCCATTCTGATGGAAGGCAAAAATGGTTCTTTATGATATTCAAGGGATAGCAGTTTCGTTTTAGAAGCGTTGAATTTACAAGCCATTGCTTGCCCCAGTAAACAACTGATTGGTGGTCTTTTTCGAGAGGAGCTGCCAGTTTTACTTTATGGGGCCTATTGAATCTCTTATTAAAACAGGAGTAAATATTTGTGTCATAAGCATAGATACCTAGTTTGCAACTGACGAATATATCGGAATGGTATGTAATAAACATGAGAGACAGCGTAGGTACAAGGAAGCTTTATGGGAATCCCGCAGTGATGTGACATGACTTTCATTACTCGATTTATTAAGAGAAATATCCGACCAGAGACGACATGTTAGCCAAACCTAGTTAGACGCCTTCGAGATATATAAAGCCGCAACCCGAGTCTCATTGTTCTTATATAAAGCCTGATAGACCAATTCTATAATAACCGTCTATATTTCTGAGATGAGGTATTATGTACATTATATACATTATTCGGACTATTGTCCTCATCTTTGTCCCCATATTTATTACAACATTTCGGTCATTGAACGCTCCAGCCTTCTTCAGGTGGTTGGAATGTCTAGACTGTTCTAGTTCCACGTGCCATGCATAATGGATGTCAGTTACCAGTTATCTCCTGTTAATTTTCCCTCTAAATGTTCTCCACTGCCATAACCGGGTTTTGAAACATGGCACGCGGAACTAGAACAGTCTACCCCAGTGAGTGAAATAAAGGGTTCAGTTCGATATTCCAACCACCTGAAGAAGTCCGGGGCGCATAACGGCCGAAACGTTGTAATAAATATGGCGAATAACAATAGTCCGAATAATGTAAATAATGTCTGAAATTGTTTATCTAAAAAGAGGACCGAGTTGAGTTAGAAGCTTAACCATTTCGGATTTAATTAGAGTCTCTTGTACATTGCCAGCCAAAACCTGGTAAAAGACGAATAGGACGATAATTCGAGGAATGAAAAATTTCACCAGAGTTGTTAAAGATAGGAACTATAGAAGAGGATTTCCAACAGGCTGGAAACCCAACACAAGGCCCAAGAGACAGTCAAGATAGATGGTTAGTGAGTGATTGAAGCAGGTGTTAAGTATTGTATATTATCATGTTATATAGTATCGATATAGTCAATCGACTGTCACAAACATTTGAACAGAATTGAGATTTTTAGTGTCATTAAATTTTTCTACAATTTTTGTAACAGAGTTCCATATATATATATATATATATATATATATATATATATATATATATATATATATATATATATATACAGAAATATAGTCTTAAAGTGTGCTATATTTATGGGGTAAAGTGCTCAATATCAGAGATAGAGCGTGTGTAAATATAAAAGTGGACATGGAAGTCAGCACTTAGAGGCGACAGTCTGTTTCATGCTAGTGCAATCGTCAGGCGACTACGATTGCACTAGCATGAAACAGACTGTCGCCTCTAAGTGGTGACTTCCATGTCCACTTTTATATATATATATATATATATATATATATATATATATATATATATATTGGATTGGTGCTTAATTATCAAGTTTTAATTATGAAAAAAGTAACATAAGAATTCGACAATAATATTTTTAAATGATTATTCTGGAGCGTATGATTATCGACACGGATTGTTCTAACCTGAAAATAAAATATGTTTATTAAAAAAAAGTTAACAAAATAGCAGTTTTTTTATTAACAAATAACTCGCCTACAAAAACGCCTGATAATTATGCACCAACTGAATATTTCGTCCGGGCAATTTCCATGGAGACAACGGTAGGACAGCGAAATGCTTGCCACATTACGGCTGGGAGAAAGAGAGAGATTGGAGGGTAGAAAATAATTTCAAGATGAGTACTGTCAGGGTCGGGGCAAAGTTCTCATAGCTACCCCCGAATCAGGCGTTTTTCTCAAGAATATTTATTATGGAAAAAGAAACATAACAATTCAACAATAATATTTTAAAAAGATCATTCCGGAGCCTATGATTATCGACACGCATTTTTATAACCTGAAAATAAAATAATATTTTTTATTTTTAAAAAAGTAAACAAAACAGAAATAAGTAAATAAGCAAATAACTCGCCTACAAAACGCCTGATAATATCCTGTCTAAGTAGTCCACCACTTGCAGTGTTTTACCTACTTCACGCCGCTAGCGGGTTTTGTATTTCAGTAACATTTTCTAGGTTACAACGTACAAGAATACAAGAAAAAATTTAAATGAAAACCTTAACCGCAGTATCTTTTCAGTAGTTTTTAATATATATATATATATATATATATATATATATATATATATATATATATATATATAATTATAGGATTGGTGTATACGGAATAAATTCCAATAAGCAAGAAATACTATTCTTAAGAGTGCTCAATACAGAGTAGAGCAAATACAATTATTTATTTGAGAATTATAACATAAATATTTTATAAAATCAGTACAAAAATAGCCATTTAGTTTCAACACTTCTATCACTTGATGAGTCAAACAAAAGTGTTGAAACAAGATGGCTATTTTAGTAATGATTTCATAACATGTTTATGTTATAATTTACGAATAAATAATCATATATATATATATATATATATATATATATATGCAGATTTTATGGGTTAAAGTGGTCAACATTGACTCTCGCCTCTGGCTGTTAACTTCAATCTCCAATTTTATATTTCTCTCTCTCTCTCTCTCTATATATATATATATATCTATATATATATATATATATATATACATATATATATATATATATATATATATATATATATGTATATATATATATACGAGGGTCATTCAATAAATAAGTTGAATTTTTCGGTATAAGGACTTCTAATACAGATAGAAGCTTACTTTCCTTTTTTTTACTTCTTTTTCACATGAATTTAATTTCCTTTGCAGATTAAAAAACTTTTGGCGATTAACAAAGATGGCCGACCAAGAAGCATGCTCCAGGATTGAACAGCGGTTAGTTATCAAGTTTTTGGTTGCTGAAGGGTGCAAACCAGTTGAAATTCATAGGAGAATGTCAACTGTGTATGGTGCCACATGTTTCAGCCCCAAAATGTCTGCAAGTGTGCTAAATTCTTTAAAGAAGGACGGAGCAGTGTTGAGGATGAAGACAGGCCAATGGGGTTCTACAGAAGTGAGGTATCCTGAGGTGATCGAATCAGTCAATGACCTCATTCAGTCTGACAGAAGGGTGAGAGTGGATGACATTGCAAGGACTTTGAGCTTATCTGTTGGGACAAACGCAGGGGTCATCAATCAGAAGGAGTCATCTTGCATCATGACAACGCAAGACCTCACACAGCAGCCCAAACGGTGCAGACCATCAACGAGCTGGGCTGGGAACTGCTCCCTCATCCCCCTTACAGCCCAGACCTTGCCCCTTCAGACTTTCACCTGTTTGGTCCCTTGCAAGCGTTCACGAGAGGCACGAAGTTTAAAAGTGACGATGAAGTCAAAAGTGTTGTGAGCGACTGGCTGAGACATCAGTCCAAAGATTTTTACCCTGAGGGAATACAGAACCTTGTGCCCAGATGGGAAAAGTGTGTGACAGTACTGGGAGACTACGTTGAAAAAGTAAGCTTCTATCTGTATTAGAAGTCCTTATACCGAAAAATTCACTTTATTTATTGAATGACCGTCGTATATATATATATATATATATATATATATATATATATATATATATATATATATATATATATATATATATATACATATATATATATATATGAAGTTTTGTACATATATATGAAGTTTTAACGCTTATTTCTTATAAAAAATCACCATAATTTAGTTACCTCCCCTATGATTTACTCGAAGCTAAATCGTACAGCAGATAACATCAGCTTTTTCATTTCATTTTAAGAAAAATATTAACTTTCAGATGAACACATCAATTTTGTGTTAGAAAATGATGAACACTACAATATTTCACTTGAAATAAAGAACACCCTGAAGATGACATAGTGTTAATGTCGAAAGTATTCGGAATAAAATAATATGTAACAAAACGGTAATTTTCTGTCTTCCTTTAATAATGTCACCCGTGAATATGAAAGGATCCAATTGAAAATAGGTAGACAAAACTTGTCTTAATTAATCAATGAAATATGTCTCAAAATATATATATATATATATATATATATATATATATATATATATATATATATATATATATATATATATATATGTCTATATTTGTGAGATGAGGTATTATGTACAGTATTTACATTATTCGGACTATCGTCCTCATCTTTGTCGCCATACTTGTCACAACGTTTCGGCCGTTGTACGCTCCGGCCTTCTTCAGGTGGTTGGAATTTCGAACCGAACCCTTTATTTCGATCACTGGGGTAGACTGTTCTAGTTCCACGAGCCATGTTTGATGGATGTCAGTTATCAGTTATCTCCTGGTAATTTTTCCTCTGAAAGTTCTCCACTGCCTGAACCGGGTATTGTGTCCATGGTACGGTGGATAAAGGCGTTGGTTAGATCCAGTAACAGACCCAAAGAGTGTGAGTTCAATACCCGGTTCAGGCAGTGGAGAACTTTCAGAGGGAAAATTACCAGGAGATAACTGATAACTGACATCCATCAAACATGGCTCGTGGAACTAGAACAGTCTACCCCAGTGATCGAAATAAAGGGTTCAGTTCGAAATTCCAACCACCTGAAGAAGGCCGGAGCGTACAACGGCCGAAACGTTGTGACAAATATGGCGACAAAGATGAGGACGATAGTCCGAATAATGTAAATACTATATATATATATATATATATATATATATATATATATATATATATCTGTCTATATTTCTGAGATGAGGTATTACTTAAATATGGTCGTTTTATGGTGTGTGTCGTGTTAGTTCTGTTTCAATACATTTAATTTTAATAATTCTAGAAGCAGAGTTATTTCTGACAAGTGACTTAATATATAATAATAAAGCTCAGTGTACGTGTGTTCGTCCGTCCGTCCGTTTTTTGATCTCAGCAAATCATAAACAACCTGAAGTAAAACGTAGTGACTAATGTAGTTACACGCGATTAAAAATGAAATAACTCATTTAAAGTTAAATTTAAATATCGAACAGAGTGAAAGGTTTTTAGGTTTATTCTTTATTAAAGGTTTAATTTTAATTTCGCTTTTCGTTGCAATTGCAATTGATTTTGTTTAATTAACCGTAATTTAAAACTTAACCGGGGTACGGTATGTTGCTCATATGCTTTATTTCTTTTTCTAGCACGTGTATCGTGACGTATTCGAAATATTACATAGTTCGAGTCCCTTAATGTGTTTTAAGCGTGACTTTATATGAAGGGATCATAAAGAATGGTGATTTTAAAGTAGAAATTGCGCGCAAAATTAATGTAAACAAACTACGGGGATCGGTTGCGTATGCGAAGAAAGATTATGTCGAATTTACGTTTCGAATGAAGAGAAAAAAGGTTTTATTATTTCTAATTTCTTATAGCTTTTACATACATACATAAGACGCTGAAGTTAAAAAGCCGAAGACCCAAAAGCGCTCCACAAGAGCTAGCCTAAAGTCTGCCCGAGGGCCGGCTTCTAGGCTAGTTCTATTAATAAAAATCCTAGACAAGCCTTGCAGAAAATATAAGCAAATGAAATTCCGAAATGGCTTAAATATGATCGTCATTTTCTGACGATAATTGTTTTCAAGGTTATCCGAAAAGAAATTTTTGAGGTGATTTACAACTTGGAGAGAGATTAAGATTCTGTCTATATTTCTGAGATGAGGTATTATGTACACTATTTACATTATACTGTCCTCACCTTTGTTGCCATATTTATCACAACATTTCGGCCGTTGTACGCCCCGGCCTTCTTCAGTATCTGTCTATATTTATGAGAATAGGTTTTATGTACACTGTTTATATTATTCGGACTATTGTCCTCATCTTTGTAGGCATATTTATTACAACGTTTCGGCCGTTGTACGCTCCGGCCTTCTTCAGTATCTGTCTATATTTCTGAGATGAGGTATTATGTACACTATTTAAATTATTCGGACTATCGTTCTCATCTTTGTTACCATATTTATCACAACGTTTCAGCCGTTGTACGCTCCGGCCTTCCTTAGATCCAGTGACAAAGAGTTGAGAGTTCAATACCTGATTAAGGCGGTAGAGAACTTGGAGAAGTGCATTAACAGATAAATGACAAGTAACATCCATTAGACATGGCACGTGGAACTAGAACAGTGTACTCCAGCGAGCGAATAAAAGGGTTCAGTTCGACATTCCAACCGCCTGAAGAAGGCCAGAGCGTACAACGGCCGTAATGTTGTGATAACTATGGCAACAAAGATGAGGATGATAGTCCGAATAATGTAAATAATGTATAAAATGAAATGATTTTATTTTGTAACACGTATTTATATACAAGACCAAAAATGTTATTGATTATTGGTTTTTTTTTCAATTTTAAAAAATTCAAGAACGCTCGTAAATATTCATCAGTTTAGCCGAAAAGTCAGGCAAGCTATGGAGGACGACAAGTAGCACACTTCAATATCTTATAAATGAAAGTGTGTAAATTATTTTCTTGTTTTTTCTTTGATTTTTTTTTAATGCGAATAAGTATTTAAATTACTTTAGTATGGCATTAATTTATGAGTTATATATTTTGAATGAAACGATGTTATAAATTTACAGTATTTACATTAGTCGGACTATTGTCCTCATTTTTGTCGCCTTTATCCACTGTACCATGTGTCCTCAAGGACACATGGTACAGTGGATAAAGGCGTTGGTTAGATCCAGTGACAGACCCAAAGAGTGTGAGTTCAATACCCGGTTCAGGCAGTGGAGAACTTTCAGAGGGAAAATTAGCAGGAGATAACTGATAACTGACATCCATCAAACATGGCTCGTGGAACTAGAACAGTCTACCCCAGTGATCGAAATAAAGGGTTTGGTTCGAAATTCCAACCACCTGAAGAAGGCCGGAGCGTACAACGGCCGAAACGTTGTCACAAATATGGCGACAAAGATGAGGACAATAGTCCGACTAATGTAAATACTGTACATAATACCTCATCTCAGAAATATAGACAGGTTATAAATTTAATCATTTTTTTTTTTTTAATTTTTTGAAATTTTTATTGTCATGTAAAAAAGGTAGTAATTCTTTCAGGATATTCGGAAAAAAAAACCAGGGGCGCAGATTTATATTTTGATAAGATTCAATAGAGACACTCTCAAGAATTTTCTTTCTAAATAATTTTAATAAATATGGCATTCATAAAAGAACAAATAACTTTTAGAAGCATAATTCTCGATTGTGTCGATATCGAATCTTATCAAAATGTAAATCCTACTCATGAGATTTTTAAGGATTTTTTCATCCTGTTCATAGTTAGAATGCATTTGATCGCAATATAATAACTTGATATGTTTAGGGTTATTTCATGAAGTATTATGTCCTTTTGGATTTATGTTAATAATCCTAATGGCCCATCTAATTTGTTCATCAATTAGCAAAAGCTAGGACGCCTCCAACATGAATTTCATCTTAACATCAAGAATCTGATTAGACAAATGGAAAGAATTGGTATAAAATTAAATAGACGCAATATATCTATATTATTGTAGTCATGTATCTTGTTTTCGGGAAAGTAGTAATTTTTCTGAAATGGAGATATTGAAAAGAACCCGGGTTGCAGATTTATATTTTGATAAGATTCGATAGAGGCACTCTCGAGAATTTTCTTTCTAAGTAAGTTTTAATAAATTTCTTAAAAGAAAAAGTAACTTTTAGAAGCAAAATTCTCGATTGTACTGATATCGAATCTTATCAAAATATAAATCGTACTCATGAGATTTTTAAGGATTTTTTTTCATCTTGTTTATACTTAGAATGTATATGATTGCAGTATAGTAGCTTGATATGTTAAGGAAGTTTTATTTTCTTTTGGATTTATCTTAATAATTCTAATGGCGCGTCTATTTTTTTCAACAACGATGTAATTAGGAAACTCATTATTAATGAGAGTTTGTTTAATGTCTTTTATCTAGAGTCAAAAATGTTTTTCGCAGAGGGGTTATCCTTTGCATAGTGTATTAAATTTTGTATCATAGCTACTTTTTAATAGTCAGGGCATTCACTTTTATAGTTTAAAGTGTATGTGTCTATGTCAGTTGCTTTTATATGGAAATGTAGCAAGTATACCATTGTCTATCAATACATCAAGTAAAGAGAGTCTATTTTTATTGTTAACTTCAATTGTGAAGTTAAGTACAAAGATTTTTTTATAAAGTTTTCTTGTATTTCATGTATTATTCTAAAATGGAGATATTGAAACGTGTCCGGGGTTGCAGATTTATATTTTGATAAGATTCGGTAGAGACACTCTCGAGAATTTTGTTTCTAAATAAATTTTAATAAATTTCTAGTAACTTTTAGAAGCAAAATTCTCGATTGTGTCGATATCGAATCTTATCAAAATATAAATCGTACTTATGAGATTTTTAAGGATTTTTTCATCCTGTTTATAGTTAGAATGCATTTGATTGCAGTATAGTAGCTTGATAGGTTTATTTGATGAAGTATTATGTCATTTTGGATTTATGTTAATAATTCTCATAGCTCATCCAATTTTTCTCAAATGGAAATATTGAAAAGAATCTGGGGTGCAGATTTATATTTTATTAAGAATCGATAGCAGCACTCTCAAGAATTTCCTTTCTAAGTAAGTTAACTTCATTTTTAAGAGAAGGAAAATTCTCAAGAATTTTTACCTATTTTCGTTATCGTATATCACATGCTCTTTTACCTAATGTTTTCTTACTATATCAAGATTATTTTTTTAATAATGGCTGTTTTTTTGGGTGGTGGGGGCCTCAATCCAGATGCTTGTATCAACAGAAATGTCGTTCTACAGAAAGATGCTGAGGATAGCATGCGCTGAACATGTGAGAAACGATACAGTTTTCGAGAAAATGGAAACAAATAGGAAACATATGCATAACATTAGGAAGAGGCAGTTGAAATTTCTACAGAAGGATGATGAGGATACCATGGACCGAACATGTGAGCAACGACGAGGTTTTAGAGAAAATGGAAACAAAAAGGAAACTTATACTTAACATCAGGAAGAGTGGGTTGAAATTTCTACAGAAGGATGCTGAGGATACCATGGACCGAACATGTGAGCAACGACGAGGTTTTAGAGAAAATGGAAACGAAAAGGAAACTTATACTTAACATCAGGGAGAGGCAGTTGAAATTTCTACAGAAGGATGCTGAGGATACCATGGACCGAACCTGTGAGCAACGACGAGGTTTTGGAGGAAATGGAAGTAAAAATAAAACTTTTACTTAACATCGGGAAGAGACAGTTGAAATTTCTAAGACACGTAATGAGGAAGAAGGGCCTGGAAAAATCAGATACACTTGGAGCGGATAGAATGAAGGAGAGACAGGAGAAAGCAACGCGTGACCTAATGGACTTGGGCATAATAAATGGGCGGAACGAGGTCTGGGAGAAAGAACAAGAAGAAAAAACTTATTAAGAGCTACGAGGGATAGTAGGATATGGGGGACCATGATCGCTTACGTCCTGAAGGGTCATGGCACATAGAAGAAGAAGAAGAAGAAGAAGAAGAAGAAGAAGAAGAAGAAGAAGAAGAAGAAGAAGAAGGAGGAGGAGGAGGAGGAGCAGGAGCAGAAGAAGAAGAAGAAGAAGAAGAAGAAGAAGAAGAAGAAGAAGAAATCTGGCGCTTACACATTTCTTTCCGGGCCCTGCCCAAGGACCTAAGGTTAGAAATGGCATCATGACACTTTACACTGACAAAAAAAAATAAAATAAAAATTACATAGATAAAGCCCTTCGTAAAGTGTGGGCTGTACTTGTCAGAACAATTTTTTGTGGCTCTTTGAGGCATGGACTTCCAGGGATCCCTTCAATCAGCCTACTGGATTATTATTATTATTATTATTATTATTATTATTATTATTATTATTATTATTGATGTTAATTTAGACTTGAATACTGGTAAAACCTTATAAGCTTTCTTTGATCACTTGTCTAATTTCAAACACCTACAGGTCATTTATATAACCAAAACGTTCTCAACATCAACATGCTTCTTTTGAATGGCTTGAACACCATTGATACTCCAAGTAAAGTAGAGATTACTTTTTTATTTTATGATATTTCGATAATGTATATTTTTCTCCAAACGCACTGAACACGTTTTGAAGCGAATCACGTACGTTAAAAAAAAAACAAGTTGAAGCCCCAAGACTTTATGCAATCTGTCATTGATCATTCGACATGAAAACATTCCGTGTGTTCCTTAATCTAGGACGATGTAAGTCTTGAGGGGTGTCAAGAACCAGATATCAGATTTGCATGTCTTATGTTCTGCATCATTTATACCTCCACTTGTACTGTGTTAATACAGCAATTTGCATTGCTATTCTTCTACGTGACGTATCCCTGCAGACAAAAAGATAAAATAAAGTAGGCAACCCCAAAGAAAAAATAATTATACGACAAAATGCAAGTGTATTCTACGAAATCAGACAGTGTTCACGAAGACAGATCCGAAAATCCAAGATAGAAAAACCTAATCCAGGAAGTAAAACAACAGTATCCCAATACAAAAGCAAACCTGTCTGTCATTCTCTTCATTAATTCCCCACCCTCAAACTCATTCTTCCTAATTTTTAAATTTTAATCAACAAAACTAAAAAAGAAATGTTGAAGTCTCCAGATTTTATGCAATCTTGACTTGATCATTTAATATGAAAGATTTGCATGTCTATCTTAAACTAGGACGAAGTTAGTCTAGATGGGTGCCAAGTGGCTCAAAACGTAGGCTGCCATCGTCTTCAAGATTCCCTCAAGGAAAACAGCCCAGATCAGAAAATCCAAGACAGAAAAATCAAGTCCTGGAAAGATGTACGCCACAACAGTAGAAAACGGAACAGGTCGATACTCTGACTGTCATCCTCTTCAATAATTTCAATTATCTCCACTCCAAAACACTGTCTATTTTTAAACTTAAATCAATAATATGCAATATTTATTTGACCATTTGACATGAGAAATTTGCATGTGTACCTTAATCTAGGATGGCGTTAATCGTGATGAGTGTCAAATGTCAGATTTTCATGTCTTATGTTCACTATCACGATGCGGTCGGACTTATATTCCTTCGCCGTGTGTCCATGTGATTATAGCAATTAACATTCCTATTCTCCTACGTGACGTGTCCCTTCAGGGAAAAACTAAAATAAAGCAGGCAACCAAAAAGAAA
>OZ038514.1:44864850-44947350 GCA_964036315.1 Acanthosepion esculentum | reverse complement strand
TCTATCACAGCATATTCTTATCTATCTATCTATTGGTTTCCATCTATCTATCTACTTATCTATCTATCACAGCCTATTCTTATCTATCTATCTATTGGTTTCCATCTATCTATCTATCTATCTATCTATCTATCTATCTATCTATCTCCGTCTTTAAATATCTCTCACCCTCATCTCTCTGTCTGTCTGTCTATCTATCTGTCTTAGTCTTCTCATATATCTCATCCTCATCTGTTTGTCTATATATTCATCTTAGTCTTTTCATATCTTTCGTTTCCGTCTATCTACCTAGCTACTCCCCAAAGTACATAGTTTAATACTTAGTTGCGCAGCGAAAATTAAGCGACATTTGACCTCATGAATCAATTCTAATTGGGTTTCATCACTCTATATAACTTTTGCAGATTTTCCATTATTCCGTTATTCCATTATTCCATTATTCCGTTATTCCATATCAGATGTTCTTTTGCCTTTGTGCTTTCGCCTGATTTGATTTTAATTAATGATGGCCTTCACGTTGCAGTACAACAAATTTCGGTTTCTGATTCTTACCATCGTTAATCTATCTATACCAGCATGCTTCTATCTATCTATCTATCTATCTATCTATCTATCTATCTATCTATCTATCTATCTATCTCAGTCTGTTCATATCTATCTATCTATCTATCTATCTATCTATCTATCTATCTATCTATCTATCTCTGTTCATATCTATCTATCTATCTATCTAAGTACGCTCATAGCTATCTAGTTAGCTAGTTCGGTTCCATATACATGTATTTGTGTTCACTAAGTGTGTTTTTATCTCTTTATCTCCCTATCTACTTATGCATATCAATCTGCTCATATCTATCTATCTATCTATCTATCTATCTATCTATCTATCTATCTATCTATCTATCTATCTATCTATCTATCTATCCTTGGTCTATTCATATCTATCTATCTATCTATCTATCTATCTATACTTGGTCTATTCATATGTAACTATCTATCTATCTATCTATCTATCTATCTATCTATCCTTGGTCTATTCATATCTATCTATCTACTATCTATCTATCCTTGGTCTATTCATATCTATCTATCTATGTATTTATCTATCTATATGCACTATATATCTCTATTCACTATCTAATTTCACTATCTTCCTCTGTCCACTATCTATCTATCCACCGTTCATTATTTATCTATTTAATACCTATCTATCTATCTCTGTTCACTATCTACTAGTTGTATATATATATATATATATATATATATATATATATATATATATATATATATATATATATATATATATATATATATATATATATATATAAAAATATATGGAAAGTATTCTAAGGGAATGACTTAAAGTTTCTTTATTAACGTTTTATCTTATTTTATCTTAATATTCTCTAATTAGAATTGTGGGATTGAATTTTTTTTGGTTTTTTGGTTTGTTTTGTTTTTTAATCAGCTGAAGGTAATTACAGTTTGAATTGATAAATTAATTTAAATTTAAATATATTACTATTTAACTATGAATATGGATAGCAAAATGTTAAAATTAATAATATTTAATTTGATATTTATAAACTTGAGTCATCACCTAACGTTAAACATTAACTGTAAACTTTATGTAAAATTTAAAGAGATATAAATATTAATATGTGTAAAGAATTGAAAACATATATGTAAGTACGGATATATGAAAGTACACGAGTACCTGTGTATCTAGATACACGTGTATGTGACTATGTGTGTAATTGTACATGTAAATGAACGTATGTATATATGTGATTTACATAAGTGTATGTCTGATAGATATATATGTATATGATAAAACAAAATATTTAATAATCGCCTTCAATCATTACTTCATCTTAATTGAAGATCAAAACCTTAAGTAAAAAGATTACCCATCTAAAAATAGTCTTAATTACATTCATGAATTACACTCAAACTGATACAGATGTTGCCTTAACACTCATTTACAATATTGAAAGATTAATATAAGTAAACTGTTATAATTTAAATAATTAGTTTTAATGTACTTTCTTTGAATGTATTTTTAAATATATTATTTAAATAATATTAAATCCCTAAATTATTTGTTAAAAGAGTTAGAATTTTAAATTGCTAGCAAATATCAATTTAATTTCTTCGGTGATTTTAAAAATTAAATTACTATCAAACATTAAAATATTTTTTACATAAATTGCTAAAGTCATCTCTCCTACTGTCGCTTAGCAAAACTTAATGACAGCTTCTTTCTCTCTACTTCCCCCTCCCTTCTTTGCTTCTCTCTTCTCCCCCTTCCCTCTCAATATATCACTTCCGTTAAGTTAACCGATTAAATAGGTCAATGTCTGCCCCCCTACCTTAATACTAAGTATGATAGATAGAAATATTAAAATAAACCCTCTCTAAATCCGATCATGTCTCTCACACTACACCTCATTACCCTCTCTGTTAAATTACATAAACTTAATACTACCTGTCAAAAGTGTATAGGTTCATTTCAATTTTCATTTATCATTTTTCGTTTCACCATTTGGAAGTGGAGTCTGATGAGCCAGTGTCCTTTAATAAAAAGGGCTTGGCGAAATAAATTATTACATGGAACCTTAAAGTGGTCTGTTTTTCCTTTAAATTATTAGCTCTGCATTTACATTGAGCTCTCAGGATTTCATCCTTTTTGGGACTACCTATACAAATTATGACATAAATATGTTATAAAATCACTACGAAAATAGCCATTTTGTTTCAACACCTCCGGTGTCTTATCAAGTGATCATGTTGAATGTGGAATAGATGGTTTTAAAAGTTTCAAATTATATATATATATATATATATATATATATATATATATATATATATATATATATATATATCGCTCGACCACCATCTATCTACCTTAGTCTTTTCATATCTCCCCAAAGTACATAGTTAAATATTTAGTTCCTCAGTAAATATTAAGCAACATTTTGCATTAGAATTCAGATGTATTTATCTATCGATATATCTCAGATTTTTTTATATCTCTCGGCCCCATCTATCTATCTATCTATCTATCTATCTATCTATCTATCTATCTATCTATATATATATATACATATATATATATATATATATATATATATATATATATATATATATATATATATATTTATCTATCCTTGGTCTATTCATATCTATCTATCTATCTATGCCTTAGTCTTTTCATATCTCGTCCATATCTATCTATCTATCTATCTATCTATCTATCTCGGTCTGTCCATTATCTATCTATCTATCTATCTATCTATCTATCTATCTATCTATTTATCTATCTATCTATCTATCTATCTTTCTATCTCGGTCTGTCCATTATCTATCTATCTATCTATCTATCTATCTTCTCTTTCTATCTATCTATCTATCTATCTATCTATCTATCTATCTATCTATCTATCTATCTATCTATCTATATCAGAGTGTTCCTTATCTATCTATCTACTCCCCAAAGTCCATAGTTAAATACTTAGTTCCTCAGTAAAAATTAAGCGACATTTTACATTATAAATGTAACAGTTCTAATTGGCTTTCTTCAGTCTATATTTTCCATTATTCGCTTTTACTCCATTATTACATTATTCCGTGAGTCCAAATCAGATGTTCCTTTGCCTTTGTGCTTTCGCCTGTTTTCACTTTGGTTAATGATGTCCTTCCTGTTACAATACAACAATTTAGCTTCGTAATGATTCTTACCTGTATTAATTGAAGCTTCGTTATTAATGCAACGTTCATCCGTAATTTGCTGTTTATTGTCAATTGGATAATCGATGCCTCATTTAGTTTCTTTTCATTTCATTTGACTTACTTCAAAAGTTTTCCATATTGAAAACAGCATGTCTTGATTATTTGAACTTCCTTTTCGATTTCACGTAGACTCATTCTTTGTGGCATTCCGTTAAAGTCAATCCTCTTCTCCAAAACGAATTCTTCTTGAAGCCAATCAAAAGGACTCAAAAGACAAGTCGAAGCCTCCGGACGGTTGTTGATCTTGAGTGACGTCAAGTATGAGATTCGCCTGCCTTAGGTTCAGTTTCACGATGCAATCGGAGTTATACCTCCTTACGTACTATTTTAATGAGAATACTGCGATGTGTGCATACCTATTCTTCTTAGTACTGTGTCGCTTCAGACCATAGGTGATCATTTTCTGGCCTTTGTCGTTCTTAGGAAATTTTGACGTTTTACTGTCTTTCCAAATTCCTGTTCTGCTAACCATTTACACAAGCTCATACTTCATCTTTTTTTGCATGTGCCGTGTCCCTTCAGCATGTTAGCGATCATGGCTCTCCACAATTTCCTGACATGCGTAGCTGTTAGTAAATTTTGTGCTTTTACTCTCTCTCCCAATCCCTCGTCTGCTAACTATTTACACAAGCTCATACAATCTTCTTTTTCTACGTGCCGTGTGCCTTTAGGACGTTGGCGATCATGGCTCTCCACATTTTCTTGACTTTTGTAGCTCTTAGTAAATTTTGTCTTTTTACTATCTTTCCCAATACGTGTTCTGCTAGCCATTTACACAGGCTCATACAATCTTCTTTTTCTACGTGCCGTGTCCCTTCAGGACGTTGCATCATGGCTCTCCACAATTTCCTGACCTTTGCAGTAATTTTTGTCATTTTAATGACTCTCCCAATTCCTCGCGAGAATTGCGACGAACAAGTCGATCTGGCGAACATGTCTTGATTATTTGAACTTCCTTTTCGATTTCACGTAGACTCATTCTTTGTGGCATTCCGCTAATGTTAATCCTCTTCTCAAAAACGAATTCTTCTTGAAGCCAATCAAATAGACTCAAAAGACAAGTCGAAGCCTCCGTACGGTTGTTGATCTTGAAGGGCATAAAATGTCAGATATCAGATTTGAATGCTTTAGGTTCAGTTGCAATCGGAGTTATACCTCCCTTAGTACCGTGTTCATGAGAATACAGTAATTTGCGTACCTCTTCTTTTATGAACTGTGTCCCTTCAGGGCGTTTGTGATTATGGTTCTTCCATAATATGGTTTCGCGTAATGAAAGTGAGACCCCCACCTTGACGCAAAAAAGTTGTTTTTTTTTTTCTTAAAAAGCAGTGAAAAACTACTTTTATGTGAGCGGTCCTCATTTTCTTACGCAGCCGTTGAAGTAGCAAGTAGCTTTTAGAATTGTTGACAGACAAACGGTAAGTGACGAAATATTACGTTAGGCCGTACGTGACAAAATATTCGAGACTGCATGCCCTGGACCCAAGTTATGCTTCGCCGCTGGTACCCACGTTAGCACAGCAACTTGTATGAAGACCTGAATGACTGAAGATACTAAGTCTAGAAGTTCATTGCCGAATACTTAGAGCTTTTTTTTAGTCGACCTCACCCGATGCAAAGCAGTAAAGCCACTAAAACACAAGGGTGTGTGGAAACATTAAGAACAGAAACATTAATAATGAGCGGAAAGAGAGGCAAGAGTAATCAGTAATATTTTTGTTCAGATTAAAGTTGACAGGAAACCATAGAGCTGGAAGAGTGATCCACAAGCGAGAAGTGTGAGAAAAGAAACTGCTAGTATAGAACTTGCGGTTATATCTAGCTATATCTAGCACTGTGCTTAAATTCTAAAAGTTTATGTACCATAGCGAGGAGTCCATCTGAACAAGGAAAGTATTTATAGAAAGGGCGCAGAGAGGCAACCTTACGGCGGTGGGAAACGGACTGAAGCCGAGCCGCCAGATCAGGACCCATAATATTGCTGATTCTTCTTTTGATTTTTTCAAGGGGCTGAAGGTAAATAGCAGGGGCCCCGGACCATATATGGTAGTAATATTCTAAGCATGGACGAATAGATATGTAAGAGAGATTATGGAGAGAATATATTGTCTTGCATGACACAGTGAACCACATTTCTTAGAAGCTGACCTAGCAATGGATTCAATGTAGCGAAATTTCTTGGAAATAATACGCACCCATGAATAATACGCACCCCAAAAAATGATCCAACAATTAAGAAATATATCTATCCCTATGTATAATACGCAGATATAAGTTTTGTCAAAAAATAAAAAAATAAATAAATAATTACGAAGACATTTTGTCGACCTTGACATTAAGAATAAACTCAAAAATAATCGGCTAAAATAATGTTTAAAATTACCAGCGGTTTTCCTTATAAATATAACATATTATTTTACCGCCAAATTAAGATTCCGTCAGTGAGGAAGTTATAAGGAGAGGTTTCAAGAAGTGTTTCTCATTACAGCCATGAATGACTCTGAAGACGACATCCTTTGGCAAGAGAATGAATAGGCCGAAGATA
This sequence comes from Acanthosepion esculentum, assembly GCA_964036315.1. Lineage (NCBI taxonomy): Eukaryota > Metazoa > Mollusca > Cephalopoda > Sepiida > Sepiidae > Acanthosepion > Acanthosepion esculentum. The sequence continues at coordinate 44,941,013 of OZ038514.1, read as the reverse complement.
ATTTTGAACAGGACGAAGATAATATCGTGAATGATAATGAAAATTACCATGCGGTTTTCCCGATAAATGTCAGTGAGGATGTTATAAAGAGAGGTTTCAAGAAGTGTTGTATCACGACAGCCATGGATAACTCTGAAGATGACATCCTTTGGCAAGAGAATGAATAAGCCGAAGATAATTTTTTAACAGGACGAAGATAAAATCGTGAATGATAATGAAAATTATCATACAGTTTTCCAGATAAATGTCAGTGAGGATGTTATAAAGAGAGGTTTCAAGAAGTGTTTCTCATGACAGTCATGGACGACTCTGAAGATGACATCCTTTGGCAAGAGAATGAATAGGCCGAAGATAATTTTGAACAGGACGAAGATAATATCGTGAATGATAATGAAATTTACCATGCGGTTTTCCCGGTATATGTCAATGAGGATGTTATAAAGAGAGGTTTCAAGAAGTGTTTCTCATGACAGCCATGGATGGCTCTGAAAATGACATCCTTTGGCAAGTGAATGAAGTGGCTGAAGATAATTTTGAACAGGACGAAGATAATATCGTGAATGTTAATGAAATTTACCATGCGGTTTTCCCGGTATATGTCAATGAGGATGTTATAAAGAGAGGTTTCAAGAAGTGTTGTCTTATGACAGCCATGGATGACTCTGAAGCTGACATCCTTTGGCAAGAGAATGAATAAGCCGAAGATAATTTTAAACGGGACGAAGATAATATTCTGAATGATAATGAAAATTACCACACAGTTTTCCCGATTAATGTCAGTGAGGATCTTTTAAAGAGTGGTTTCAAGAAGTTTTGTCTCGCGACAGCCATGGATGACTCTGAAGATGACATCCTTTGGCAAGAGTATAAAGAGGTTGAAGATAATTTTGAACAGGACGAAGATAATATTTTGAATGATAATGAAAATTACCAGGCACTATTCCCGATAAATGTCAGTGAGGATGTTATAAAGAGAGGTTTCAAGAAGTGTTGTCTCCCGACAGCCATGAATGACTCTGAAGACGACATCCTTTGTCAAGTGAATGAATAGGCCGAATATAATTTTGAACAGGACGAAGATAATATTGAGAAAGATAATGAAAATTACCATGCGGTTTTCCCGATAAATATCAGTGAGGATATTATAAAGAGAGGTTTCAAGAAGTGTTCTCTTATGACAGCCATGGATAACTCTGAAGATGACATCCTTTGGCAAGTGAATGAATAAGCCGAAGATAATTTTAAACAGGACGAAGATAATATTCTGAATGATAATGAAAATTACCATACAGTTTTTCCGATTAATGTCAGTGAGGATCTTTTAAAGAGAGGTTTCAAGAAGTGTTGTCTCACGACAGCCATGGATGACTCTGAAGCTGACATCCTTTGGCAAGAGAATGAAGAAGCCGAAGATAATTTTGAACAGTGCGAAGATAATAGTGTGAATGATAATTTGTTTAATGACAATTTAGATATTGATTCTATAATAGAATGTGGTAATGATGATGATGGAAATTAAAATTTCAATAAATTGTTGATATCCTTTTGTCTTCGAAATTACCCATTTTATAGATTTTTTTTTAATTTTTTGCCAAATAAAACATGCGGTTATTGATGAACATAAATTTACATACAAAAAATTTTTACAATTATTATTGTTGGATTTAAAATGAATATTGGGATAATATATTTCTTATTTTAGAACAACAAGTACATATTTATTATTATAAATCAATAACGAAAAAAATATTTTTGTTTAAACCTATTTATAATACGCAACTTTTCTATCACCTGTAATTTCACTAAAAAAATGCATATTATTTTCGAGGAATTACGGTAGGCTTCTTAGCAAAATTAATCAAATTAATATTTTAATCGATTCTATTGCTCACCACTGTATTCCTTGTTACTCGTGAGAGAGAGAGAGAGAGGGGGGGAGAGAAATGTTATCACCTTAAACACTATTTTTAGTAGATACTCGTATTTGAGTAGACGCTTCATTTATTTATTAAACACTATGTTTATTTATTTTTCTCTACCGGCTTGAATATTCGCGAGACACATGGTACAGTGGATAAAGGCGTTGGTTAGATCCAGTGACAGACCCAAAGAGTGTGAGTTCAATACCCGGTTCAGGCAGTGGAGAACTCTCAGAGGGAAAATTACCAGGAGATAAATGATAACTGACATCCATCAAACATGGCTCGTGGAACTAGAACAGTCTACCCCAGTGATCGAAATAAAGGGTTCGGTTCGAAATTCCAACCACCTGAAGAAGGCCGGAGCGTACAACGGCCGAAACGTTGTGACAAATATGGCGACAAAGATGAGGACAATAGTCCGACTAATGTAAATACTGTACATAATACCTCATCTCAGAAATATAGACAGACTCGCGAGATCTTATTAGAGAAAAATATGCACTGATCGAAAGAATTCTTTCTTTAGGGAGAGAAATATAAATATTTCGATTCTTAACAGCTGCAGTCAGCGCTTCAGATTATTATTTATCTTTTCTCAAATTGCATCGCATTAAAGTAAAAACGAGACACTTTTGCAAATACTCTTTGGAAAGTTATTTCTAAATATAACCAGGAATCAATCACACAGTTTAGAATTTATCAGCTACAACCAAAAAGGGGAGATTAAATTGAATAACAGCAAATCCGTCTAGGAATTTATTTACTTCTGCAATAACATCCAGTCAACAGAGACAGACACAATAATCCTCAAAGGCAAGGCCTGGTGATTAGTCTTTGTGGGTCTGACCACCATCTTGAAGTCCTCCCCCTCTGATAATCTTAAGAGGGTCTTCTACAATGCCACGGTAGAATCTGTCTTGCTCTACAGCTCAACAACATGGACCCTGACGAAACACCAAGAAACATCACCTGACGGAACATACACAAGGATTTTACGAGTTGCATTGGACATCAGCTTGAAGAAACACCCAACAAAGAAACGTCTGTATCGACCCCTTTTTCCTATCTCAATTTCGTGGCATATTCATTAAAGTGTACACATTGTAAAGATCAAGTATTGCTTAAAACAAAAGATGGAAGCTGTGGAGGACAATGTTCATCCACGTCCTGATATGATGTGCTACACAAAGATGTTAAATTCAATCTATTTTACTTCCAATATGTAATCTTTTTTGTTATCATATATTAAATATCGTGGAATATAAAATAGCAAATAGGTCCTAAGGTCCCGTGGTGGAGGCACCTAAGGATCCCAGCTATGAGCAAATAGTTAACCCCTAAACTGAGGCCAAAACACTATGAAAGTGTACAAGTACGTTTTAATACCAGAAATATTAGGAAGACAGAATCTGACGACTGACGTTTAAATTTTTGAAGTTCATATGAAATATTAAATAACGGAGAGTTCCTTAGAGAGCAAGTATTGTTTAAAGAAATACAGTAGAGGAAGCTGTGGAGGACGAAATTTTTAGATATATTTTTTGACATGATATATCGTGGCATATTAATTATCATGGAATATTAAATACCGTAGAGGTCGGAAAGACCAATTATTGCTTAAAGCAACAAATGACAGGAAGCTGCGGAGGACCATAATCTTCAACCTCATGATAGATCATGCCAAGCAAAAGATGTTAAAATTAATATATTTTACTTCTAATATTTTTTATGCTATTTTTCCCATGCTATATCGTGGTATATTCATTAAAGTGTAGACGTTGTAAAAATAAAGTATTGCTTAAAACAAAAGATTGAAGCTGTGGAGGACAGTGATCATCCACGTCCTGATACACAAAGATGTTAAATTCAATCTATTTTACTTCCAATATTTTTAAATGTAATCTTTTTTGTCATCATATATTAAATATCGGGGTATATTAAATAGCAAATAGGTCCTAATGGAGCCTGTGTGCATGGAACCACCTATAGATTGCTGGTGTTCCCAGGTCCACCCTGACACGGGGTCGTAGCAGCTGTCAGGGTCCCAGCTATGGGCAAATAGTTAACCCCTAAACTGAGGTCAAAACACTATGAAAGTTTAAATGTCCGTTTTAATACCAGAAATCCTTTTTTTCTAAAAAGAAAAAAAGAAATGACCAGCTATACATTTTTTAAAAAAATATTAGCAGCATTATATTTTTTTTTTTTAAATATTACCAGCTATATATTTTTTGAAAAAAATATTAGCAATAGATTTTGGAAAAAAAAATGTCACCACCTGTGGGTGTTTGAAGAAAAAAATATTACCAGCAATCGATTTTTCGCTAAGAGCGAGAAGGCTTCGGCTACCTGGTCACTTCTGGGGAATTGTCAGAACTTGTGAGTGACACCCTCCTATGGAACCCATTGTGTGGCAAAAGATTGGTTGGAAGACCTCATCACACCTACATTGACCAACTTGTAGCTGACTCAAGATGCCATCTGGAGCAGCCGCTGACAGCGATGCCTGACAGAGATCGCTACAAGGGACAAATCAGGAGAATCCGAGAAGAATTCTCGACCTGATGATGAAAACTAAAAGGTAGAAGTGACCCATTTTTGTCCTCTATCAGTACGGCTGGTGCTAACCTCCGGGAAAATCAAACGTTTTCTATCGACATGACGCGGTGAGATTATATTGAATCGATTACTATGTCTGCTGTTAGGTAAGTCAACATTATGGCCTTGTTTAAGTTGAAATGTTTAAAAGGAAAAAGAAATTCGAAAAATGAAATTATCCACGAAATTTAAAATTAAGAAAGTAAAATTATAATTAATCTACTTTAATTCAAATATTTTATAATGTCAATGAACACTCGTTTGACGATCTTATAACGTAATGCTCGCTGTAGTAGAGACTTTGTAATCGCAGATACAACTATAGTAACGCCGTTGAACAATACTGGTGTCAGACGCCTTCGAACAACACTCGGACTAATAGTACTTGCTCGATAATACTCGCTCGAATAGTAGCCACCCAATTGTAATCCGTATAGTAATCAGTATAGAGAACAGTTATATAGTAACAGTTACTAGTTATACTAGTTACAGTTATGAAAACTCTATGAATGAATTAATGAATAATAATAATAATAATAATAATAATAATAATAATAAACTCTAGAGACCACTTTCATCTCCCCACTTCATAGGACGACGACCACGCCTACCCAATGAAGTGGGACAACTGACGGGCGTGATACCTTCACCTTTGGTTCTAGTATCATTCACACCATCATTTTCAATATGATGTTTTGTGATGTCAACGAACACTCGTTGCCATTTTTGTGATGTCACGCAATACCCGGTGTCGCTTTCGTAATGCTCGTTGTAGTAGAGACTTTGTAATCGCAGATACAACTATAGTGACGCCGTTGAACAATACTGGTGCCAGACGCCTTCGAATATCACTCGCATTAATAATACTGGCTCGATAATACTCGCTCGAATAGTAATCACCGCATAGTGATCTGAATAGAGAAATAGTACAGTGGATAGATTAGTATAGACTAGAAATGGTGACAGAGGAGAAAGGGGTGATCGTTAGTCGTCAGCTACTTCCTACAGATATGCGTTTCTCTTATGGTCAGGTGGTCTACTTAATTCAATAATTGGATCGCCTGTGTTTGCTCACTGGCGACCTGTGTTCAAACTCAAGCGTCGACAGCGACACTTTTTTCCCTATATAACACGACTAACAGAATGGCCCGGCGTTGCCCGTGCTTGATTCAAAAATCGTACGACTCATACAGCAATCGCTATCACTTAAAATATTTTTGCCCTTCCTTGCCTTTAAAGGAGTGCTCTTTGCCGCGCTGATGTTGCTACATACCTTACTTTTTGCCTATCTCACACTGCGAATTTTTATAAGCTCTATACTAAACAGTAATTCTGTTACGAAAAAAGAACTAAACAAAATTAACACAAAACGATCAGCTTTAAAAAAAGGACTCGTAACTGGAAAAACCGAATGAAAAAAGAATGTTAACAACAAATACTTTTTCACACCCAACCCAAGACCATAATCTTCAACCTCATGATAGGTTATGCTAAGCAAAAGATGTTAAAATTAACATATTTTACCTCTAATATTTTTTATGCCATTTTTCCGATGCTATATCGTGGTATATTCATTAAAGTGTAGACGTTGTAAAAATCAAGTATGGCTTAAAACAAAAGAAGGAAGCTGTGGAAGACAGTGTTCCCAGGTCCACCCTGACACGGCGTGGTAGCAGCTGCCAAGGTCCCAGCTATGGGCAAATAGTTAACCCCTAAACTGAGGTCAAAACACTATGAAAGTGTAAAAGTACGTTTTTTATACCAGAAATATTTTTTTCTAAAAAAAAAAGAAATTACCAGCTATACATTTAAAAAAAAAATATTAGCAGCAATAAATTTTTGAAAAAGAAATATTACCAGCTATACATTTTAGCAATAGATTTTTGAAAAAAAAATGTTGCAACTTTGGGTTTTTGAAGAAAAAAATATTACCAGCAATAGATTTTTGAAGGAAAAAAATATTACCAGCTAAACATTTTTTGAAAAAAAATATTAGCAATAGATTTTTTTTTTTTTAAATATTAGCACCTTGGATTTTTAAGAAAAAATATTACCAGCAACAGATTTTTGAAGAAAAAATTTTTTACCAGCAATACATTTTTGGAAAAAAAATATCACCATCAATAAAAAATTTTGTTGGCATTATATAACCCATTGAGGTTTCTATGCCGTAAAACAAACCACACCAAACCTGAAGCCTGTGTTGCTTAAAGAAACAAGCACAGGAAGTCGTGGAGAACCACACTCCCTTAAAGGATATATTTATCAAAGAAAGAAGAAAAAAAACATTAGACTGCTGATAGAATTGAAGGGAGACGTAATATGATCAGGTGACCTGAAGATGTTCACATGGTTTTCAATAAATTTCGACAGTCGAAAAATTCCGTACATATTAGCAACAACGAGGGAGGGAAATTTAAATGACAGTAGAAGCAGTAGCAGCAGCAGCAGCAGCACTGAGGGTGAACAAGCGTTGAAAAGACAAATAAGATGTTCTAGTCACGTGGTGAGCTGTTTATGAACACGTGTTTATACGGTGTGTAATTTCTAAACATATTTATCAAACCTTCAATGGCCTTCATTAATTAAATCGCAGAAGTCAACTACAAAAAAAATATATAAGTAATGATATAAATCTATTACAAATTAAGTTTTTTAACTACTGAAATATTATGTATATATATACAGGGTCTCCATAAAGTTCGTGTGCACTTTAAAAAAAATTATAACTTTATTTGTATTTGCGATAGAAATAATCTGTAAAATATGTTATAAAGTTTAATGTACCTAGTTTTAAGTATAGCTAAAATAACTAATGTGATTTCAGGCATTACTGTAAATCAGTTGGCAATTTGTTTTTCCGTGAACTGCAAAATCGTATTACCCTTTGTATTGCTAATGATGGAGGACATGTGGAAACTTAAATAAAATTCCAATAAAACCTTAAAATTTGTAGATTTACTTCTTTCTAATCCTTTTTACAAATTATTTCTATACATATATATACAGGGTATCCATAAAGTTCGTGTGCACTTAAAAAAAATTATAAAAAAAAGGTACAACGATGAATTTTTCATCCTTTAATAGTTAACTTTGCTTAGTCATATTTGTAACGTATAGAAATGCAGGTAGAAAAACAAAACAAATCTTGATAACTTAGCGAGTGTCACAAAGCACTGTCTGGGGTCCTCAAATCAGCCTTGGAGTCCCCAATTAGGTTTGGGCTTCCAACACTCGGTCGGAGGATTCGGTGGTAGTATCCACCGACTCTGACTGCAAATATACAATTTGTTTTAAACATTTCACCCCAGGCAAGGCAATAAAGCCATTAAGATACAAGAGTGTTACTACATCTGATAAGGATACCATCAGAAAAACATTAAGGAGAGAAAACAATAAAAGAAGAGAAATTAACACTGCCTTACTCACATGGGTTGTTTTGTTACCTCAAATTTTTTTAAGTACTCGTAATTCCTCGTTTGCAATTTATTTCTTTTACTCACTCCCATTACACTCCAGGATCAGTGAGTGTCTGTAGCACATGTCGCGGCGTAGTTATAATTCAGTTGTCGAGGAAGACAGACGTTATAGACTTTCGGAAATCCGAAGTGACTATCGCAGGAGTAAGAACGCAGTATATAACGATTGCCATTGCATTTGAATTTTTGGAAGATCAAAGTTGAGTGAAAAGCAAGAAGCCGAAAACATTATTTATGAGAGAGAAGAATAAAAGAACAAGAATTAAGAAGACAGAAGATAACGATTGACATTGCATTTAAACTTCAAGATCAAAGTTGACTGGAAAGCAAGAAGCCGGAAACATTATTAAAAAGAGAGAAGAATAAAAGAACAAGAATTAAAGAAGACAGAAGATAACAATTGACATTGCATTTAAACTTTTCAAGATGAAAGTTCACTGGAAAGCAAGAAGCCGGAAACATTTTTAAGGGGAGAGAAGTTTCCACAATCGATATGTGTGAGGAAAGAAACTCTTAGCATAGGACCTACGGTTACATATAGCCATTTCAACAGCAGCAAAATGGTGAGACCTTGCAGCCAATCTAGTACTTGAATTCATAGAATCTATTATCAAAGACGAGAGTTCAACAAAACAATTACCATAAAGTTACATATTTTTTTTTATAAAAAGACACAGGGAAACAATATTACGGCGGCGGGAATGTAACTGAAGCCAAGCTGCCATGACAAGACCGATAACATTGCAGAGTCCTCATTGGAATTTTATCAAGAATCTTTAGAGATCAAGCGGGAGTACCAGACTATATGAGACATCCATATTCTAAGGAAGTAAAAGTAAATGAGAGAAAAAAATTTATTCGACTTAAACTTCATTGAACAACGTATGAGAGAGAAGACGTACTTTTATGTTATTAAGTAAAGATACCAAAGTCTTTTGTTTCTTTTCGACCTTATCTTAGATTGACACAAAATGCTACGAAAATCAGATCAGGTGTTTTGTGATAGTAGAGAATGCAAATAACATATTCGGATCATCATAGAATTTGTTCGTTTTATTAAGTAAAAATAAGACAGATGTTTTAGATAACATTGCAGAAGATGCCGGATTGCCGAAAGGTGCGTTTGGTTTATTAAATAAAAAAGTACAAAGCTTCATTTCGATATTAACTTTATTGAACGTGCCGGATTGGCGAAGAGAGTGTTTGGTTTATTGAGTAAAAAGAGAAAAAATATTTTCGATATTAACTTTATTGAATATGTCCGAATTGGCAAAGGGGGTGTTTAAATTTATTAAGTAAAAATAGAAGAAATATTTTCGATATTAACTTTATTGAACGTGCCGGATTAGCGAAGGGGGTGTTTGCTTTATTGAGTAAATATAGGAGAAATATTTTCGATAATAACTTTATTGAACGTGCCGGATTGGCGAAGGCGGTGTTTGCTTTATTGAGTAAATATAGGAGAAATATTTTCGATAATAACTTTATTGAACGTGCCGGATTGGCGAAGGGGGTGTTTGCTTTATTGAGTAAATATAGGAGAAATATTTTCGATATTAACTTGGATTGAATATGCCGAATTGTCGAAGAGGGTGTTTACATTTATTAAGTAAAAATAGAAGCCATATTTTCGATATTAATTTTATTGAACGTGCCGGATTAGCGAAGGGGGTGTTTGATTTATTGAATAAATATAGAAGAAATATTTTCGATATTAACTTTATTGAACGTGCTGTATTGGCGAAGGGGGTGTTTCCATTATTTAGTAAAATTAGTAGAAATATTTTCGATATTAACTTTATTGAATATGCCGGATTAGTGAAGGGGGTGCTTGCTTTATTGAGTAAAAATAGAATAAATATTTTCGATATTAACTTTATTGAACGTGCCGGATTGGCGAAGGGGTGTTTCGTTTTTTAGTAGAAATAGAATAAATATTTTCGGTATTATCTTATTGAATATGCCGGATTATCGAAGTGGGTTGTTGCTTTATTGTGTAAAAATATAACAAATATTTTCGATATTAACTTTATTGAACGTGCCTGATTGGCGAAGTGGGTGTTTGCTTTATTGAGGAAAAATATAACAAATATTTTCGATATTAACTTTATTAAACATGCCGGATTGGCGAAGGTGCTGTTTGCTTTATTGAGTAAAAATAGAAGAAATATTTCGATATTAACTTTATTGAACGTGCCGGATTACCGAAGGCTGTGTTTCCTTTATGTGTAAAACAGAAGAATTATTTACGATATTAACTTTATTGAACATGCCGGATTAGCGAAAGGGTCTGTTGAGTTTAAGAATTTCATCCACCTTGTTTTTTAAGTATATATTCTTTTTAGCACGGAATATAAGAATTACCTAAATTTCAAAAATCTTCATTTCTCATTATAAGTACAGTTTTGTTCGATAAAAGTGACTCACCGGATTTTTTTTACTAAATGTTCTCTTCTCCGATGAAACGAAAGTTGAGCTAAATTCAAAGGAAAAACGATCTAAAATGCGAAGAAGAAGCTTTGAAAGCTCTTTGAATTTAGCAGTAAGTACTGTCAAGCATCCATTCAGTATAATGTTCTGGGGATGCTTTTCTTTTCATGGAACTGGTTTCTTAGAGCCTATTGAAAATAAACCTCAGGAGCGAGCAGTACAAGAGAATTTTAGAGTCTTGTCTGCTCCCTTCTGCTGAATGGGTGCAAATCGACGCCAACAAACTCATTTTTATGCAGGATAATGCTCCCTGTCACAAATCAAAATTGATGAAGGAATACTTTGATGAGAAGTAGGTGAGTGTTATGACATGGCCGCCCCAATCTCCTGACCTCAACCCCATAGAAAACTTATGGAGCATTATAAAGTACAGGCTCTCGAGAAAGCAGTTGAGCAACAAAGAGGATTTGATTGTGAATTTCATATCCGAATGGAATTCAATGCTTGGAGATGAGATTTGCCAGAACCTGATAAAGTCAATGCCAAAAAGGCTTGAAAAGGTTATTCAAAATAAAAGAGGACCCATAGATTATTAAATATTTCGAACTATATTACCTACTATAAATAAATTATGCCTCTAGTATTCTTTATTTGAAGCTGTTCGGTTATGTTTCTATTGATTACTAGTTGCAGGAAATAAGTGAGTCACTTTTTTGCACTAAGTTTTATCCCAAAATCTCATTTATATCCAAAATTATAATTATCAACAGAATACATTAGGGTGAGTAGACTTTTTTACTAGGTGGTCGGGAAGGGGGTCTTTTTATTAGTAAGATTCAAAATTAGTTTGACCCCCAAAAACAATAGGTGAAAAAAATTTTAAGTAAAAATAAAATCAGGTGAGTCACTTTTAGCGAACAGTCCTGTATGTAAGTTCAGCCATAAAGTTCTCAAGGTACCCCAGTTTCTTCATCACTTTAGCCTGGAGACAAAGGTTGACTGATTGACCATCGTCCGAAACACCTGAATATTTAAAAGTTCAGAATCAGTGAATGAATTCTTTTTTTTTAAAGCTTTTCACCCCAAGCAAGGCTGGAAGCCACTAGCACGCAAGGGGTTACAGAAGGTTTGGAGGAGGAGCAGATAGGAGTGGTAAAGGAGAGGATGTGGAGAAAGATAGTGGATCAATCAAGGCAAGGGGGTTACAGAAGATTTGGAGCGAGAGCAGATAGGAATGAAAGGTGAAAGGATGTGGAGAAGGGAAGTGGATAGATCAAGGCAACTGGAGATGTCGATTGACGCTACACTTAAATAGTTGGAGATTGTATTTGTCAGGGAAACAGGAATAAGGAAGGGAGTTCCACAGGCGAGATGTGCGAGACATGAAGCTATTGGAGTAGAAGAGACGTCTACATCTAACAGTTTCAACGGTGAAGGGGTGGGAACGGGATGCCAGCCTCGTAGGACGTTTAAATTCATGAGGCCTGGGAACCAGCGAAAGCAGCTCCTCGGAGCAATTACCGTGAAAGTATTTGTAAAAAAGACAGAGCGAGGCAACGGCGCGTCTGTGAGAGAGCGACTGCAGACGAGATGACAGATCAGGGCCAATTACATTGCATATCCGTCTCTGGATCTTATCAAGAACCCTGAGGCAAACAGCAGGGGCTCCAGACCATACATGGCAGCAATACTCCATGCAAGGACGAATGGTCGATTTATAGAATTGGAGGATCGATTCCGGGGAGAAAAATTTCCTGGCTCGGCACAGGGAGCCAACTTTCCTTGCGGTAGATGATGCAACTGACTCGATATCCCAGTTTCTTCATCACTTTATCCTGGAGACAAAGGTTGACTGATTGACCATCGTCCCAAACACCTGAATATTTAAAAGTTCAGAATCAGTGAATGAATTAGTGGCTACTGTGTTCTGGGATGCCTCATGTTCGCTTGTGGTGAATTTCATATCACGTTATTAAACAATCAACGCAGTCGGATACTGTGAAACACTAGACAGTGCGAAGGAAGCTCGATTTTGACGTCCCTAACGTTTGGCTGTCTCTTTGTCTGACAAACATGTATTTTTTTTCGTCTTACCTTTAATAGTTAGTCCTTTCTTCTAGCTCTCCGTCCCTTTTTATTAATTTCCTTTCTAAAAACGAATACCAACAACAACGCCATCTGCGTATCTTTGTGAACTGCTAAGTTTTATACATTATTTACATCATTCGGACTATCGTCCTCATCTTTGTCGCCATATTTATCACAACGTTTCGGCCGTTGTACGCTCCGGCCTTCTTCAGGTGGTTGGAATGTCGAACTGAAGCCTTTATTTCGCTCACTGGGGTACTGACGTATTTTTGTACGGTGGGCTTTTTATCCTGAGTCTATATGCGTATGCCTGTTTATGGTCACCCCACAATAAAAAAAGATATTCTATCACATCCTGCCTTAGTTTGCTTTATTTGTTTTACGGCAAATCAACAACTCAATGGGTTATTTAATGCCGACAATATTTTCAAGATAGATTCGTACGAATAGAATATGTATTCTTTGTGTCTGTCTATATTTCTGAGATGAGGTATTATGTACATTATTTACCTTATTCAGACTATGGTCCTCATCACGGTCGCCATGCTTATCACAACGTTCTCAAGGACACATGGCACAGTGGATAAAGGCGTTGGTTAGATCCAGTGACAGGGCCCAAAGAGTGTGAGTTCAATACCCGGTAAAGGCAGTGGAGAACTTTCATGGGGAAAAATTAACAGGAGATAACTGACATCCATTAAACATGGCACGTGGAACTAAACAGTCTACAATAGTGAGCGAAATAAAGGGTTCAGTTCGACATTCCAACCACCTGAAGAAGGCCGGAACGTACAACGGCCGAAACGTTGTAATAAATATGGCGACAAAGATGAAGACAATAGTCTGAATAATGTAAATAATGTACATAATACCTCATCTCAGAAATATAGACAGATGCTAAGTTTTATATTTCGCTGAGTAATATGTTACTGTACAAGCTAAATAGTAATTCGCCCCAAGCAAGGCGATAATGCCACTAAGATGCAAGGGTTTATTGGGAGTGAAAGAGAATAAGAATATTTCAGCAGAAGGAGACGGAAACCCAATCCTAAGCAGGAAACAAGGGATAAAACAAAATTCCTGTTCAAAAGACGATGGAGGAGTGTGAATCGGGCAATAGGTAAACCTTTCTATCCCATTACTGATAAAGATGAGCTTAAGCCATTATCAGAGGATTTTTGTGGATTATCTCCCTTAACCAATATCAATTTTTTATTTCTATTTCTGAAACTGATATCAACACAATGTTGTCTGCGTGGATTTGTGCATCGCTAAGTTTTATATTTCGCTGAAGAATATCTTGCTGTACAAGCTAAATAGTAATTCACCCCAAGAAAGGCGATAATGCCACTAAGATGCAAAGGTTTACTGGGAGTGAAAGAGAATATGAAGATTTTAACAGAAGGAGAAGGAAACCTAATCCTAAACAGGAAACAAGGGTTAAAAAATGGCAGCTGATCTACCGCAGAAAAAAAATGGCAACATACTGCGGGAAAAATCTGCCTCGTCAGTCATGTATCGAGAGTTACATGATCGCCTAAGCGTGTATCACGCATGGCACAAAAACTGAATATTTATATGAAATATAAATTTTATTCTAACCTAATTGCGTACAATAATGGATTATATGCAATATAGGTGTACGATTCAACTAGAAAAAAAATGAAAATAAATACAATGTATCTAAAATAAAATTAGAGACCTGTCATAATAGAATAGCTTTAAGAAGAAACTGTGAAATAAAGCAATTATTTCGTGAAAATAAACAGTTTTCATTAGAGAAGAAAATTGAATAAAAAAAGAATATTGCACACGTTTAAAAAATGCACGAAAGAAAAACTGAAAATAAATTTGAATAATGGAAGAAAAATATTATATTTAAAGACATTTATGATATGTTTAACGTTCTTTTTATAGATATCATAAATGTCTTTAAATAAATTGTCGGACTTTGTCCAATTCAAAAATATAAGAAAAACATTCCCAACCACCAGAAAAAAATATGGCAATCAAGTTATTGTGAGGTGGCATGAAAACATCTTTTCTCTATATCTATTAAAGGGAGGATATGTGTGTGTGTGTGTGTGTGTGTGTGTGTGTGTGTGTGTGTGTGTGTGTGTGTGTGTAACGAATGCACGGTCGCAATTTTCGACGGATTTGCACCAAAATTTAAATGCACATGCTTCACGTTAGCACAAAGGCCAAGACCGACGTTGCATTTCCCAACTCCCATCGATAGTGGGAATAATCGATTTTTCATGCTTCTACGGCAGTTTTCATGTAGTTTGCGGCCATTTTCTATTGGCCAGCGTGAGAGCCAACAGCTGACTGACACGAATGTTAACTAGAATGCTAGCATGCAAAGAAATCGATAGCTGCATTCGTCACAAGTGGGAAAAATTTAAATCTGCGTGTAACTTTATTCCAATTGGCTCATTCGCTTGCTTAAACGCAACGTTGATTCTGATTCCGAAGAACTGGGTTGGGTGTGAAAACGTATTTGTTGTTAACATTCTTTTTTCATTCGGTTTTTCCAGTTACGAGTCCTTTTTTAAAGCTGATCGTTTTGTGTTCATTTTGTTTAGTTCTTTTTTCGTAACAGATTTAATGTTTAGTATAGAGCTTAGAAAAAATTCGCAGTGTGAGATAGGCAAGAAGTAAGGCATGTAGCAACATCCGCACTACTTTAAAAGCAAGGAAGGGCAAAAATATTTTAAGTCAAGTGATAACGTTTGCTGTATGAGTCGTACGATTTTTGAATCAAGCACAGGCAACGCTGGGCCATGCTGCTAGTCTTAAATAAATCACCCCCGTTTTTCGGGAATTATCATCAACTTGAGATTTTTTTTTTGTTGAATAATTTCAACACGTTCAACGTTATGGATAAAAAAAATGTTTATATCGTATTTTTTTCGAGACTTAGTCCAAGCAAAACAAATACATTAATTTGGACGAAAAAAATAAAAACCTCCACAATAACACGAAAATCCGCTAAAAAGTTTCATTCTTTAATAGTGAGCTGTGTTTAGTTTAATCTGTAACATATATAAATGCAAGTAGAAAAAATGTTGATAAGATAGCGAGGGTCACAAATCACCAACCAGAGCCCGCAATCAGGATTTGTAAGGTTGAGGTAGTAGGCGTCAAACATGACTTCATCCAAAGCAAGGGTGAAATCGTGGTCAATAATTCCACTAAAATGCAGGTGGTCACTGGGAAGTGCATTTTTTTTTGAGTCGATAGGCGGTAGTCCACCCGCCCATCCTTTACATGTAGTGATGGCTCTGAATATTTGTCTTCAGGAAAAGCTAACAATCAATCAACGTAGCATTTAGTAATGTAGCCATATGCATCGTCTAATGGCGGGGGGGATAACCAATCCCTAGTGCAGACGCTTGCACAGGCGCATTTTGTGTTTAACCAACACCCACAGAACCCACCTGTGGTTTATACTGCAACTATGCTGAGTAGACCTTAGTTACAGTTTCTGGGAAAGAGTGTGTTATCTGGCTTGATCATCAATTTGAAAAAGGAAAGCACGCTCCAGCCCTCGGCCACGATGACTTTTGACTTCATGCTAGCACAGCTATCGACGTGTTCCGTCTACCCAATTTCACTCACAAAGCTTAGGTCAACCTGTGGTATGGTTATCAGGCACTATCCAAAGGTGCTGCACGCTGGGATATATATATATATATATATATATATATATATATATAT
This sequence comes from Acanthosepion esculentum, assembly GCA_964036315.1. Lineage (NCBI taxonomy): Eukaryota > Metazoa > Mollusca > Cephalopoda > Sepiida > Sepiidae > Acanthosepion > Acanthosepion esculentum. The sequence continues at coordinate 44,924,776 of OZ038514.1, read as the reverse complement.
ATATATATATATATATATATATATGTAATTTTTTATGTATATTATTTATATGTGCGCGGTACTTATTGGAAAGCGCTCAACATCAGTGATAGAGCTAACATACTTAGTTGGATTGATGTAAGTTTGTGACCCTGGGTTTCACGCTATTTGCGATCGTCAGACAAACTCAGGGTTTGTCTGATGATCGCAAAAAGCGTGAAGCCCAGTATTACAAACTCACATGAATCATTATATATATATATATATATATATATATATACATACACACACACACACACACATACACACACACACACACACATATATATATATATATATATATATATATATATATAGTTAAATTCCCAGATCAATTCTGTGGACAAAACAGATTGGTATGAAATAACAATTGGAAAAATCTTGGGCAGAAGCGTCTATCTTTTTGAATTTGGATTTTTAATATAATTATAACTACAGAGATATTTCGATTTCATTTTTGCCTTGAAAAAGTCGGAAGACGAAACGCGTCGACAAAATCTAAGATTTTTCCAATTGTCATTTTATACCATATATATATATATATATATATATATATATATATATATATATATATATATATATATATATAAAAGTGAACATAGAAGTCAACACTTAGAGGCGACAGTCTGTTTCATGCTAGATGCAATCGTCAGGCCTGACGATTGCGTCTAGCATGAAACAGAATGTCGCCTCTAAGTGTGTTGACTTCTATGTTCACTTTTATATTTACACACGCTCTATTTCGGATATTGAGCCCTTTATGCCATAAATATTGCACACCTTAAGACTATATTTCTTTACACATATATATATATATAAGCAAATATGTGGATGTAGATCCGTCGGTATGATGAAAATGTGGAAAAGACTAAGCAAAATTCGAATATGTGAGTTTACTGTTTTTTATTGTTTTTTGTTTTTTTTTTCTGTCAACGTTTCGGTCTAATAAACCATCTTCACACGCGGCACCAGCGTAACCGAATCCAAGAAAGAGAACTCCGACTTTAGAATTTCAGTTTTTCTGTTTCTGACTAGTCCTGTATATATTGTCTCTTCATTTAACTTAAATTTAATATAAATATGTCTCCATTAACCATGTCCTGAAGATGGTCTATTAGACCGAAACGTCTGACGTTGACAGAAAAAAATAAACAGTAAACTCACATATTCGGATTTTGCTTTGTCGTTTCCATATTTTCATCATATATATATATATATATATATTAATGAGTATTCTAAGGAAACGCATGCAATTAATCACGGAAGGAGGCAGCGATGACGTCAAATGGACGTGGAAGTGGAATAAAAATGTCTAATTCATCAGAGTACTTTTTGTCCTTCGCTTGGATTTTCAAAGATATCCAGGCAATTAATCATTGAAGCTTATGAGCTCATTCCTAAGAAATTGACTGTATGAAGAAGAGATTAAAAAATTTGTAAGTCTAACGACAAAGGAAAATCTTGAAATCCTCTTCGATATACTTACACTTCATATTGATTGACTGAATCATTTGCTTTTGTTTTTTACGTTTTATCAACCTTTTGTGGATTATTTAAAATCGGCAAAACTAAACTGCTCTCTGTTAATCATCTAAGAGAACCCTGTCCGAATATTGCATCAACATGGCTAATGCTGACCTCCAGAAAAGGGACATGTTACGCCTTCTCGGGCACACGTTCTCGGTGACCTGAAGTGGAAAGATTATATTGAATCCATTGTTAGATCAGCTGCTCATTATTAATATTTCTGTTCGTAATTCTTGCACACCCTTCTTGGGCACACGTTCTCGTCTGACTTAAAGAGGAAAGATTATATTGAATCAGATGCTAAAACGTTGGTTCATTGTGTCATGCTAGACAATATTTTGTCTCCAGAATCTATCTTAAATATCTATATTCGTCCATGCTTAGAATATTGCTGCCACATATAGTCCGTTGCTGCTGCTATTTATCTTGAGCTCCCTGATAAAATCCAAAGAATTAGCAATATTATTCGTCCTGATCTGGTTAAATCGGCTTCACTCACTTGCCCACCGCCGTAAGGTTGCCTCTCTGTGTCTTTTTTCATAAATACTTTCATGGTAACTCTTCGCTATGGTACCTAGACGTTTATAAATTAAACGTTGGATTAAACTGGCGTCGAGATCTCATCAATCTACAGTTGAGCTGGCGAGATGTAGCCGTAAATTCTATGCTAATAGTGTCTTTTCATTTCTTGCTTGTGAAACTTGCCTCCGGCTCCATTCTTTCCAGAGAGCTTTAATTAGAAAAAAATTAAATGCAATGTCAATCGTTATATACCGTCCTCCTGATTACTCTTTCCTCTTCCCGCTCATTATTAATATTTCTGTTCCTAATTCTTCCACCTACTGTAACCCCTTTACTGCTTTGATACAGATTAATATATATATATATATATATATATATATATATATATATATATATATATATATATATATATATATATATATATATATATATATATATATATATATATATATATATATATATAGTCACTCTCAGTCACTGTGTGTTTATCCGAATCTAAAAATAAACACGCTAAAATTCACCTCCATCCCGTACCGTACGCTGATGGCTTAGCGGGTAGAAGTTCCGACTGACGAAAATTCAGTCGGGTTTCGATCGTAGCTAGAGGCAACCGGACGTCTAGTCACACTGATGAGCTGTGAAACAGCGAAACAGTCTGTCTGTGGATGACAAAAATATATATATATATATACGTCGTTTTTGTTTAAAATAAATTTCTATTTCTGTTCGTATCTATCTCTATTCATATCTACATATCTATTTCTGTTCATATCTATCTATCTATCTATCTCTGTTCATATTTATCTATCTCTGTTCATATCTATCTATCTATCTCTGTTCATATCTTTCTAACTCTGTTCATATCTATCTATCTATCTATCTCTGTTCATATCTATCTATCTATTTATCTATCTATCTCTGTTCATATCTATCTATCTATCTATCTGGGGTTTTATTTTTGTTTTTCTCGAACTTCCGATACCATCCATTCAAACCAGGTTTAGTCTTCAAAAATTTAAATACAATGTCAATACTGTCCTCCTGATTACTCTTTCCTCTTCCCGCTCATTATCAATATTTCTGTTCCTAATTCTTGCACACCCTTCTCGGGCACACGATCTCGTCTTACCTGAAGTGGAAAGATTATATTGAATTCATTGCAAGATCAGATGCTAAAAATTTGGTTCATTGTATCTTGCTAGACAATTTTTTCTCTCCAGAATCTATCTTAAATATCGATAAGTCTACTATTCGTCCATGCTTAGAAAATTGCTGCCACATATTGTACGTTGCCCTTGGTATTTACCTTGAGCTCCCTAATAAAATCCAAAGGTGAATCGGCAATAATAAAAATAACCCTGCCAATCACCAAAAAAATATGTCTATCAATTTCTTGAGACGTGGTATGAAAACATATTTTACCTTAAATAGATAAACAATGTTCTGCGGCCAATTTTAACATCTTTCTTGTCAAAAAATTGAATAAATTTTTACATTATTTACATTATTCGGACTATTGTTCACATCTTTCTCGCCATATATATTACAACGTTTCGGCCTTTCAGTATCTGTCTATATTTCTGAGATGAGGTATTATGTACACTATTTACATTATTCGGACTATTGTCCTCATCTTTGTCGCCATATTTATTACAACGTTTCGGCCGTTGTACGCTCCGGCCTTCTTCAGTATCTGTCTATATTTATGAGAATAGGTTTTATGTACACTGTTTACATTATTCGGACTATTGTCCTCATCTTTGTCGGCATGTTTATTACAACGTTTCGGCCATTGTCCACTTTGGCCTTCTTCAGTATCTGTCTATATTTCTGAGATGAGGTATTATGTATATTATTTACATTATTCGGACTATTGTCCTCATCTTTGTCGCCATATTTATCACAACGTTTCGGCCCTTCAGTATCTGTCTATATTTCTGAGATGAGGTATTATGTACACTATTTACATTATTCGGACTATTGTCCTCATCTTTGTCGCCATATTTATCACAACGTTTCAGCCTTTCTACGCTCCGGCCTTCTTCAGGTGGTTGGATTGTCGAACTGAACCCTTTATTTCGCTCACTGGGGTCGACTGTTCTAGTACCACGTGTCATGTCTAATGGATGTTAATTATCAGTTATCTCCTTGTAAAAAAATGAAATGATTACAGTAAAAATTGCAATATAAGCTCTGGTAAAAATCGTGCAATGATAAGAGCAAAAATTGCAATATGAGCACTGGTAAAAATTGTTGCTGAAGACATTAAGTTTATAAGTCCCAGAAATTCATAGACAGAGTCCTTAAGGACACATGGCAAAGTAGATAAATGCGTTCGTTAGACCCAGTGACAGGAACCAAGCTGTGAGTTCAATACATGCTTAAGGCGAATGGTAATTAAGATGAATTAACAGGGCATTCCAACAATCTGAAGAAGACCGGAGCGTACAACGGCCGAAATGTTGTGATAAATATGACAAAAAAGATGAGGACGATAGTCCGAATGGTGTAAATAGTGTACATAATATCTCATCTCAGAAATACAGACACATTTTAACAGATTCAACATTGTGGAGAAAAAATTGGGAGTTTTATATAGTGTTTTTTTTTTTTTTTTTTCGAAACATAGTCTGAGCAAAACCAATTCATGGATATGAACGAAAATATAAGACCCTAAAATCAAAACCTAAAAGGCCTCATGGAATTTTGTTTGTTATATATGTTTAAATTATATGCTTATTTCCGGGAAATTCGACGCAAAATCTCTCTGGAGAATGTAGTAAAGATGCAGTAACAATTTGTCGAGTGACAAAAACAAAAAAAAGCATTAAGTCCAAAATAAAGAAACAATCTTGTAATCCTGTTTTACTTTAAAGAATAAATGCCATCTTTATTCCTTTGAAAAGGGACGTAAACTCTCTCTCTCTCTCTCTCCCTCGCTCTCTCTCACACACACACACACACACTCTCTCTCTCTCTATCTCTCTCTCTCTCTCTCTCTCTCTCTCTCTCTCAAGTATACATTAACGCTGCAGTAATCCTATAAATAGTTTATGATATATTTTGTTTTACGGCATATGAATCTCAATGCTGACAAGATTTTTCATGCTGACAAAATCCTTAGGATAGGTTCGTATTAATAAAATATATATTCTTTGTAAGAAATTAGTTTGTGGATTGGGTTTCATTCACGTATTTTTGTACGGTAGGCTTTTTATCATGGGTCTATATGCGTATGCCTGTGTATGGTCACCCCACGTTAAAAAAGATATTCTATCACATCCTGTCTTAGTTTGCTTCAGTGGGTTATTTAATGCCGACAATATTTTCAAGATAGATTCGTACGAATAGAATATGTATTCTTTGTGTCCGTCTATATTTCTGAGATGAGGTATTATGTACATTATTTACATTATTCGGACTATTGTCCTCATCTTTGTCGCCATGTTTATCACAACGTTCTCAAGGACACATGGCACAGTGGATAAAGACGTTGGTTAGATCCAATAACAGGACCAAAAGAGTGTGAGTTTAATACCCGGTTAATACAACGGCCGAAACGTTGTGATAAACATGGCGACAAAGATGAGAACAATAGTCTGAATAATGTATTCTTTGTAAGAAATCAGTTTGTACATCAGGGTTTGGGTTTATTTTGTTTTACGTCATAGCAACCTCAATGGGGTATTTAATACCAACAAGATTTTTAGGATAGGTTCGTGTGAATAGAATATGTATTCTTTGTAAGAAATCAGTTTTTAGATGTGGGTTTATGTTTATTTTGTTTTACGGCATATCTGTAGCGGACCGTGGGGGTGAAGATGAGAAGAGATATCAGAAGGTTAAACTTTCCTGCTGGCGGGTCCAGCTACATGAGAATGTCGAACTTTAATTAAGTCCAAATAAGACAAAGAAAACAAACAAGACCGATATACATGGGTAAACAAATATATATTAATAACAAAACAAGTTAAACAAAGACATGGATGGTACATAGAGTTTGTATGGAGAAATTATGTGTGTGTGTTGTAAGTGTTCGTACGTACGTGTATTGTTCTTAGTACGTTCCCAGAATTTGGGAAACGCTGTATCTGTGAAAGGTCACATATTGGTGTAAGTGGAAAAAGAGAGATTTTACCTCGCTTCCGCGCGAGGAAGCTGCCCGAGGCCTAAGTCGAAAATGAGAGAGAGAGAGAGAGAAGGGTCAGCCAGTATTTATAGCCAGGGTTTGAGAGACCCCTGTTGAAGGATTAAAGAACTGAGGAGGAGCTAACTGCGACATATCAACTTCAATAGATTATTTGAGGCCGAGAATATTTTAGGATAGGTTCGTATGAATAGAATATGCATTCTTTGTAAGAAATCAACGTGTAGATTAGGTTTCATTGACGTGTTTTTGTAAAGAGGGTTTTTGTCAAGTGACAAATGTATTACTAGTTATATTTTTTTTCAAAAATGTATATACTATAAAATTCTATTTTTATACTTTCATAGAGTTTTGATCCCAGTTTGGGACCCTAATAGGTGCTACCACATCAGATTAGGGCGGTCTTGGGAAGAACAGCAATTAAGATGGTGCTCCAGGCTCCTCAAAACCTTCAGATCAGTGGCCTTTCTGCCGGATGTAGTTTATCGTTATACCCAGGACATTTGAGATAAAGATGCGTTATATTTCGTGCTAAGGGAATAAATACATAACACCAGGTGGATACTAGAAGAAAGATTTATTGTACACAACCAGTACAATATGAAATACGGTACAGTTATACACACAGGTCAGTCTAGTAAAAGCACTGCCTTTGAAGCAGCCCTGGCCTACATACTGCAGTCCAGATCTGAGTATCATCCTTCACATTAATGCAGGCAAGTTATTTCTTTTGGTCATCTGAGATGAATAAATTCTAAAATCTTAGTGAATTAGATTTGTTTAGTGTTGGTCAAAATCATTTATAAATCTATTTGGACACTTGAACTTGTGTCACTTTATGTTTTCTACTTAATAAGATGAATGTTGGTGTTATTTTTTTCTTTTTTCATATGGTTTTAACTGAAAAGTTGACAGACAACATTAATTACCAATAATATGTAATATTTAAGATTAACCTGAGATATATTATAGCTTCCTAGAAGTTCTTTTTTCTCAGACATATTTTACTTCATCTTATATGGGCTTCGGATATGGCAAGCTGAGTGATTTTGGTAAGACATATGTAAATTTATTTGTTAGTTGTCATCCATTTAAAGAAATGAAAATATGCCGTTTGCAATAAAATTTTCATAAGATAGTTCCTTTCATTTAATTTTTGTTATATTCCGTGCTAAGATAATAAATACTTAACACCAGGTGGATAATAGAAGAAAGGTTTATTGTACACAACCAGTACAATATGAAATACGGTAGAGTTATACACACAGGTCAATCTAGTAGGGAGTGTCACTAATTGGAATGTCGGACCTGCTTGCGTCTTCTCTCTCTCACTCTTAATATTTAACAGCCCCACCCCGCACGAAAGAAACATTAAATAGCGAGAAGAATAGAAGAGTAATGACAAAAACAGTAGATACTGATTGAAATTGCCCGTTTATATCTCCAAGATGAGGTATTATTATTACTTACATTATTTACTCTTATATTCCGTGCTAAGGGAATAAATACTTAACACCAGGTGGATAATAGAAGAAAGGTTTATTGTACACAACCAGTACAATATGAAATACGGTACAGTTATAAACACAGGTCGATCTAGTAGTGAGTGCCACTAATTGGAAGGTCGGACGTGCTTGCGTCGTCTCACTCTTCACTCCTGAGTCTCTTGTAGACGGTCGACTTACTACCTATAGTGTAATCATTGATGGGGGTGCCGGGTTATTCCATTACATCTCCTCCCCCGCATCGAGCTGAAATTTTCCACTAGAAAAATTTAGCTTCTAATATTTTCTTTTGTTTCTGGCCATGATTGTGTTTTAACTGGCGGTGTTCTTGCAGTTAACTGACACCCACTGCAGTTTTTCACAATATTTTCTACGTCTGAATCCATTCGTGGTCCGAACACGTAACTCCTCATAAGAGATTTCATGGGAGATATGCCAGGGTGACCCGTATTAAATTCTTTTAAGATCTTTTTTCTGTAATGCCTATGGCATCACCACGCTGTCTGCGTACATTAGCATATTCCTGCAGATCGAATACAGAGAAAAATTTCTTCCCCTTTTTATTTCTTTCATTTATCCTGGCTTGTGTTTTTTTCACACTTTTGATAAAATCATTTTTAGCTTTTTTTTTTACTTATATCTTCCAGTGTCACCGGGAGTTCTCGAACAGTATTACACAGCAAATGTGATATTTCTAGATGGAACTTAAGTAAGATAGTTACATTCTCACTGAGAGAGAGAGAGAGAGAGAGAGAAATAAAAGATTCTACTTTTTGGCCTTCGACTTGTTTCTTAAACAAAGCTCAGCAAATAATCTTTGAAAAATATCCTATAAAGTCGTCAGGCTTAGGAAGTGACTAAAAGAAGATTACCAAGCTCAAACACATCATTTAATCTTGAAATTCTCATTGATATTAAGCTTAAATTTCCTGCTGGTCCCTGGGAAAAGCTGCGCAATCTTTCTTTAAGGAATGCGGTGAAGATGAAGCGAGAGGTTGACAGGATGAGGAACCAACTAAAACAAAATGATTTTAGGTTCGAGAAAGCAGAACGGATAATGAAATCCACTTCGACATCCTTTTGTCGTCTATGATGATTTTAGTGAAAGTCTAGCAATTGAAGTAATTGAAGTAATATGGTAAAGGGAATGTCTGGCAATCAATAATTGGAGAATATGGTAAAGAGAATGTCTGGCAATTAATAATTGAAGAATGTGTTAAGAAGAAAGTCTGGCAATCAATAATTGGAGAATATGGTAAAGAGAAAGTCTGGCAATCAATGATTGTAGAATATGGTAAAGAGAAGGTCTGGCAATTAATAATTGATGAATGTGGTAAGAAGAAAGTCTGGCAAGCAATAATTGGAAAATATGGTAGAGCAAATGTCTGGCAATCAATAATTGGAGAATATGGTAAAAAAATCTGGCAATCATCAATTGATGAATATTGTAAGAATATAGTAAGGTAATTTCAAGAGGAATAAAAGGAAAAAAAATTAATTCTACTGTTAACTAGCAGCATGGCCCGGCGTTGCCCGTGCTTGATTCAAAAATCGTACGACTCATACAGCAATCGCTATCACTTGACTTAAAATATTTTTGCCCTTCCTTGCCTTTAAAGGAGTGCCCTTTGCCGTGCTGATGTTGCTACATGCCTTACTTCTTGCCTATCTCACACTGCGAATTTTTCTCAGCTCTATACTAAATATTAAATCTGTTACGAAAAAAGAACTAAACAAAATTAACACAAAACGATCAGCTTTAAAAAAGGACTCGTAACTGGAAAAACCGAATAAAAAAACAATGTTAACAACAAATACTTTTTCACACCCAACTCAGTTCTGCGGAATCAGAATCAACGTTGAGTTTAAACAAGCGAATGAGCCAATTGGAGTAAAGTACCATGCAGATTTAAATTTTTCCTACATGTGACGAATGCATCTATAACTGTTTTTGCATGCTAGCATGCTAGTTAACATTCGTGTCAGTCAGCTGTTAGCTCTCACGCTGTCCAATAGAATCTTCCTGCCTATTCGTGGCAGCCAGCTATAGGCTCTCACTCTGGCCAGTAGTAAATGGTCGCAAACTACATGAAAACGACCGTAGAAGCATGAAAAAATCGATTATTTCCACTATCGATGGGAGTTGGGAAATGCAACGTCGGTCTTATCCTTATCACTAACTTGGAGCATGTGCATGTAAATTTTGGTGCAAATCCGTCGAAAATTGCGGCCGTGTATTCGTTACACACACACACACACAAATCCTGCCTTATATAGATAGAGATAAGTATTCTTAAATATCTCTTCTCTGAATACTTTATTTTTAAGGTGTATTTTTAAAGAGAACTTCACAATTATTCATTTAGTGACAATTTTAAATTACAAACCCAAAAACCATTCTTGGATATTCCATTCCTTTTTTTCCAATTCGTGTTTATTCTTCATAAGAACCTGTACCGTTATCATTAAGTAAGTGTCCATATGAGAAGAGATGAGAAAAGGTTTTAAAGCGTCAAAGACGAAGGATTATGTAGAAATCATCCTTGCTATGATGTTTAATCTTAATTTTCATTCCAGTGAAAAGCTACACAATCTTTCTTTAACGAATGCTGTTGAGAGGCAGTATAAAATCGTCTGAAGGGGAAAACAAATCAAAGTACATTTTAATGCACAATGACAAAATAAACTTTTGAACATCGTATTTTTTTTAACTATTTTACCATAAGCAAGGCAATAAAGCCACTAAGATGCAAGGGGTTATTTATTGTGAGGGATTATGTGAAAACGAAAGACATTATTTAGGAGAGTGAACGATATAAGAACATGTTGAGTCTTGACTCATTATTGAATCTCGCCTATTGCATGGAATAATAATGCAACACAAAATGTACTTAGAACAAGAATGTATTATAACAAGAAAGTGTACACAATAAGTACATATAGTATTTCTGTATATTTCTGGGAAGACGTTCCTGGAGAATGTGTTGACTAGTCGCAGTCGATCAGAGTCTCTAGTTGGATCTCGTGATTCCTCCCCCTCGTCTCCCGGTACCAACCACTATTTATATAGTTGGTAGTCACCTATGCAGATTAGGTGGATCCTACACAACAGAACAGAAATTAAGAATTCAGAAGATAACGATTGATATTGCATTTCATTTTTAAAGATCAAAGTTGACTGGTAAGAAATAAATCAAAAGAGAGTTCGACAAGCGGGAAATACGAGGGAAGAAACTGTTGGTATAGAACTTGCGGTTATGGCGATGGGAAACTGAGGTGGCAGGACAAGACCAATGACATTGCAGATTATTCTCTCTATTTTATAAAGAATCTCTTGAGTAGCCCCAAGAAAGTCGAATGGTTACCCTCGACAGTTAATTAAAAGAAAGCCGCTATAACTCCGGGCCAGTTATCCGATGTAAATCTGTGGCCAGTCGGTAGAGGAATCGCCCTCCTGCCAATAATTCTTCCAGGCATGTACCTATGAGGATACATAGATAGATAGATAGATAGATAGATAGATAGATAGATAGATAGATAGATAGATAGATAGATAGATAGAATCACAGACAAATGGGACCGAGTGATATAAAAAAACTAAGATAGATCGATAGATAAATACAACTGAATTCTAATCCAAAATGTTGCTTAATATTTACTGAGGAACTAAATATTTAACTATATACTTTGAGGAGTAGATATATATATATATATATATATATATATATATATATATATAGAGAGAGAGAGAGAGAGAGAGAGAGAGAGAGAGAGAATGAGAAATGAGATGAGATAGATAGATAGATAGATAGATAGATAGATAGATAGATAATGAACACACCGACATAAGTACATAGATAGATAGATAGATAGATAGATAGATAGATAGATAGATAGATAGATAGATAGATAGATATGAAAAGACTAAGATAGATAGATAGAAAGAGATGGGGACGATTGATATGAAAAGACAGATAGAGAGACAGACAGATGGGGCGAGATATGTAAAAAACTGAGATAGATAGATAGATAGATAGATAGATAGATAGATAGATAGATAGATATGAAAAGACATAGATAGATAGATAGATAGATAGATAGATAGATAGATAGATAGATAGATAGATAGATAGATATGAAAAGACAAAGATAGATAGATAGATAGATAGATAGATAGATAGATAGATAGATAGATAGATAGAATGACAGACAAATGGGTCCGAGAGATATGAATAGATCGATAGATAAATACATCTGAATTCTAATGCAAAATCTTGCTTAATATTTACTGAGGAACTAAATATTTAACTATGTACTTTGAGGAGTAGATAGATAGATAGATAGATAGATAGATAGATAGATAGATAGATAGATCGATAGATAATGAACACACCGACATAAATAAATAGATAGTTGTACTAAAAAAGAAGGCATGCAAATCTTGATATCCCTTAAGGTTTATTTTTTTAATCAAATTCAGCCGGAGTAAAACTGTCCACTGAGATACAACGGGTTAATGGCTGGAAGACAGTAGATAACGATTGCCATTGCAATTGGATTTTTTTTTTTTTGAAGATCAAACTTGACTGGAAAGCATGGACCCGGAAGAGTGTTCCACGGGCGAGAAGTGCGATAGAAGAGACTGTTAACATAGAACTTACGGTTACATCTAGCCAATTCAACAGTAAACTGATGGGACCTTCCTGCCAATCTAGTACTGCACTTAAATTCATCCGAACAATTACCACGTAAGTATTTATAGAAAAAGATACAGGGAGGCAACTTTATTGCGGTGGGAAAGAGATTGAAGTCGAGACGCCAGACCAGGTCCAATAATATTGCGAATTCTTCTTTGTATTTTTATCAAGAATCTCTAAATTTTTTTGTTTTGTCTATAGAATTTTTTCGCGTTTCTCGAGCCTTCAGAGACGTTTTGCTTTAGTTTGAATTTTTTTTAAATCGAATTCACCCTAATCACGACAATAGAGTCATTAAGACAAAAGGCGTTACGGGATGTGGTTGACTTTTAAAATAGAAATATTACGAAGGGGCGAATAGAATAGAAGAGTGATCAGGAAGACATTAGATAAAGATTGAGAGTATATTTATATTTATTTTTAGATCAAGCTTGTCTGGAAAGGAAGAAGCCGGAAAGGAGTTCCACAAGCGAGAAATGCAAAAGAAGAAACTGCTAGCATAGAACTTACGGTTACAATTCAGCCAAGTCAACTAAATTGATGAGACCTCGTTACCAATCTAGTACTGCTCTTAAATTCCCTAAAATCTTGGTACCATAGTGAAGAGCCCATCCGGACCATTACTGTGAAAGTATTTAAAGAAAAGGTAGAGGTAAGCAACTTTACGGCGGTGGGAAAGTGATTGAAGCCGAAACGCCAGGTCAGGACCAGTAATATTGCTGATTCTTCTTTGAATTTTTATCAAGAATCTCTAAATATATATCAGGAACACCGGACCTGATGTAGCAGCTATATTCTAAGTATGGACGACTGTTAGATTTATAGATATGTAAGATAGATTCTGGAAGAGAAAAAATATCTAGCAAGTTTGATTCATATCTTTCAACTCGGAAATTTGTTCGTTAAACTTCAATTGATATTTTCTCTTAACTTTACGTACTTCACCGTTCCATTATTCCTTTGATGTTTCTCCAAAATATATATTTCTCTTTTTATTTGTTTCATATATTTTTCTCCATGTTTAACTTCCATCTTGTTTTATTATTTAGTAGCCAGCGTTTCTTCTTTTTCTGGTTGATTTCACACTTTGACTGAAGAATGTTTACAGCTTCTAATATTAATTTGTTTAGTTCAGTCAAATTAGGTTTTGCTGCACTTCATAATTCGCTTAAAGTAAAATTTCCAACAAAAATTGTATGTTTAAAACTTGCACTTTTTTTCTGATTTCGAAAAGAAGCTCTCGATGTCGACGCGGGTTACATTCACCAGCTCTTCAATTATTTCTACATTATTCACATTGTTCGGACTGTTGTCCACATCTTTATCGCCATATTCACGATGTTTCGGCTGTTGTACGCTCAGTAAGGTGTGGGCTTTACTTGTCAGAACAATTTTTTGTATCTCTTTGAGGCATGGACTTCCAGGGATCCCTTCAATCAGCCTACTGGAATATTTTCCAACCCATCCTAGGGCTCCAACTACAACAGGAATTGTTGATGTTCCCATGTGCCACATTTTTGAGATTTCTATTTCAAGGTCCTTGTATTTTGACAGCTTTTCGAATTTTCAAAGATATATTGCAGTCTGCACGGACTGCCATATCAATAAGGAAGCACTTTTTTAGTTTGTGGCCTTTAATAACAATCTCTGGGCGGTTGGCTTTGATTGTTCTGTCAGTGTGTATTGTGTACTTCCATAGAATTGGAACAGGTCCTATCTCCGTAATTATTATTATTATTATTATTATTATTATTATTATTATTATTATTATTATTTGTGTATGTTATGTTTCCTGCTTTGTATCTTTAGAGTCGGGTCCAAACTATGATCTTTATGACCTATAGGAGAATTATCATTTAATTGATAGCACTTTTCTTAGTATTTGTGATGTTCCTAGTAGGGCGATGTTCTAGGCAACTTGTATGTTGATGTTACCTGGAACACTCTTAGTAAAATTGCCCATTCATTTTCTTATGAGGCCCAGAGCTCCGATTACTATTGGTACAGTCTCAGTCTTCATTCCCCATATCCTCTTAATCTCGATCTCCAGTTCCTTGTATTTAGAAAATTTCTCCGTAATTTTTATGGAGTTTTTCTCTCAGATGCTACTGCTGTGTCAATAAACATACACTTCTTGAATTTCTTCTCTTTTATGATCATATCAGGTCTGCTGGCTTTTATTTTCCTGTCAGTTTGAATTGGCATGTCCCAGAGGATAGTTACATCGTTATTTTGCGTAACTGTGTTTCTCAGTGGTTTCGATTTTGTGCTTCTTGCATATCTTCCATTGCGCACATGTCGCTACCTTGTTATGTCTGGTTGCGAGGCTTTGGTCCTGAGCTGCAATAATTAGGTCTTCTGTCTCAGATTTCAATCCAGTGCTCCTCAGCCACTGATGTGTTTTCAGTTGTTCCACACCTACTTCTGTCGTTCTTTTTAGGTATTTGTCATGTAAGGCCTTGTCGTCCCAGTTTATTATTATTATTATTATTATTATTATCATTATTATTATTATTATTATTATTATTATTATTATTATCATTATTATTATTATTATTATTATTATTATTATTATTATTATTATTATTTTCTTTGATTTCTGTTGTATACTCATTTCTTTCCGGGTCCCAATCAGGGATATAATGTCAGATTATTATTATTATTATTATTATTATTATTATTATTATTATTATTATTATTATTATTATTATTTCCTCTGATTTCTTTTGTATACCCATTTCTCTTAGGGTCCGAGCCAGAGACCTAAGGTAAGAAATCTGTAAATCTATATCTCAGTCTATTCAAATCTCTCTATCTATCTCTCTATCTATCTATCTATCTATCTATCTATCTCAGTCTATTCAAATCTATCTATCTATCTATCTCAGTCTATTTACATCTATTTATCTACAATATATACAATGAACAAAACATGAAAATAATAACTAATTGTTTTTTATACAAAAGTCAGTTCTGTAAGCAACGCTAGACGCAATCGTCAGGAAGCCTGACGATTGCGTCTAACATGAAACAACCTGTCGACTCTGAGTGTTGACTTCAGTGTTCACTTTTATATATATATATATATATATATATATATATATATATATATTGTTAAATATAACAGACAATGAATGTCTATTATGTTTGTATGTTTGATCAGGAGCCGTTCTAATGTTCGTATGTTTGTTTTTATTTCTGGTGAAAATAAAGACAAAAATTGTCCAACATTTGGATATTTTTTTATTATGGTTTTCCTTGATCTAACGTTTCGGCTCACATGAGCCATCTTCAGAGTGGTTATACGGACATTTAAACAAATATATTCCCCATCAAAGAAGATATTCTGTTATGTTCACATAGAAGTTTGTTATGCGATAGATACCATGGTCCTTGTAAAATAATTAGAAAACTAAGTGACCTTAACTATGTTCTGAATACTCCTGATCGCAGAAAATCTACCCAGCTATCCCATATTAATATAATAAAGCCATATTTCCTTCCGACAGTGAATGATCCTGTGTTAGTGATCAATGAATCCAAATCTATCAAACCTAAAGAAAATATACCCTTGAAAAATGACCACAGTATGAAATTAATTAATTCTGAAATATCAAATAATCTTAAAAAGAAACTTTCTCCCTTAGCTTCTAGTGAGAAGAATGGATTGTCTGCCCTTGTCACTTATTTTAAATGCTTACTTTCCGATGTACCGTACCGGCCACCATTATTGTATCATGATGTAGATGTGGGAAGTGCCACACCCCTTTTAAACAACATCCTTCTATGATTAATCCACAAAAAGCTAAGATTATGCGTCAATAAATCTCTTACATGATAGAATACGGCATTATTGAACCTAGTAAAAGTGATGGGTCCCCACCGTGTGTTTTGTTGTATAAGCCTGATGGCTAGATTAGATTTTGTACAGCTTACCGTAAGGTGAATTCTTTCACCAAAACGGACTCGCACACTATACAAAGAATGGATGACTGTATTTACAGAATAGGGAAAGGAAAACACAGTACAAGATGTGATTTATTAAAAGGTTATAGGGGTGTATGGGCTGAGTTGTTTGAATGTTCGCATTCAGACCATGTGGCCCGGGATCGAATCTCACCATGGTCGATTTGTCATGAAGGAAACTTCCTCATGTTATCGGGGGTCGATCTCAGCCTTCGACACCTTTGGAAAGTGCCTGAAAACCATACCATAGGCAGAACCAAGCCTAGTGAGCAACAATTTAGGCGGGTATCCTGGAATACGAGTGCCCACACATATATATATATATATATATATATATATATATATATATATATATATATATATATATATATATAATAGAAGGAGGATTTGATAATTATAATTAATTAGTACATTGAGTCTGAATTAAGCCTCAACAGAATGCAGAAAGCACTGGACGGCCGTTTCGTCCTATATTTGGGACTCATCAGCAGTGCGCATCCACTACCGAGAATTGAAACCCTGACAGTTAGGTTGTCAAGCAAACACCATACCAACAGTTCCACCGGGCCTCGGTGACGAAGAGATAGCAAATCAGACTCAACCTTGAACCGGATTCTAATGCTCCAGTTGACGCGGGATGTGCCCTTAGCCGAAAGACCAAAGTAAATTTCTACCTTGTAACTCACCGTGTCTTTTGGTGGATAAGCCTGATGACTGAATTAGATTTTATACAGATTACAGTGAATTCTCTCACCAAAACTGACTCGTACAATATACAATGAATGGATGACAATATTGACAGAAGAGGGAAAGCAATATATATTTCAAAATGTGATTTGTTAAAAGGTGATTGTGGTGTATGGGCACGTGGCTGAGTGGTTAGAACGTTCGTATTCTGACGTTCATGAGGCCCGTGTCGAATCTCACTATGGTCGATTTGTCAGGTAGGAGGCTTCCTGATGTTATCGGCCTGGAGGGGTCGATCTCAGAGTGCGACACCTTTGGAAAGTACCTGAAAGCCATACCATGGGTAGACTCAAGCCTTGTGAACAAGATTTTAGACGGGTATCCTGGAATACGAGTGGACATATATATATATATATAACCAGACGGTTTCTATCTGTATCGTGTAATACCTTATAGAATGAAGAATTTTCAAACCTCATTCCAAAGACTCCTGAACCGTTGCCTTGGAGATATACCTAAGGTAGATGCCTATTTTGATGACATCGCCATTGATAATGATATTTAGGAGAACATGTGAATTCTTTGCGGAAAAAAGTTTGAGTGACTTACAGTTAATCTGAATTTTGTCAAGCGAAGATAACAAATCTTGCCCATATAGTTGGACATGGTTGTGGACTCCAATTGAGTCAAAAATATAAAATATCATAAAATACACTTCTCCGGGCAATTTCAGAAGCTTACGAAGATTTCTCGGTATGCCAGGCTACTATCGAAGATTTCGTAAGGATTTTTCAGGTGTCGCGCTAACGAAAAAGAAAAGAATAAAATTTGACCGATCCTTAGCCTGTGAAAGATCAATCGATCAACTTAAATCTCTGCTATGTTCCAAGACTATCCTTAAAGCTCCGGATTTTTCGCAACATTTCAGTATCGCTTGTTAGAGTTTTGGGGTACTGCATGTACTCGTGGGCCAACCAAAATGAGCTGAATCATTTTATAGTTGACCAATAGAAGATTAACCAATCAGAATGCTCAAAATATTCAACTCGACGTGTATAAAGGCAGACATGTTTTTTTCCCGAATATTCACTGCCAACCCCCGAGACCATCGAAGACTGAAGAATTACGCAACAGCTGCTGCTGCTATTGGCAATATAGTCAGAAACAGTAAAGTTTATGACCCGTGAGTGTTAATCTTTAACTTTGTTTCATTGAACAGATTACGTACTGCGTTGGATTCTATATTCATTGACTAGGACGAACAAGGTCAACATTGCTGTCGACACTAGTGACTACGCGATGGGTGCCGACGAAGATAAAGTGTAACATCCTGTCGGTGATTTTTCCAAAAAATTCGACATTCTTCAGAAAAAATTATTCTAGAGAGGAAAAAGAAACAATAGTTTATTATTAAGTTTACAGCATTTCCAGATTTACTACATTTCCAGATTTACAACATTTCCAGATTTGTGTAACTTCATCTCCCCAACCAGTAATAATTTATACTGATTACAATCCTGTTACAATATTATATATAAAGTACAGTGTATGTTTGTGTGTTTGTGCGTGTCCATGCAACTCCTCCGCTCCCACTGGTTTGACTTTAATGTTTCATAGTTAGGCGCAGGGAACGATTTTCGTTGAGCTCAGATTCAGGGTTGCCAGATTATGTGAGGTTAGAAATATATATTAATACATTATACTAGCCATTATCGTTGCTTTAATGGTTCAAGGGGATTAACTCTTTTTTTCCTTTAATATCCAAAATTGCAGTGCACGTTTTATTATAAACTAGCTGAAAAGTCGCTAGCTCGTGGAAGAAACTTGGTTTGGCCATTATCACAATAGCTAATGAGGAGTAGATGTGATAGGCATCAATAAACTACAGAATAGCTCAAAATTGATCACTGCATTTAAGTATTGAATTAATGTTTAAGCTTACCTTTTAAAGGTTCAACGATAATTCTTCTACAGCCACTTAATTTAAAGACGATTTGATGTACGTAGATCCTTATTTTCCATACAAACAAAATTTTTATTTCATGGGTGACAGAACAGGGGACAATTTATAAGACAAAATAATATAGTGTAAAGATGGGAAAATAGAAATTCAACATTTGAAGAGTTAGAGAGATATACTAGCTAAGTAAGTAAAACATATATTATGGAATCTATCTGAATAAATGCGAAATTGTACCTCAGTTATCCAGTGAATTCTTGCGTTAAAAAGCCCCCAACTCTATAGTAATTTATACGCGGTATTTATTCGTTCCCCCCACTAGGACGAGATGTGACACAAAGTCTTTTTCTTAAAGTGGGAACCTGAGCGCGTACACCCGGGCAAGAGACAAAAATTGCCCACAGCCTACGCAACCGTCGGTTGCGCTGGCCTCGGTGTGAACACCTATCCCTCTTTCTGGTGCAACGAGAGGGCGCGACCTCGGGCAGCTGTTCCCCAGAGCTGGCCACCTCTCATTATGATTTAGAGGAGCCCCTGAGCGCCCTCTGCCCAAAGACAGAGACGCAAATGAGAGATGATAAGTCATGCGTTAGAAACTCCTCCACCCGCACTAGCACGAGATGTGACACAAGGTCTTTTTTAAAGTGGGGACCCGAGCGTGTACACCTGGGCAAGAGACAACAATTACCCTCAGCCCCCGCAACCGACGGTTGTGCTGGCCTCGGCGCCTTCAACAAGTTGGCATCTATTTGTAAAACTTTTCTTAACTATAACAAGCCAATTTATGAATGAAATGTTCATTTAAAATTTTTGTTTTATAGATTTCAGGTAGTGAATATATCTTAATTTGCGAGCGGGCGAAGCCTGTTAGTTTTAAATAAAATGAAAAATAAGACAGGGGGCTATTATGTTGGAGTTTTAAATTGCCAGAGTGTAATCTCAAGGACACATGGCACATTGGATAAAGGCGTTGGTTAGATCCAGTGACAGACCCAAAGAGTGTGAGTTCAATACCCGGTTCAGGCAGTGGAGAACTTTCAGAGGGAAAATTAGCAGGAGATAACTGATAACTGACATCCATCAAACATGGCTCGTGGAACTAGAACAGTCTACCCCAGTGATCGAAATAAAAGGGTTCGGTTCGAAATTCCAACCACCTGAAGAAGGCCGGAGCGTACAACGGCCGAAACGTTGTGACAAAAATGGCGACAAAGATGAGGACAATAGTCCGACTAATGTAAATACTGTACATAATACCTCATCTCAGAAATATAGACAGACTCTATAATCTTCATATACGTCATATTAGAGGTGTGAATGATTTATCGCGTATCTGAAATAACCTGTCTCTCAAGAAATTATGGGATGGGGAGATGTGACATATACTCTTTATTGATATTAAATATAAGTCAGTCACCATGCTAACATTGTTAATATTTTATTTCATTTCTTTCATGTTTTATTTCTATTTCTTAACAACACGGACTTGGTCGCATTTGAATTGATTCAACATTTGAATTGTTAATTTTATATGTAGCGTTCAACGATTGTTCATTTCATATGTATCACTCAAAGATTGGGAGCCTCCCTACACTAACTGGACATAAATATCATAGCCGCTGCATTGAGAAAACGTGAAAAACGTTTATTTTCTCCGTGGGCAGGCTCTCACCAATAAAATACGTTGAATGACCGAAATACTAAAAAGAGAAACGTCCCAGAGCAGACAAGACAAGAACTATCTACACCGAACTAGTCATAAAAGAAAAAACTAAAAAAGTTTGGTTTGGTTTGTTTTACTGCATATCAACCTCAATAGGTTATTTAATTCCGTCAAGATTTTTAGGATAGATTCGTATGAAATCACTTTGTAGATCAGGGGTTCAATTTATTTTGGTTTACGGCATATCAGCCTAAATGGTTTCTTTAATGCAGAAAATATTTTTAGGATAGGTTCGTATGAATAGAATATGCATTCTTTGTAAGAAATCAGTTTTTAGATGAGGGTTTATGTTTATTTTGTTTTACGGCATATCAACTTCAATAGATTATTTGAGGCCGAGAATATTTTAGGATAGGTTCGTATGAATAGAATATGCATTCTTTGAAAGAAATCAATTTTTAGATGAGGGTTTATGTTTATTTTGTTTTACGGCATATCAACCTCAATAGATTATTTGAGGCCGAGAATATTTTAGGATAGGTTCGTATGAATAGAATATGCATTCTTTGTAAGAAATCAGTGTGTAGATTAGGTTTAATCAATCTCAATGGGTTATTTAATGCCGACAAAGTTTTCTGTTGCTGGTAATATTTTTTCCTTCAAAAATCTATTTTTGGTAATATTTTTTTTTAAATCTATCGCTGGTAATTTTTTTTTTTCAAAATATATTTCTGGTAATTTTTTTAACAGAAAAAGTATTTTTGGTATAAAAACCTATTTTTACACTTTCATGGTGTTTTGACCCCAGTTTAGGGGTTAACTATTTGCCCATAGATGGGAACCTAACAGCTGCTACCATTCCGGGTCAGGGTGGACCAGCAATTAAGAGGTGATTCCACGCTCCTCAAAACCTCCTGATAAGAGGCCTTGCTGTTGGACGTAGTTTATCGTCTTACCCTGGACACCAGTAAAACAAAAGAAATAATGATCAAGGAAATTGTCGATAATACGATTCTATAGATAAGTAACGATTGAACAATTCTCTCGTGACAATATTTTCATATTTTCTTTCCTTTCTCCTATTCTTTGTTTAGATAGATAGATAGATAGATAGATAGATAGATAGATAGATAGATAGATAGATAGATAGATAGATGAGGACGAGATATATGAGAAGACTAAGACCTATAGACAGACAGACAGATGAGAGATATGAAAAGACTGAGATAGATAGATAGATAGATAGATAGATAGATAGATAGATAGATAGATAGATAGATAGATGTGAATAGACTGAGATAGAAAGGTAATAAAAGACTTAGTTAATGTGAACTTAAGTATAACACTTTGAAATATTACCATTCACCCAATGGACACGAATACACACATAAATTATTCAAATAATTATCGCTGCAGAGACATGACTAAGTTTCCGTAGAAATTTCAATCTCACTTCAGTGAATAATTTGGTACCAAATTTCAAGTTTTTATTAACACAGTTATCATATTAATTTCGCCTTATACAGAGTTCTATGGGTAAATTATCGCCATTTTATATTTTTAATTTCGCGCATGCGCGCTGTCTTTATTTGATTTTGTCGACTTCATGGTATAGCAGGGCCAGTTGTGCAACGTCTGTGAGAAAAAGAGCACCATGACGCAATTCTATCCACCAGAAATTTGAAAACAGCATGCTGTACTGTTTGACATTCGCACCGGAAAATCTTTTACAAAGACTTCAGAGGGTTTGGCTGTGAATCTGAGGACAGTGCAGAGGGTTCAGAAAGAGTTCGATGAGTCTAATGGGGATTACGACGGTATGGCAGCTCTGAATCTCACTCTGATCGTTCTGTAAGTGGGGTACATCAAGTGCCTTGAGGAGTGCTGCTTTGGGCGAAGAGGATGGCTGCTGGAAAATATTATGTCTGGTTACAGGACAATGCACCGTGTCATACAAGTATGAGAACCTAAACTTGGCTGTCAGACAATTTCTGTAACATCACTCATTACATCTGGCCACCTAATTCCTCAGACTGCAACACCCTTGATTATTATGTGTAGGGTGCAGTTCAGTGAGAGACCAACAAAACTCTTTGTGACACCAAAGATGAACTGAAGGCAAGGGTTATGGGGGCATTCACCCATTTAATCAAGGTGACCGCCCAGAAGACTTTCAGGAGATTCCGAAGTCGTTTGGAAGCCATGGTTGAATCCAATGGCGATTATTTAAAATAGATTTATTCTTTAGTATTTCAAGATATTTTTGTGTAATTTTGTTAAAAATGTCTGTTCAGGTGAGATATCAGTGTTATTTTCATTTTGGCCTCATTTAGACGACAATTTATCCATCGCCCCTTGTATATCTGTTAAATTGAGATGCCAGTGTTATTTTCATTTCGGCCTCATTTAGACGATAATTTATCCCTCGTCCCTTGTATATCTGTTCAAATGAGATGCCAGTGTTTTTTACCTTTCGGCCTCATTTAGACGACAATTTATCCATCGCCCCCTGTATATCTGTTCAAATGAGATGCCAGTGTTATTTTCATTTTAGCCTCATTTTGACGACAATTTATCCCTCGTCTCCTGTATATCTGTTCAAATGAGATGCCAGTGTTATTTTCATTTTGGCCTCATTTAGACGACAATTTATCCCTCGCCCCCAGTATATCAGTTCAAATGAGATGACAGTGTTATTTTCATTTTAGCCTCATTTTGACGACAATTTATCCCTCGCCCCCTGTATTTCTGTTCAAATGAGATGTCAGTGTTATTTTCATTTCGGCCTCATTTTGACGACAATTTATCCATCGCTCCCTATATATCTGTTCAAATGAGATGACAGTGTTATTTTCATTTTAGCCTCATTTTGACGACAATTTATCCATCGTTCCCTGTATATCTGTTCAAATGAGATGACAGTGTTATTTTCATTTTACCCTCATTTTGACGACAATTTATCCATCGCTCCCCGTATATCTGTTCAAATGAGATGCCAGTGTTATTTTCATTTTGGTCTCATTTAGACGACAATTTATCCCTCGCCCGCTGTATATCTGTTCAAATGATATGCCTGCGTTATTTTTCATTTTGGCCTCATTTTGACGACAATTTATCCCTCGCCCCCTCTATATCTGTTCAAATGAGATGCCAGTGTTATTTTCATTTCGGCCTCATTTAGACGACAATTTATCCCTTGCACCCTGTATATCTGTTCAAATGAGATGCCAGTGTTATTTTCATTTTAGCCTCATTTTGACGACAATTTATCACTCACCCCCTGTATATCTGTTCAAATGATATGCCAGTGTTATTTCCATTTCGGCCTCATTTAGACGACAATTTATCCCTCGCCCCCTGTATTTCTGTTCAAATGAGATGTCAGTGTTATTTTCATTTCGGCCTCATTTTGACGACAATTTATCCATCGCTCCCTGTATATCTGTTCAAATGAAATGACAGTGTTATTTTCATTTTAGCCTCATTTTGACGACAATTTATCCATCGTTCCCTGTATATCTGTTCAAATGAGATGCCAGTGTTATTTTCATTTCGGCCTCATTTAGACGACAATTTATCCCTCGCCCCCTCTATATCTGTTCAAATGAGATGCCAGTGTTATTTTCACTTTAGCCTCATTTAGACGACAATTTATCCCTCGCCCCCTGTATTTCTGTTCAAATGAGATGTCAGTGTTATTTTCATTTTAGCCTCATTTTGACGACAATTTATCCCTCGCCCCCTCTATATCTGTTCAAATGAGATGCCAGTGTTATTTTCACTTTAGCCTCATTTAGACGACAATTTATCCCTCGCCCCCTGTATTTCTGTTCAAATGAGATGTCAGTGTTATTTTCATTTTGGCCTCATTTTGACGACAATTTATCCATCGCCCCCCGTATATCTGTTCAAATGAGATGACAGTGTTATTTTCATTTTAGCCTCATTTTGACGACAATTTATCCATCGCTCCCCGTATATCTGTTCAAATGAGATGCCAGTGTTATTTTCATTTTGGTCTCATTTAGACGACAATTTATCCCTCACCCGCTGTATATCTGTTCAAATGATATGCCTGCGTTATTTTTCATTTTGGCCTCATTTTGACGACAATTTATCCCTCGCCCCCTCTATATCTGTTCAAATGAGATGCCAGTGTTATTTTCATTTCGGCCTCATTTAGACGACAATTTATCCCTTGCACCCTGTATATCTGTTCAAATGAGATGCCAGTGTTATTTTCATTTTAGCCTCATTTTGACGACAATTTATCACTCACCCCCTGTATATCTGTTCAAATGATATGCCAGTGTTATTTCCATTTCGGCCTCATTTAGACGACAATTTATCCCTCGCCCCCTGTATTTCTGTTCAAATGAGATGTCAGTGTTATTTTCATTTCGGCCTCATTTTGACGACAATTTATCCATCGCTCCCTGTATATCTGTTCAAATGAGATGACAGTGTTATTTTCATTTTAGCCTCATTTTGACGACAATTTATCCATCGTTCCCTGTATATCTGTTCAAATGAGATGACAGTGTTATTTTCATTTTACCCTCATTTTGACGACAATTTATCCATCGCTCCCCGTATATCTGTTCAAATGAGATGCCAGTGTTATTTTCATTTTGGTCTCATTTAGACGACAATTTATCCCTCGCCCGCTGTATATCTGTTCAAATGATATGCCTGCGTTATTTTTCATTTTGGCCTCATTTTGACGACAATTTATCCCTCGCCCCCTCTATATCTGTTCAAATGAGATGCCAGTGTTATTTTCATTTCGGCCTCATTTAGACGACAATTTATCCCTTGCACCCTGTATATCTGTTCAAATGAGATGCCAGTGTTATTTTCATTTTAGCCTCATTTTGACGACAATTTATCACTCACCCCCTGTATATCTGTTCAAATGATATGCCAGTGTTATTTCCATTTCGGCCTCATTTAGACGACAATTTATCCCTCGCCCCCTGTATTTCTGTTCAAATGAGATGTCAGTGTTATTTTCATTTCGGCCTCATTTTGACGACAATTTATCCATCGCTCCCTGTATATCTGTTCAAATGAAATGACAGTGTTATTTTCATTTTAGCCTCATTTTGACGACAATTTATCCATCGTTCCCTGTATATCTGTTCAAATGAGATGCCAGTGTTATTTTCATTTCGGCCTCATTTAGTCGACAATTTATCCCACGCCCCCTGTATATCTGTTCAAATGAGATGCCAGTGTTATTTTCATTTCGGCCTCATTTAGACGACAATTTATCCCTTGCCCCCTGTATATCTGTTCAAATGATATGCCAATGTTATTTTCATTTCTGCCTCATTTAGACGACAATTTATCCATCGCACCCTGTATATCTGTTCAAATGAGATGGCAGTGTTATTTTCATTTTGGCCTCATTTAGACGACAATTTATCCCTCGCCCCCTGTATATCTGTTCAAATGATATGCCAATGTTATTTTCATTTCTGCCTCATTTAGACGACAATTTATCCCTCGCCCCCTGTATATCTGTCCAAATGAGATGTCAGTGTTATTTTCATTTCGGCCTCATTTAGACGACAATTTATCCCTCGCCCCCTGTATATCTGTTCAAATGAGATGCCAGTGTTATTTTCTTTTCGGCCTCATTTAGACGACAATTTATACCTTGCCCCCTGTATATCTGTTCAAATGAGATGCCAATGTTATTTTCATTTTGGCCTCATTTAGACGACAATTTATCCCTCGCCCCCTCTATATCTGTTCAAATGAGATGCCAGTGTTATTTTCACTTTAGCCTCATTTAGACGACAATTTATCCCTCGTCCCCTGTATATCTGCTCAAATGAGATGCCAGTGTTATTTTCATTTTACCCTCATTTTGACGACAATTTATCCCTCGCCCCCTCTATATCTGTTCAAATGAGATGCCAGTGTTATTTTCACTTTAGCCTCATTTAGACGACAATTTATCCCTCGCCCCCTGTATTTCTGTTCAAATGAGATGTCAGTGTTATTTTCATTTTGGCCTCATTTTGACGACAATTTATCCATCGCCCCCCGTATATCTGTTCAAATGAGATGACAGTGTTATTTTCATTTTAGCCTCATTTTGACGACAATTTATCCATCGCTCCCCGTATATCTGTTCAAATGAGATGCCAGTGTTATTTTCATTTTGGTCTCATTTAGACGACAATTTATCCCTCACCCGCTGTATATCTGTTCAAATGATATGCCTGCGTTATTTTTCATTTTGGCCTCATTTTGACGACAATTTATCCCTCGCCCCCTCTATATCTGTTCAAATGAGATGCCAGTGTTATTTTCATTTCGGCCTCATTTAGACGACAATTTATCCCTTGCACCCTGTATATCTGTTCAAATGAGATGCCAGTGTTATTTTCATTTTAGCCTCATTTTGACGACAATTTATCACTCACCCCCTGTATATCTGTTCAAATGATATGCCAGTGTTATTTCCATTTCGGCCTCATTTAGACGACAATTTATCCCTCGCCCCCTGTATTTCTGTTCAAATGAGATGTCAGTGTTATTTTCATTTCGGCCTCATTTTGACGACAATTTATCCATCGCTCCCTGTATATCTGTTCAAATGAGATGACAGTGTTATTTTCATTTTAGCCTCATTTTGACGACAATTTATCCATCGTTCCCTGTATATCTGTTCAAATGAGATGACAGTGTTATTTTCATTTTACCCTCATTTTGACGACAATTTATCCATCGCTCCCCGTATATCTGTTCAAATGAGATGCCAGTGTTATTTTCATTTTGGTCTCATTTAGACGACAATTTATCCCTCGCCCGCTGTATATCTGTTCAAATGATATGCCTGCGTTATTTTTCATTTTGGCCTCATTTTGACGACAATTTATCCCTCGCCCCCTCTATATCTGTTCAAATGAGATGCCAGTGTTATTTTCATTTCGGCCTCATTTAGACGACAATTTATCCCTTGCACCCTGTATATCTGTTCAAATGAGATGCCAGTGTTATTTTCATTTTAGCCTCATTTTGACGACAATTTATCACTCACCCCCTGTATATCTGTTCAAATGATATGCCAGTGTTATTTCCATTTCGGCCTCATTTAGACGACAATTTATCCCTCGCCCCCTGTATTTCTGTTCAAATGAGATGTCAGTGTTATTTTCATTTCGGCCTCATTTTGACGACAATTTATCCATCGCTCCCTGTATATCTGTTCAAATGAGATGACAGTGTTATTTTCATTTTAGCCTCATTTTGACGACAATTTATCCATCGTTCCCTGTATATCTGTTCAAATGAGATGACAGTGTTATTTTCATTTTACCCTCATTTTGACGACAATTTATCCATCGCTCCCCGTATATCTGTTCAAATGAGATGCCAGTGTTATTTTCATTTTGGTCTCATTTAGACGACAATTTATCCCTCGCCCGCTGTATATCTGTTCAAATGATATGCCTGCGTTATTTTTCATTTTGGCCTCATTTTGACGACAATTTATCCCTCGCCCCCTCTATATCTGTTCAAATGAGATGCCAGTGTTATTTTCATTTCGGCCTCATTTAGACGACAATTTATCCCTTGCACCCTGTATATCTGTTCAAATGAGATGCCAGTGTTATTTTCATTTTAGCCTCATTTTGACGACAATTTATCACTCACCCCCTGTATATCTGTTCAAATGATATGCCAGTGTTATTTCCATTTCGGCCTCATTTAGACGACAATTTATCCCTCGCCCCCTGTATTTCTGTTCAAATGAGATGTCAGTGTTATTTTCATTTCGGCCTCATTTTGACGACAATTTATCCATCGCTCCCTGTATATCTGTTCAAATGAAATGACAGTGTTATTTTCATTTTAGCCTCATTTTGACGACAATTTATCCATCGTTCCCTGTATATCTGTTCAAATGAGATGCCAGTGTTATTTTCATTTCGGCCTCATTTAGTCGACAATTTATCCCACGCCCCCTGTATATCTGTTCAAATGAGATGCCAGTGTTATTTTCATTTCGGCCTCATTTAGACGACAATTTATCCCTTGCCCCCTGTATATCTGTTCAAATGATATGCCAATGTTATTTTCATTTCTGCCTCATTTAGACGACAATTTATCCATCGCACCCTGTATATCTGTTCAAATGAGATGGCAGTGTTATTTTCATTTTGGCCTCATTTAGACGACAATTTATCCCTCGCCCCCTGTATATCTGTTCAAATGATATGCCAATGTTATTTTCATTTCTGCCTCATTTAGACGACAATTTATCCCTCGCCCCCTGTATATCTGTCCAAATGAGATGTCAGTGTTATTTTCATTTCGGCCTCATTTAGACGACAATTTATCCCTCGCCCCCTGTATATCTGTTCAAATGAGATGCCAGTGTTATTTTCTTTTCGGCCTCATTTAGACGACAATTTATACCTTGCCCCCTGTATATCTGTTCAAATGAGATGCCAATGTTATTTTCATTTTGGCCTCATTTAGACGACAATTTATCCCTCGCCCCCTCTATATCTGTTCAAATGAGATGCCAGTGTTATTTTCATTTTGGCCTCATTTAGACGACAATTTATCCCTCGTCCCCTGTATATCTGCTCAAATGAGATGCCAGTGTTATTTTCATTTTGGCCTCATTTAGACGACAATTTATCCATCGCGCCCTCAATTCTCACAGTGAAATACATTTTCTTCTCGAGCTGTTATATATAATATAATATTGTCACCGTTTCCTGTTACTTCCTGAAATATGAAGACGAGCGTTTTTATGCAAAGCGAGAATGTTAATAAACAAAACGCATATAAAATTTAAAAAAAAATAAAACTAATCCGATTCTAGGCTCTTTAAGAACTCCCGCCTTTGCATTCATTTTCGCAAATTCCCTTCTTTTATAGCGTTCATTGTAATTGCTGTATTAGATTCGTTAAATGAATCCTTTTCGTGGTTTTTCAAAGGATAATATCATTAAATAAGGAAGAAAACATTTCAAAAGCTTCAATTCTTTTTCTTCGACTGTTGATCACAAACTTCCTTTCATTCAAGTTGTGGTCATTCTGTCCGTTAAAATATAATTTCGAAAGTCGAAGATATTTTCTTATATCACATTATCTCTCATTCAACAGATCGAATCCTATCAACTTCGAATCCATATAGGAAAGAATTCAAGTTAATTATCTCTTTCTGTGTTACCGATTGTAATCGCGTTCTTACAGAATTTTAATTTATCTTGGTTCCTCAACACGTTTCAACTTCACTGCCGATTTATTTGCCAAAATATCTTCTTTTCTTCTTAGAAAATTCATTTTTGTATTGAGTTGCATTGGGAACAATATTCCGAGAGTAATTTCATATTACTACGTCAACAAATGCTTTGACGGTCAGTGGTGTCTTCTTTGCCAAACCTGTTTTCTGTGTACGCCCATGTTTTTCTCTCCATAGAAAATTCATTTTGGCTTCATGGAGCTTTTGTTAACCATTTTCTGAGGTAAATTTAATCTTACTTCGTCAAAATATGTTTTTTTACCTTTAGAGGTATCTTCTTTACCAGTACACTTTTGGATCTGCGACCATTTGCTTCGCTTCGTAGAAAATTCATTTTCGTTTTCTTTCGCGTTCTGGAACTATATTCTTAGACAAATTTAATCTATCTCGCCAACACAAATTTCTGTATTCAGTGGTGTTTTATTTCACAACCCACTCTCCTGTCTATATTCATTTATTATTTCCTTTCTGAGAATAGTTTTTTTCTTGCTAAAACCAAAGAAACTCAAAACGTCTGGTCAAATGATTTCTATCACCGTTTTCTTTTAACGAGTTCAGTCCAACTTTCTATCATTTTTTTTTTTATTTGGCATGCAGATTTCATTTTCCTTTTACTTAAAAGGAACTCTGGTATTTTTCACAACACTTTCCATGATTCATTCGTTAACAAATATCTTTCTCTTTGATTTGTTATTAACATATCTTGTCATTGTACTAATATAGATACAGGTTACGACAATAGATTTATTCTCAGCACTACGATATATGCATTTTTAATATTTTCTGAGATGCGAGTTAGGGCTGAAAGGTTCATAGGCTGACTATGAAGGATTGATGTTAGAGCTGTGAAACCTTGCATGCATTCATTTCAACTCTTCTTATTGATAACTGCATTGTTTTCTTTCAGGTATAAGAATGGGCTGAAAGGTTCATAGGCTGACTATAAAGGAGGGATGTTAGAGCTGTGAAACCTTGCATGCATTCATTTCAACTCTTCTTATTAATAACTTGTTGTGGTGGGATCCACCTAATCTGCATAGGTGACTACCAACTATATAAATAATGGTTGATACCGGAAGACGAGAGAGGAGGAGTCACGAGATCCAACTAGAGACTCTGATCGACTGCGACTAGTCAACACATTCTCCAGGAACGTCTTCCCAGAAATATACAGAAATACTATATGTACTTATTGTGTACACTTTCTTGTTATAATACATTCTTGTTCTAAGTACATTTTGTGTTGCATTATTATTCCATGCAATAGGCAAGATTCAACATTGAGTCAAGACTCAACATAACTGCATTGTTTTCTTTCAGGTATCAGAATGGGCTGAAAGGTTCATAGGCTGACTATAAAGGAGGGATGTTAGAGCTGTGAAACCTTGCATGCATTCATTTCAACTCTTCTTATTAATAACTGCATTATTTTATTTCAGGTACGAGAATGGGCTGAAAAGTTCGTAGGCTGACTATAAAGGAGGGATGTTAGAGTTGTGAAACCTTGCATGCATTCATTTCAACTCTTCTTATTAATAACTGCATTGTTTTATTTCAGGTACGAGCATGGGCTGAAAAGTTCGTAGGCTGACTATAAATGAGGGATGTTAGAGCTGTGAAACCTTGCATGCATTAATTTCAACTCTTCTTATTAATAACTGCATTGTTTTATTTCAGGTACGAGAATGGGCTGAAAAGTTCGTAGGCTGACTATAAAGGAGGGATGTTAGAGTTGTGAAACCTTGCATGCATTCATTTCAACTCTTCTTATTAATAACTGCATTGTTTTATTTCAGGTACGAGCATGGGCTGAAAAGTTCGTAGGCTGACTATAAAGGAGGGATGTTAGAGCTGTGAAACCTTGCATGCATTAATTTCAACTCTTCTTATTAATAACTGCATTGTTTTATTTCAGGTACGAGAATGGGCTGAAAAGTTCGTAGGCTGACTATAAAGGAGGGATGTTAGAGCTGTGAAACCTTGCATGCATTAATTTCAACTCTTCTTATTAATAACTGCATTGTTTTCTTTCAGGTACGAAAATGGGCTGAAAAGTTCGTAGGCTGACTATAAAGGAGGGATGTTAGAGCTGTGAAACCTTGCATGCATTCATTTCAACTCTTCTTATTAATAACTGCATTGTTTTATTTCAGGTACGAAAATGGGCTGAAAAGTTCGTAGGCTGACTATAAAGGAGGGATGTTAGAGCTGTGAAACCTTGCATGCATTCATTTCAACTCTTCTTATTAATAACTGCATTGTTTTCTTTCAGGTACGAAAATGGGCTGAAAAGTTCGTAGGCTGACTATAAAGGAGGGATGTTAGAGCTGTGAAACCTTGCATGCATTCATTTCAACTCTTCTTATTAATAACTGCATTGTTTTCTTTCAGGTACGAAAATGGGCTGAAAAGTTCGTAGGCTGACTATAAAGGAGGGATGTTAGAGCTGTGAAACCTTGCATGCATTAATTTCAACTCTCCTTATTAATAACTGCATTGTTTTCTTTCAGGTACGAAAATGGGCTGAAAAGTTCGTAGGCTGACTTTAAAGGAGGGATGTTAGAGCTGTGAAACCTTGCATGCATTCATTTCAACTCTTCTTATTAATAACTGCATTGTTTTCTTTCAGGTACGAGAATGGGCTGAAAAGTTCGTAGGCTGACTATAAAGGAGGGATGTTAGAGTTGTGAAACCTTGCATGCATTCATTTCAACTCTTCTTATTAATAACTGCATTGTTTTCTTTCAGGTACGAAAATGGGCTGAAAAGTTCGTAGGCTGACTATAAAGGAAGGATGTTAGAGCTGTGAAACCTTGCATGCATTAATTTCAACTCTTCTTATTAATAACTGCATTGTTTTCTTTCAGGTACGAGAATGGGCTGAAAAGTTCGTAGGCTGACTATAAAGGAGGGATGTTAGAGTTGTGAAACCTTGCATGCATTCATTTCAACTCTTCTTATTAATAACTGCATTGTTTTCTTTCAGGTACGAGAATGGGCTGAAAAGTTCGTAGGCTGACTATAAAGGAGGGATGTTAGAGCTGTGAAACCTTGCATGCATTCATTTCAACTCTTCTTATTAAAAACTACATTGTTTTCTTTCAGGTACGAGAATGGGCTGAAAAGTTCGTAGGCTGACTATAAAGGAGGGATGTTAGAGTTGTGAAACCTTGCATGCATTCATTTCAACACTTCTTATTAATAACTGCATTGTTTTCTTTCAGGTACGAGAATGGGCTGAAAAGTTCGTAGGCTGACTATAAAGGAGGGATGTTAGAGCTGTGAAACCTTGCATGCATTCATTTCAACTCTTCTTATTAAAAACTGCATTGTTTTCTTTCAGGTACGAGAATGGGCTGAAAAGTTCGTAGGCTGACTATAAAGGAGGGATGTTAGAGTTGTGAAACCTTGCATGCATTAATTTCAACTCTTCTTATTAATAACTGTATTGTTTATTTCAGGTACGAGAATGGGCTGAAAAGTTCGTAGGTTGACTATAAAGGAAGGATGTTAGAGTTGTGAAACCTTGCATGCATTCATTTCAACTCTTCTTATTAAAAACTGCATTGTTTTCTTTCAGGTACGAGAATGGGCTGAAAAGTTCGTAGGCTGACTATAAAGGAAGGATGTTAGAGCTGTGAAACCTTGCGTGCATTCATTTCAACTCTTCTTATTAATAACTGCATTGTTTTCTTTCAGGTACGAGAATGGGCTGAAAAGTTCGTAGGCTGACTATAAAGGAGGGATGTTAGAGCTGTGAAACCTTGCATGCATTCATTTCAACTCTTCTTATTAATAACTGTAGTGTTTTCTTTCAGGTACGGGAATGGGCTGAAAAGTTCGTAGGCTGACTATAAAGGAGGGATGTTAGAGCTGTGAAACCTTGCGTGCATTCATTTCAACTCTTCTTATTAATAACTGCATTGTTTCTTTCCAGGTACGAGAGTAGGCTGAAAGGTTCATAGGCTGACTATGAAGGAGTGATGCTAGAGCTGTGAAATCTTCCATACATTAATTTCCACTCTTCTTATTAATAACTGTATTGTTTTCTTTCATGTACGATGATGGGCGGAAATGTTCATAAGCTGACTTTGAAGAAGTGATGTTAGAGCTGTGAAATCTTGCATCCATTGATTTCCACATTTCTTATAAATAACTGCGTTGTCTCTTTCCAAGTACGAGGGTGGGCTGCAAAGTTCATAGACTGACTATGAAGGAGGGATACTAGAGCTGAGGCTTTTGAGGGGAGAGCAACAAATTAGTGAAAAACAATTCAGCTTTCAGGCGGACACTTTAGGAGTATATAGCTGAAGTAGACCTTAGATGTAACCGGAAACCCAGTCCTAAACATAGAACAAGGGTTGAACCCCTTCTCATGTTAAAAAGATCGGGGAAGAAATAAGAAATTATATTCTCATTCATACTCTTTCCTCTTTTACAACTCTGGCTATAAGATGTGGTCGCATGTGGATAAAAAATGTATTCCCCCAACTGGAGATCGTTCATTTTCTTACTTTTGACTCGTGACTTTTTGTACTCACACACAAACGTTTATATCACGTAGGTCTACACAATCTACACGCATACTAACACATTGTCTAATTTAAACGATCTATGAAACTATTTTGGTTTAATTTTATTCTTCTTTTATTGTAATAATTTTGTTTTAAACGTGTATTGTTGTCTTTTTGTCATTGTTTTGTCATCATTTATTACTTGTACTCACATACGAGTCCGCAGTAATTGTTACGGGAAAATAATACGAGGAGACAAGTGTTTTTAAATTAAACACAATAAGCATTTTCACAACAATGTATAATACTAGCAGCCATTCCCAGCTGATCGATCAGAAAAGGCGTTCAATTAGAATGGAGCAAAAACAGCATCATGTTTAAATGTAACAGAGTCTATCTTCTTTAATTAATTTAAAGTACTTTCATTAAAAAACATTCTGAATTAATGCAGTTACTGATATAACAGAAGTATTTATTTCTATCGAAGTTAGCCGAAGACATGAAGGGGTAAAACAGGCAACATGTAGACCCACTTCAGAACACAATTATCTTGGGGTTTTGAAATTCAATTTGTCAGTGTGCTACCAGGAATGTAAAAGAGGATACATTTATAAAGCAATTGTTAAGTTTGATGAAAATTGGTTGAAAGATCAACGAAAAATAAAAAAGAAACCAGTAAAAATCGCTATTTTTCGCTATTTACGCGGGTTTTCACTATATGGCTGGACTCAGTTATCAAGTTAAATGACTTTTAAACAATCAACTTATTGCTGGATACAATTAGGTGAAGATTGTATAAGATTACTTGAAAATTGAGGGAGTCTTTATTTTAAAATTTGTGTTGAAAATCGATTTGTTCGCTTTTCAGAGTTTTTCGCTAAACGCAGTGGTGTATAAATCGATATCGGAGGAAAAAAGTTGAATTTATCGATATTTAATCGTCTTTATCGGTTATTGATCTTTTTTAAATTATCGATTTTTCACGTTAAGAACCTATCTCTTACGTTGTACAGTGCATGTGCCAAGTTTGATCAGAATCGGTTGGTTGGATCTCCAGTGAAATGGTATCACACAAACAGACACAGAAACATCCTCTGTTTTATATAGAGAGATATGTTGTTACGTTTTCTTAGCTACTGATACAATTAGGTTAAGATTGTATAAGATTACTTGAAAATTGAGGGAGTCTTTATTTTAAAATTTGTGTTGAAATCGATTTTTCGCTTTTCGGGGTTTTTCGCTAAACGCAGTGTAGAAAGAAAAATGAGGTATCCTTGAGCTCATCATGATGTAAGTAAACTACATACCTAGGTTGAGCGATATCGGGGGTAAAAAGTTGATTTTATCGATTTTTAAAAGTATGCAGACACTATTGATAAAAGCATCGTCTTAATTTCTTAATAAAATGACTGTGTATAATCATTCTATCTAATTTTTGACCCAACACTTTTGAACGACAGTGTAAATCTGTTCTCGCCGCCATTGTTGATAATAAAAGTATTGAAAAATTGGCTGCAGTCGTAATATTGCTGATTTCACATCTACTCGACCATCTTCTGCTGCAAATATTTCTGATTTGTTAATTGACGTAGTGGCGAAATTGCTTGAATGTCAAAAGTAGCTGGAAACTCTTTATAGACAACTTCTCAGAGCCAACATTCTTTGCCGTGCAAATTTCGTTAGATGTATTCTTCCCATCATTCAATGGGGACAGATGATGATCCAGTGAGCCAGAAGCGCCAAACATATCATTCGAAGGTGAACTCCTGCATGACACCCCGTTCTTTCAATTCCAAATAAGAGAGAAAGTGCAGAGAT
This sequence comes from Acanthosepion esculentum, assembly GCA_964036315.1. Taxonomy (NCBI): domain Eukaryota; kingdom Metazoa; phylum Mollusca; class Cephalopoda; order Sepiida; family Sepiidae; genus Acanthosepion; species Acanthosepion esculentum. The sequence goes on along the minus strand of OZ038514.1, from coordinate 44,888,478 downwards.
AACCAATGGCGAAAGGTTGTGCTAGCTTTGGGGATGAATAACGCTTATTATTCGGATGTCGGGATTCAGCTGTCTATCATTACTGCTACTGCAGTAGACAAAACTTATGAGTCCACACTAGTTTAGCCTCTTAGGTATTAATAAAATCTATGATCAAAATTTATAGCCGTAGGTTCTTGGAATTTAATTTTGGCTTGAGCCTGGAACCGGAAGTTTTGAACAACGTTTTATTGTGTGCAAATGTGGCTTTATTGTGCAGGATGCGAATTAAATGCTGTTACAAAATTTCAGATGAATTCTACTTTGGTCATTACCTGATCTATGGTTGGATATACGACCAACAACGTATACTATTTATTTTTCAAAGTGTTTTAGTATTTACTGAGAACAATGTCTATTGAAATTAAAAGAAAGTATATAATTCAGCGACATTAAGACGGAGTTAACCGTGGTGAGATTCGAACCCGGGTCTCATGATCAGAAAACGAACGTTTTATGCCTCATCACTTGACAAAGTGCCTAATTGGTCATTACATTGTTGTTTATTGTTAGACTTGGCCAAAATCTTTTAGGCTTTACCGGCAACAATGTCTATAGAATTTAAAAGAAAGTATATAATTGAGCGACATTAAAACGGACTGACCATGGTGAGATTCGAACCCGGGTCTCATGATCAGTAAACGAACGTTTCATGCCTCATCACTTGACAAAGTGCCTCATTCGTCATTACATTGTTGTTTATTGTTGGACTTGGCCGAAATCTTTTAGTATTTACCGGCAACAATGTCTATAAAATTTGAAAGAAAATGGTGTGATATTTGCCAAACAACATAAACTAGTTATTTTTTCAAAGTATTTTACTATTTACCAGAAACAATGTCTATAGAAATTATAAGAAAATCTATAATTGAGAAAATTTAAAACGAACTGACGCCACCTGAGATTTTTAAAGTTGGAAAACAATTTGGAATCAACAGAATATTTATCGAAAGGACAATCGATCGATACAACGAGACCAGAACATCCTCACCCGTGGAATTAGTTTTTATTCAATTAATATTTAAATTATTTTAGCATGGGGTTAATTTACGCATTATGTATTTAAAATAACAGGGGGTTAGGAATTAAACCATATTCTTTTAATTTTCTTGACATTTTAACTTTCTTGTAAGCTGGCTCGGGAAAAGAGTAATTCTTTCAGAAATGGAGATATTTGAAAAAAAATCTCGAGCGCAGTTTTATATTTTAATAAGATTCGATAGCGCCAGAATTCTCTGTCTAAATTACTTCCGCTTTTAATATGTGTAGCATTCAACGATTGTTTTAATTATATCTGAATTTTTACATATATGAGTTGACTGATTAAATAGGTCAATGTCTGATCCTTACCCCCTCCTTCCTCAATATTGAGTATTATAATAAAAAGAAATATAAAAATACATTTTTAAACTCTCTCTCCCCTCTCTAAATTCGATCATGTCTCTCACACTATTCCTCACCACCCTCTATGTCACCTTATATAAGCTTAATACTGGCCGTCAAAAGTGTAAATTTTAAATTCATTTTACGTTTCACCTTTTGAAAGTGAAGTCCGAAGATCCAGAGAAAAATAAAATTCTCTGGTGAAATAAATTATAACAAATGGAGCCTTAAAGTTGTCTGTTTTTCTTTAAATTACATATATATATATATATATATATATATATATATATATATATATATATATATATATATATAGCATAATGAGAAGCCACGTATACTTTCTTAATATGTATATAATATAGAAAAACAACTGAAAAGTTGCAAATTAAAAAAAAATGAATGTTTTTTTTGTGAAAGTATTTATTTATATTTATATATATATATATATATTTGATATTTCAGATCGGCCCCGATCTTTCATCAGAAATGCTTGTTTTCAGAAGTTTGTTTACATTAAGTAGCGTCCGTCGCGAGACGCGGACGTCACGTGATATGGAATGCAAACTGTGTTTGAATATTTCTAACGTAAATCTAACTGTAGTAATATTTTAGATGTTGTTTAAAAATATTTTTTAACTATATCTAACAAAAATTTTTTGTTTAACTATTGAAATATTTATAAAGATTTAAAATACTCAAGTCTTTATTTAACCCTAGTTTATATGTATTTAATTTTAAAATCCAGTATTTTTCTTTTTTTCTGCGTGTGTATGTGGAACTGAAATCAGAATCTATCAATACACATTTACAGTTTGAGTGTCCTGGTTGATTAAAATGTTCAGCTATGGGGGAATAAGGATTTTTTTGACGTATGGTTAGTTTATGGTTGTTGAAATATTATTGTTGGAAACAATACATCTATAATTGTCACTGTTTGAAGAAAACTAAAGATTATGCCATAATAAGTGTATTTTTATGGATTTATTTTTTATTTATCTTTTATTTTGACGTAATTTGCACAAAATGGCAAAATCAAATCAGCTAAGAATTGAGGTGAGGGTACAAATTGAAATCTTATTCAAATAAGGCTAGTCTCAAAGTCAAATTACCAAGATGGGATGCACTATTTGTTCCAAAGGCAAATGGGAACTGGATAAGAGAGCAGCACCAAAAGTGACAACTGCTGCTGAAGAGAAACACTTCATTATTGAGAGGAAAAGAAATAGAAGGAAAACTGCTCCAGAGTTGACAGCTGAATTTAATTTCCCTCGACAACAACCAGTGTGTCACTGTCAACTGTGAAAAACAGACTTAGATCAGCGGGATGCAGATGGGGGTGTGTATAACCATCAAGTAGATATTTACTTGAACCCCACCCCCCACTAATTCACTGATGGAAAAATTATTACCAACAATACACTTTTGAAGGAAAAAAAATATTACCAGCAATACATTGTTTAAAAAATTATTATCAGCAATAAAAATCTTGTAGGCATTAAAAAACCCATTGAGGTTGATATGCCGTAAAACAAAACTTTTATTAATGTGAAAGATATAATTTCAGTTAATACAGTGTATTTGCTTTTATTTTTCAGTTTTTCTCCAGGCTTCTCTTACGACCAAAAAGTTCGTATTTGAATTCGTCGGTAGACAATTCATTTTGCTAAATTACAAATATTTGGTATGACAAACATTATATTTTTCAAAAGTTCATATTTGATTTTGTCTGTGTACAATTCATTTTGCTAAATTACGAATATTTTGTAAAAAAAACAAACCCCATTATATTTGGTTTTCAACATTAACATCTTAGCAAATATTTTAAGATTACTAAAACGTCTGGAGATTTAATTTCGTTCAAACGATCGTAAAACTGAACAATATTCTTCGACTTCTGCAAAGATATTTTATATTGTTTATGGCTTATACATACAGGGGTTGGACAAAATAATTGGAACAGGTGCAAATTCCACTCCTATATTTCAAAGACCTATTATATTAAAAACATTAATTAAAACTTTGTAATTACAGGTGAAATCTATTGTACATACGTTTATTTATCTAATTTACTCTCTTTGTCTTATTTGTTTTTAGAATTTAGTAAAATTTAAGCTAAATGCGTGACCTCTCTGAGTTCGAAAAAGGGCAAATTGTTGGAGCTCGCATGGCAGGAGCCTCGATCACTAAGGTTGCTGAACTGTTTGGTTTTTCAAGAGCGACCATATCAAGAACTATGACGCAAATCGTGAAACCGGGAAAAACCTCTAGCAACCGTAACAATCCGGGTCGGACTTGCAAACGTACTGACAGGGACCGATGTGAATTGAAACGCAATGTGACAAAAAATCATCGGACAAATGCGGCTAAAGTGACTGCTGAGTTGAATAATCATCTGAATAGTCCAGTTTCTACTAAAACTGTTCGTCGTGAGCTCCATAAGGCTGGATATCATGGACGAGCCGCCGTAAGGAAACCTCTTCTCTCCACTCGCAACTTTCAGAAGAGGTTGAAGTGGTGCAGAGATCACAATGCCTGGTCTGCCGACCAATGGAAGCAAGTCATATTCTCAGATGAGTCCAGTTTTTCTCTTTTCCCAACTTCAGGGCGAGTTTATGTGTGGAGGCTGCCCAAAGACGCTTACAACCCTGACTGCCTGCTTCCAACAGTGAAGCATGGAGGTGTATCAGTGATAGTTTGGGCCGCCATATCATAGAAATGTCTGCGTCCAATAGTTGCCCTACATGGTAGAACCAACAGCAAAGATTATCTGAACATTTTGGGAAATCATATTCATCCAATGGCCCAGACTTTATTCCCTGATTGTGACTGCATCTTCCAAGACGATTATGCTCCAATACATACCGCTCGAGTGGTTAAGAATTGGTATGAAGAGCATAAAAGTGAGCTAGAACATATGGAGTGGCCTCCCCAATCTCCAGATATCAATATTATTGAACATTAGTGGTGCATTTTGGAGTGACAGGTCTGGAGCCGCTATCCTCCACCGTCGTGTCTTAAAGAGATAGAGCAATTGTTAATGGAAGAATGGCTGAAAATTCCTGTGGATGAAGTCAGGAAGCTGTATGATTCCATTCCTAGAGGTATTAAAGCCGTATGTGAGGCTAAAGGAGGACCAACTCCATATTAAATAAATTTTCTTTGAATTTTACAAGTGTTTCAATTATTTTGTCCAACCCCTGTAATTGGCAGAGAATTGACCATTCAACAAGACAAGGATCCCAAGCACTCTTCTGGATTATATCAAAATTGTCTTTCGTCAAGAAAAAGGAACAAAATTGGAAACTTTATGGCTCTGATTAAACAATATATTCGGTTGGCCAATATTTAAAGGCAATACAGGGTGTTGCAGCATAAACTAACACTTGACAGAAAAAGAAATGGGCAATAAAAACAAAAGTTGTATATGCAGAGACCCGACAGTTTGACAACTAACTAACGTTTTTCTCTCTGACCTTTTCCAGGATGGAATATGAGCGCAGAGCAGCGGTAGTAGCTTCTTTTCGCGTCGGGAAGAAGTCTGCGGAAGTGATGGCCTGGTTTGGGTTCAAGAGGACCATGGTCATGGACGTTTGGAGGAAGTGGAAGGCGTGTAAGAACAAGGACGAGTTTACTGCCAAACGAAAGGCCCACAACGTTCTTGCTTCGGTCGTTAGGACCGACGTGTTCGTCGCCGCAGTCAAGAAGACACTCGACAATGATGGAAGCCAGAGCTACGCCAAGATCGCCGCTGACATGGGCTGTCACAAGTCGACGATCTGCCGAACGATCAATAAGGACATTGGTTACTCTTCTTACCGCAAGTCTCACAACATGCTCATCACGAATGTCTCCAAGGATTCGAGGAAGGTCAAGGCGGCGGCTTTACTGAACGAGCTCAAGCACGGGTCCGCCGAGATGCCGAGGTTCTTCTCTGATGAAAAGAATTTCATCCGGGACCAGACGAGCAACAGGCAGAACGACAGGTGGATCTTCAAAGACATCGAGGTGGTTCCCGTTGTGAAGCATACGAAGTTTCCCTCCTCCGTCATGGTCCTTGGCGTCATCTCCAGCGTGGGGGACGTCATGCCCCCGTTCTTTTAAAAGAGCCTGAGACTCACCGCTGAGATCTACCAGGAGATGCTGAGGAACGTGGTGAACATGGACGAGATCGCCGCCAGACGCCCCTATGTCTTCCAGCAGGACTCCGCTCCTGCACACAAGGCCAATACGACCTAGGCGTGGCTGCTCAACAATGTTCCTCACCACTGGTTGCTGGACTTGTGGCCGCCCTCCTCTCCCGACTGCAACCCCCTTGACTATTTTTTCTGGGGCGTGATCGATGCCAAGACCAACAAGCACGCCCGCAACACAGTCGATTCTATGAAGACTGCCATCATGGAGGCGTTCGCCGCTATAGACAAGGACATGGTCGCCAAAGCTTGTGACTCATTTCGCGCCCGCTTTGAGATGGTCGTCGCCGCCGGTGACGGTTACATTGAAAAATAATGTAGTACGTAACTCTAACTGTTGCTAAATAAACTGTCGGGTCTCTGCATATAAAATAGCTTTTATTGCCTATTTCGTTTTCTTTTTGTCAAGTGTCGGATTTTTCTGCAACACCCTGTATATTGCTCAATAAAGTTGACATGAATGCATCTGAGTTTTGGCCAGCGCAGTATCTTATTCAATAAAATTAATATCAGCAAGAAATATATATTATTACTTAATTGAACGAACCAACTTGCTTCCAACCTAATATGTGTCCAGTAAAATTAATGATAGAAGGGGGTTGTCTTTCCATTTACTGGGCTTATTCGACCTATACACCGAGACGATTCTGAGAGACGTCCTACCAGGATTCATTATTTAGGTCACATAATGAGGAAGGAGGGCTGGGAAAATCTGATACTCACGGGGTAGATAGAGGACAAGAAGGACAGAAGAAAAAAACGCATCACATACTTAATAAGCTTGAGTAAATGGATGGTGGAATAGGGTTTATTAGAAATAAGAGAAAGACAAATTTTATTAAGAGCTACAAGGGGAAGAAAGCTGTGGAGGGCTATGATCACCTGAGGGGAGACGTATATAGAAGAAAAATGATCTTGACTGAATGTATTGCGGAAAAGAGCTTAAAACAAATACAAGAAAAACAAAGTTTATTGAGAGCCACAAGAAACAGGAAGTTGTGGAGAGCCATGATTACCTGAGGGGACAGGCACATAGAAGATGAAGAATGAGCTTGACTAAATGTGCTGCGAAACAGAGTTTAAAAGGGATACCAGAAAGACAAAGTTTATTTAGAGCTAAAAAAAAAGAAGTTGTGGAGAGCCATGATTAAATGAGGGGACAGGCACATAGAAGATGAAGAATGAGCTTGGTTAAATGTATTGCGTAACAGGGTTTAAAAGAGATACCAGAAAGACAAAGTTTATTTAGAGCTACAAAAAAGGACGTTGTGGAGAGCCACGATTACCTGAGGGGACAGGCACATAGAAGATGAAGAATGAGCTTGGCTAAATGTATTGCGTAACAGGGTTTAAAAGAGATACCGGAATGACAAAAAATATTTAGAGCTACGAAAAAAGGAAGTTGTGGAGAGCCATGATTACCTTAGGGGAGAGGCACGTAGAAGAAGAAGAATGAGCTTGACTAAATGTATTGCGGAACTGGGTTTAAAAGAATTACCAGAAAGATAAAATTTATTTAGAGCTACAAGGGACAGGAAGTTGTGGAGAAAGTATATCCTGAGGTGACACGACTCTTACAGAAGAATAAGGCCAACCAAAAATTTACGAAGATCTCATGATAATTAGTCGGGAATATTATCAAGGAATTTATGAAAAGACATAATTACCGATGGCCTTAAGGAATATTGAATTAAATAATACATGTTGCGTAATAAAGAAAAAAATAAAACTTATTTATATTTGTATTTACTTAAACGAACAAAGTTTTGGTTAACCAAATATATATATATATATATATATATATATATATATATATATATATATATATATATATATATATATATATATATATATATATATATATATTTGTGTATTTAGGCAGCAATCCTTCTTTCAAGCACATTTCATTAAAAACGACTGACAAGGTGCTTTTAATTAGTTTTTTATATAATTTCTCGTGCAATCTAATAAAGTTTTTCTTTTCAGAGGATAAATTATATAAAAATTGTCCGAATGTTCTTTTTATCCGAGCGCTTTCGGCTATACATTTAGCCATTATCAAGGATTATATTTCAACTGTTAGAATTAGAAATAGTTTGTTATGTGTATGTTTTATAAAGTGATTCATTTTTTTTTTGTTTCAAAACACGGTCAAGATATTATGTCCATGTTCAAAGTTAATATTATTAAGTGTATTTCTAATTTTTATATAATTTATCCTCTGAAAAGAAAAACTTTATTAGATCGCACGAGAAATTATATAAAAAACTAAATAAAAGCACCTTGTCAGTCGTTTTTAATATATATATATATATATATATATATATATATATATATATATATATATATAAGCGTTTCACCCCAAGCAAGGTGGGAAGCCACTAGCATGCAAGGGGTTACAGAGAGTTGGAGCGAGAGCAAATACGAGTGATAGAGGAAAGGATGAAGAGAAGGATAGGGGATAGATCAAGGCATCTGGAGACGTCGATTGACATTACATTTGAATAGTTGGCGATTATAGCTATTAGGGAAACAAAAAAGGGAGAGGGAGTTCCACAGGCGAGAGGTGCGAGACATGAAGCTATTGGAGTAGAAGAGACGGTTACATTTAACAGTTTCGACAGTGAAAGGGTGAGAGCGAGATGTCAGCCTAGTTGAACGCTTAAATTCATGAAGTCCGGGAACCAGGGAAAGCAGCTCATCGGAGCAGTTACCGTGAAAGTATTTGTAAAAAAAGACAGAGGGAGGCGACGGCACGTCTGTGAGAGAGTGACTGCAGACGAGATGCCAGATCAGGGACAATTAAGTTGCATCTTGACTTTTTGACTTGTATCGTTTATCACCCGGGTCGCGTTGAACCGGCTTCCTCCCGAGCAAGTACAGCATCTAGGACCATCGCTGCCCACGCCCGTCGATCCTGAGTCAGGTCAAACGAAATGACGAGCCACTCGCGATTCCATCGTCGAAGACCAACTACTTGCGGACCCGATAATACTGCTAAGTCATCCTTGATCGTGATAGCCACCAGGTGTCTGTTCCGGTAACCTACAGCCTCGGGTCGCTCTGTCAATGCCTGTGAAAAATCTGCGGCAAACAGGGCGTTTCTTTTCCCCGGGTAGGACTTGGGAGCCTTCCTTTAATCAAATCCCAGTGAATCTTCCTTTATGAGTGATAGAACTAATTACGTTGCATGTCCGTCTCTGGATCTTATCAAGAACCTTGAGACAAACATAAGGGGCACAAGACCATATATGGCAGCAATACTCCATGTAAGGGCGAATAGTTGATTTGTAGATTTGAAAGATCGACTCCGGCGAGAAAAGTTTCCTGCCGCGGCACAGGGAGCCGACTTTCCTAGCGGTGGACGAAGCTATTGACTCAATGTATTCGTTCCATCTCAGGTCAGCAGTGAATGTGAGGCCGAGTAGTCGCAAAGAGGTGCTCTCGTGGAGTTGAGTGTCAGACATTCAAATGCGGGTGCGGGCAGGGATGGTTATCGGTGGTGAGTAATAGAGAGCAGTTTTGTTTTTGAAACGTTAAAGTTAACGGGTTTCGGGTTACTGATAGTGAAAGCATACTTACAGAATGGCGAGTTTTTCTAAATTATAAAACACATATGGAGGTAGCGTCTCCAACAGATTTGAACCAAGTTTACTGCAATAAAAAAAAAAGAACAAAATATATTATTTACAAAAACAAGGCAATTCATCACAATGAGAATATCTCTTTCTCTTTCTCTCTCTCCCTCGCACCCTCTCGCTCTTTTTCTCTCTATCTCTCTTTCTTTCTCACTACCTTTCTCTCTTTCTCTTTCTCTCTGTATTGCTTTCTCTCTCTCTCTCTTTCTTTCTCTCTCTTTTTCTCTCTCTATCGGTTTCTCTCACTTTCTCTCACTTTCTTTCTCTTCTCTTTCTCTTTTTTTCTCTTTTCTCTCTCTCTTTCTCTCTCCCTTTCTCTTACTCGCTCTTTTTCTCTCTCTCTCTCTCCCTTTCTCTCACTATCTCTCTTTCTTTCTCTCTACCTCTCTCTCTTTCTTTTTCTCTTTCTCTCTCTTTTTATCTCTATCTTTCTCTTTCTCTTCTCTTTCGCTCTCATTTTTCTCTCTTTTTCTCTCTCCCTATCTCTCTCTTTCTCTTTCTCTCTCTTTTTCTCTCTCTCCCTTTCTCTCTTTCTCTCCTTAGCTCTCTTTCTTTCTTTCTTTCTTTTCTCTCCTTTCTTTCCTTTCTCTCTCTCTCTCTTTTTCTCTCTCTCTCTCTCTGTCTTTATCTATCTCTCCCCCTTTATTTTCAGAATAATTTAATATCAGAGTTCTTATTTTACACTATTTACATTGTTCAGACTGTTGTCCCCATATTTATTGTCATATTCACGACGTTTCGGCGTTGAAATTTCTAACCGAACATATGGCCAGGTGTTGGTTAAAGTAATCCAGTGACTTGACCCGAAGAGTCGTGAGTTCAATACCAGACCGAGCGGAGGTAAACAAAACTTAGGAGAGATGAGTTACTAAAAGGGAATTAACTGACAACTAAATGTACAACGGCCGTAGCTCATGAATATGGTGATAAAGATGAGGACAAGAGTCCGAGCGATGTAAACAGTGTAAATAATTAAAATACATCATCTCAGAAATATAGACAGATCCTGAAGAAAGCCACGGCGTACAACGGTCGAAACGACGTGTATATGACAATAAAGATAGGGACAAGAGTCCGAACAATGGAAATAGTGTAAATAGTTACACTACCTTATCTCAGAAATTTAGACAGATCCTGAAGAAGGCCAGAGCATACAACGGCCGCAGCTACAGAAAAATAGTAATAAAGATGAGGACAACAGTTCGAACGATGTAAACAGTGTAAATACTTAAAATACCTCATCTCAGATCCTGAAGAAAGTCACAGCGTACAACGGTTGAAACGACGTGAATATGACAATAAAGATAGGGATAAGATTCCGAACAATGTAAATAGTGTAAATAACTACAATAGCTCATCTTAGAAATATAGACAGATATAAACTCCTATTTGGTGTTGTTATCCTATTACACGTCCTTACAGGCGCTTTTTATAACTATGGAGACTAAACCACCCCTATTGTACTAAGTAGTCTCTAACCCTACGTTTCATCCACCCTTTAACACATCTTTTTTTTTCAATCCTGGTAAGCGTCTAGCTACCGCCTGCAACAGAAAATCCTGGTGGGGGAACCGGTTTAGTTGCCGATGACGCCACAATGGGTCAGGTAGTATTGGTTTAGAAAGAAACTGTAGGGATCTCAAGTAAACTTAAACATAGTAGACCTTTTGTCTACTCCATATGTTAGTTTTCTTTCAACTATAATGAGTTGATAATTATTTATTTATTTATTACTATTAGGCCATCGAATTATTTTAGTCGGTAAATGACAAAACGGGGAAAGAAATCTAGATAAATTAGTAAGAGTTAATTTATAGTGAATGATTAATCTGCGGCCGTTTTACGCTCAGGCCTTCTTCAGGATCTGTCTATATTTCTGAGATAAGGTAGTGTAACTATTTACACTATTTCCATTGTTCAGACTCTTATCCCTATCTTTATTGTCATATTCACGGCGTTTCGACCATTGTACGCTGTGGCTTTCTTCAGGATCTGTCAATATTTCTGAGATAAGGTAGTGAATGGTTTTGTGAATTAACGTAAATGGAGGATAGAAGTTATGTACGTGTGTAAATACATGTGTGTGTGCGTATTTACATTTATGTGTGGATGCGGGAACGTACATGCAGTTGATTTGCGTGTGTGTGTGTGTGTGTGTGTGTGTGTGTGTGTGTGTGTGTGCGCGTGCGTGCGTGCGTGTGTGTGTGTGTGTGTGTGTGTGTGTGTGTGTGTGTGTGTGTGTGTGCGCGTGCGTGCGTGCGTGTGTGTGTGTGTGTGTGTGTGTGTGTGTGTGTGTGTGTGTGTGTGTGTGCGCGTGTGTGTGTGTGTGTGTGTGTGTGTGTGTGTGTGTGTGTGCGTGTGTGTGTGTGTGTGTGTGTGTGTGTGATTTTGTTTGAATAAGAGTATAAGGTGAACATTACAGATTCACCTGATAGAATAGGGAATTTCCTTTGGGTTGGGTTCGCGTGTAGGCTTAGTTAAAGATATGGTATCGCTGTGGGATTAGTATTTAATATGTAGAACATGGGCTTAAACAATGCAATAAAGATTGGCTCCCTGTGCCGAGCCAGGAAATTTTTCTCCCCGGAATCGATCCTCCAAATCTATAAATCGACCATTCGCCCTTGCATTGAGTATTGCTGCCATATATGGTCTGGAGCCCCTGCTGTTTGCCTCAGGGTTCTTGATAAGATCCAGAGACGGATATGCAATGTAATTGGCCCTGATCTGTCATCTCGTCTGCAGTCGCTCTCTCACAGACGCGCCGTTGCCTCGCTCTGTCTTTGTTACAAATACTTTCACGGTAATTGCTCCGATGAGCTGCTTTCGCTGGTTCCCAGGCCTCATGAATTTAAACGTCCTACGAGGCTGGCATCCCGTTCCCACCCCTTCACCATTGAAACTGTTAGATGTAGACGTCTCTTCTACTCCAATAGCTTCATGTCTCGCACATCTCGCCTGTGGAACTCCCTTCCTTATTCCTGTTTCCCTGACAAATACAATCTCCAACTATTTAAGTGTAGCGTCAATCGACATCTCCAGTTGCCTTGATCTATCCACTTCCCTTCTCCACATCCTTTCACCTTTCATTCCTATCTGCTCTCGCTCCAAATCTTCTGTAACCCCCTTGCCTTGATCGATCCACTATCTTTCTCCACATCCTCTCCTTTGCCACTCCCATCTGCTCTTCCTCCAAACCTTCTGTAACCCCCTAGCCTTGATCGATCCACTATCTTTCTCCACATCCTCTCCTTTACCACTTCTATCTGCTCTTCCTCCAAACCTTCTGTAACCCCTTGCGTGCTAGTGGCTTCCAGCCTTGCTTGGGGTGAAAAGCTTTAAAAAACAAAACAAAAGAAAACAGCTCCTCTCGTTATGAATTCCGGAAGTAGATAAAATCTAAACCGGATATAGTAAAAAGACACCACTATATTGTGAAGGAGCGTGAAAAGCCCTGTTTTCATTGGCTGACGCTGACTGGAGTATGTCAATAAGAACGGTCGAAGTACGGCCTTGCTAGGCAATCAGTTACTGTCCGCCCTTGATAATATATTGTACATATGGGGACTAGTTAGTATTTTCATAGAGACATGGAGGGATTATGGTGTGTGTGCTGAGAAAGATATGTAAGAAAGTGTTGTTTTGGTGCAAGGAATATTGTTAGTATGATTGGGTCAGCGTTTGTGTCTAGCTAAGTTTAAAGTTACGACAGAAGACCGACCACTTCCTCATTTCGGCCTTGTGCCACATTTTCTGTTTTTACGGGAATAAATATTGCAAACAGTTACTGTTTTTGCAATGTCGCGGTGCGTAGCACGACGCTTTCAAGGAGGCGGCCTGTTTCATCGAGAATCAGGTCGGGGTTGCTGTTGGAGCCGATATGATGCGAAACCCAAAATCGGCGATGAGGACAGTGCATCACTCATGACCATCCTTGATACATCGAAAATTTAGGATTTAACAATTCATTCTTACATTTGACAATAGAGTTACTCTTATAGATAAAATCCTACATTACTTATACAGGAATTATAACTACTGCTGTTATATAATTACTTATATATGGCCGTCATGATTTGACCTTATGGAGCGCATTAGCTTTCTTGAATTTTTTTTACTTTTAATGAGTAAAAAAAAAAATTTCTGATCTACACACGATAAAATACAATATATCAATTTTAGATTTCACATGCAGAAAATATAAAAATTACAATAGCAAAATTATTTTAAAATGGCCATCATGATTTCTGTTGAGTTAGCTTTCTTTAAGTATCTTTACTTTTAATAATTTTAAAAGCTTAATTTTTTTCTTACAGGCAACAAGAGACTTCATAGAAAACATAAAAGTAGAAAATGGCTCTCTCTATATAAAATGAGCACAATTTCAATATGGCCGCCATTTTTGAGCGGCACGGATCATTTTTACATTCTCTGGATATTTTTACTTTTAATGATTTTAAATTCTGAATTATTTCTTGCATAAAATAATTGTATACATAAAATACTTATACAGCAAAGATAACCAATGCAAATGACTTAATTATGGCCGCCATTTTTTACTGTACGAGTTGTGCTAACCTTCCTGCGTCATTTCTACTTTTAAGGATTTTAAATTCTGAAGCATTTCATTCATAAAATAAAATACTTTATTATATATATAAAAAAATATTAGCTTACTTATACAGCAAACATATACAATGCAATTGCAAAATTACTTAACTATGGCCGCCAGGTTTTGACGGTACAGGTTGTGTTAACTTTCTGGGATTATTTCTAATTTTAATGATTTAAACTTTTAATTCTTTCTTATATAAACAATATAGTTAATTGTAAACATAAAAATACTAGCTTACTTATTCAGCAAACATAGTCAATGTAATTGCAAAATAACTTAATTATGGCCGCCATTTTTTTTATTTCCCTGTTAGCTTTCTCGAATTATTTCTACTTTTCATTATTTTAAATCCTGAACTCTGTCTTACATAAAATAACAGAGTTAATTATATGCAGATAATACAGCAAACATAACCCAGGCAAATGACTCAATCATGGCCGCCATTTTTTCACGGTACGGATTGTGTCAACTGTCTTACCTTATTTCTACTTTTAATGATTTTAAATTCTGAATTATTTCTTACAGAAAAACAATAGAGTTAACTGTGTAGATAAAAAAAAACTAGCTTACTTATACAGAAAACACAATCAATAAAATTACAACATGCCTTAAATATGTCCGCCATTTTTTGACAGTATGGCGTGTGTTAACTTTTTAGTTCGACTTTCAATGACTTTTAATACCTTTATTCTTTCCTACTGCGAACAAGAGACTTCTTTGAAGATAAAAAATACAAGTTTACTCTAAATAGTTATAATGAGTACAATTTTAAAATAACTTAAATATGATCGTCTTTGTATGATCAGCGTTGGTTATTTTTACATGTAAAGATTTGAAATTCAGAAGCTTTTCTTACATAGAATAATAGAGTTAATTCTATATAGAAATATGCTAGCTTACTCATGCAGAAAATCTTACCAATACAATGAGTAAATTAATAGGCAGTCTGGCTCGTGCTAGCTTCCTTAGGATGTTTTTTTTTTACTTATAATGATTTCAAAAGCTGAATTCTTTCTTACACGCGACAATGTAGAGATGAAATATCCGAGCTTGCTCTCTTTAGTTTTACTTTTAATGATTTTAAAAACTTAATTCCTTTTCAAAAGCTAAAAATGAATTAATTGGAAAGATAAAAATCACAGAACACTCTACAGTAACTGTCTATATCTCTCAGATGAAGTATTATGATTGCTTGCATTATTTGCATTATTTAGACTGTTATCCTCATCATCTTCATTGCCATATTCACAACGTTTCGGCCGTTGTAAGCTCCGGCCTTTTTCAGGAGATTGAATCTCTGAGATGGGGTATTATGATTACTTACATTATTTACATCATTCGGACTGTTATCCTCATATTCATTGCCATATTCACGTTTCGGCGATTGTACCTCCCGGCCTTCTTCAAATGATTGGATCTCTGAGATGAGGTATTATGATTACTTGCATTATTTACATAATTCGGACTGTTATCCCCATCATCTTCATTGCCATAGTCACACCCCGGCCTTCTTCAGATGTTTGGAATTTCGAACCGAAACTTTTATTTCGTCCACCGGGATAGATAGTTCTATTTCCACGTGCCATGCCTCTTCTGGATGTCTCAGTTATTTCCCTTTAACTCAACTCTCCAAGATTTGGTTCACCACTGCTGTGGCCTGGTATTGAACTCACAACTCTTTGGGTCTAGTCACTGGATCTAACCAACGTCTTTATCCACTGGGCCATGTATCCTTGAGAAATGTTGTGAAGATGAGGATAACAATCCGAATAATGTAAATAATGTAAGTAATCATAATACCTCATTTCAGAGATCCAATCACCTGAAGAAGGCCGGAGCGTACAACGGCCGTAACGTTGTGAATATGGCAATGAAGATGATAAATAAAAGTCCGAATAATGTAACTAATGTAAGTAATCATAATACCTCATCTCAGAGATCCAATCACCTGAAGAAGGCCGGAGCGTACAACGGCCGAAACGTTGTGAATATGGCAATGAAGATGAGAAATAAATGTCCGAATAATGTAAATGATGTAAGTAATCATAATACCTCATCTCAGAGATCCAATCACCTGAAGAAGGCCGGAGCGTACAACGGCCGAAACGTTGTGAATATGGCAATGAAGATGAGAAATAAATGTCCGAATAATGTAAATAATGTAAGTACTCTACAGTAAGTTTTAAAAGTTTCATAACTTTTTTATATTACGACCTTCCCTATGTCATCACTTCTCATCTCGTTATC
The DNA here is from genome assembly GCA_964036315.1 of Acanthosepion esculentum. NCBI lineage: Eukaryota > Metazoa > Mollusca > Cephalopoda > Sepiida > Sepiidae > Acanthosepion > Acanthosepion esculentum. The sequence goes on along the minus strand of OZ038514.1, from coordinate 44,872,366 downwards.
TATGCTGATGACACAATTATTTACTACTTTCTTAATGATAAGTGTGATCGGCTCGATAAGCTCAAGTTAACAAAGATGACCTACAATCCATTGTTAACTGGGACAAGAAATGACATGTCAAGTTTAACACCTCCTTTTAATTGTCTGGGGTAATTTTTTTCCTTCAATCAGCAATGCTGATGCTAACCTCCGGTGAGAATAACTCGTGGTGCCTTCTCGGGCTGAAGTTTTCCGTTGGCATGGTCGGCTGTTATTTGGTTCACTGTGTCGTGCTAGACACTTTTTTCTCACCTAAATTTATCTTACATATTTATAAGTCTACCATTCGTCCATGTATTTAATTTGCTACATCTATTCCAATGCTTCTGCTGTCGATTGGGAGAATCTTGATAAAATACAAATCAGCATCTGTAATGTTATCGGCCCTTACCGTGACATCCCGGCTCCAGTCACTTTTCCACCGCCGTCATGTGGCTTCCCTTCTGTAAATATCTTCATGATAATTTATCTAATGGTTTTTCGAGATTACGAATTTAAACGTGCTTGTAGATTGGCAGTTAGGTCTCATCTTTTTCCAGTTGAAATTGCTAGATGTAAACGTAAATTCTGCTCTAACATTTTTTTCTCGCGCACTGCTCGCTCCCGAATTCTTGCTTTCATATTGTTATGGGTCCTTACCTATAACTACAGAATGAACTCTTCCTAACACTATGTATACTACGCCTCTCAAGAGAGAGAGAGAGAGACGAATCGAGTCGAATCAATAGTAGTTCACTCCAAATCAGACTGATAGTCATACTAACACCTTCGACATCTTGTATTATTATTCTGTGTAATATATCTTCGTTATTTCTACTCTTGTCTTCGTGTTGTTATTCCTTGGTCCTAACCTTGGACCATAACAATAGCTTCATGTTTTATCTATCTATCTATCTATCTATCTATCTATCTATCTATCTATCTATCTATTATGGGTCATTACCTATAACTACAGAATGAACTCTTCCTAACACTATGTATACTACGCCTATCAAGAGAGACGGACGAATCGAGTCGAGCCGATAGTAGTTCACTCCAAACCAGACTGACAGTCATACTAACACATTCCACATCTTGTATTATTATTCCGTGTAATATATCTTCGTTATTTCTATTCTTGTGTTCGTGTTGTTCTTCCTGGGTCCTAACCTGGACCATAACACTATCTTCATGTTTTATCTATCTATCTATCTATCTATCTATTATGGGTCATTACCTATAACTACAGAATGAACTCTTCCTAACACTATGTATACTACGCCTCTCAAGAGAGAGGGACGAATCGAGTCGAGCCGATAGTAGTTCACTCCAAACCAGACTGACAGTCATACTAACACCTTCCACAACTTGTATTATTATTCCGCGTAATATATCTTCCTAATTTCTACTCTTGTCTTCGTGTTGTTCTTCCTTGGTCCTAATCTGGAACATAAGACTATCTTCATGTTTTATCTATCTATTTTCATGTTTTATCTATCTATCTATCTATCTATCTATTATGGGTCCTTACCTATAACTAGAGAATGAACTCTTCCTAACACTATGTGTACTACGCCTCTCAAGAGAGAGAGACGAATCGAGTCGAGCCGATAGTAGTTCACTCCAAACCAGACTGACAGTCATACTAACACCTTCCACATCTTGCATTATTATTCCGTGTAATATATCTTCGTTATTTCTACTCTTGTGTTCGTGTTGTTCTTCCTTGGTCCTAACCTGGAACATAACACTATCTATCTATCTATCTATCTATTATGGGTCCTTACCTATAACTACAGAATGAATTCTTCCTAACACTATGTATACTACGCCTCTCAAGAGAGAGAGAGAGACGAATCGAGTCGAGCCGATAGTAGTTCACTCCAAACCAGACTGACAGTCATACTAACACCTTCCACATCTTGCATTATTATTCCGTGTAATATATCTTCGTTATTTCTACTCTTGTGTTCGTGTTGTTCTTCCTTGGTCCTAACCTGGACCATAACACTAAATGCAACATCAATGCCTTTCTGAATGCCGTTTTAATTCTCCTTTCTCCTCACTAAAGTTTCTCACTTTCTTTCAATCCCCAATAATTAAATTGCGTCTCCGTGACATTGTCGCATTGCTTGGTGTGAAATGATTTATGAAAATTAATAGAAAATGGTACAAAGTTTAATAATAGCGATTAAAACGAGGTTAAAACTAAAAGAGAGAAGAACAAAAAAGGGAGTAACGAAAAGGGAGAGGAATAAAATGGGGAGTATAAAAAGAAGAGTAAAAAAAAGAAAATAAAAACAGAGAGTAGAAAAGAGAGTAGAAAAATGAGACTAGAAAAAAAAGAGATTAGAAAAAGGAGAGTAAGGAAAAAGGAGAGTAACAAAAAAGGAGAGTAACAAAAAGTAGAGAATCAAAAAGGAGACTATAAAAAGAAGAGTAAAAAAAGAGTTAACTAAAGAGAAGAGTAACAAAAAGGAGAGTAACAAGAAAGTGTGAGACAAAAATGGAGAGTATCAAAAATGGAAACTATAAAAAGCAGAGTAACAACAAAAGAGAGCAACAAAAAGAAGATTATAAAAAAATATAGAAAAGAAGAGTAAAAAAAGAGATCATCAAAAAAGGAGAATATAGAAGGGAGTGTAACAACAAAAGAAGGTCACAAAAAGATCATCAAAAAACGAGAATATAGAAAAAGAGAGTAACAAAAAAGAGAGTAACAAAAAGAGATCATGAAAAAATGAGAGTACAGAAAAGGAGAGTAACAAAAAGAGAGTAACAAAAAGGAGATCATCATAAAAGGAGAATATAGAAAAGGAGAGTAACAACAAAAGAGAGTAAGAAAAAGAGATCACCAAAAAAAGGATGATATAGAAAAGGAGAATAAAAAAGAGAGAAACATAAAGAAGTAATCAAAAAAGGAGAGTAACAAAAAAGACAGTAACAAATAGGAGATCATCAAAAAAGGAGAGTAGAAAAAAGGAGAGTAACAAGAAAGTGAGTAACAAAAAGGAGATCATCGAACAGGAGAATAGAGAAATGGAGAGTAACAAAAAAGCGAGTAACAAAAAGGAGATCATCAAAAAGGAGAGTAGAGAAAAGGAGATAAAAAAATAAAGTAACAAAAAGGAGAGAAAAGGAGAGTAATAAAAAAGAGAGTAACAAAAGGAGATCATCAAAAAAGGAGAATAAAAAAAGGAGAGTAACAAAAAAGAGAGTAACAAAAAGGAGACCATCAAAAAAGGAGAGTAGAGAAAAGGAGAGTAACAAAAAAGAGAGTAAAAAAAGGAGATTATCAAAATGAGAATATAGAAAAGGAGAATATAGAAAAGGAGCGTAACAACAAAAGACAGTAACAAACAGGAGATCATTCAAAAAGGAGAGTAACAAAAAAGAGAGTAACAAAAAGGAGATCATTTAAAAAGGAGTGTAGAAAAAAGGAGAGTAACAAGAAAGAGATTAACAAAAAGGAGATCATCTAAAAAGGAGAATATAGAAAAGGAGAGTAACAACAAAAGAGAGTAAGAAAACGAGATCATCAAAAAGGGAGAATAGAGAAAAAGAGAGTATCAACAAAAAAGGAGTTCATCAAAAATGCTGAATACAGAAAGGAGAGTAACAAAAAGGAGAGTAACAAAAAAAGAGAGTAACACAAAGGAGATCATCAAAATGAGAATATAGAAAAGGAGAGTAACAACAAAAGACAGTAACAAAAAGGAGATCATTATAAAAGGAGAATATAGCAAACGATAACAACAAAAGAGAGTAACAAATATTTTTTGCGTGTTTTTCTCATTTACGTTCACACGTGTTAGTGGATTTGTGTTAGGGATGAAATGAGTAAAAATGAAAATATTTACTGTACTTACAGTTCTTCAAGGTGAGGTAAATGTGCAAGCGCATAATTTGGCAGTTGCGATATTCTGTTCACGCTGAGATCCCTGCAAAATAAAAAATGTAAGACTCGTAAATATAGTGACGGAAGTAAATTAACTTTTTTCTTTGATTATCAAATATATTTCTCTTCTTTCATTGTTCACGCGCCTAATAAAGTTTTTATCTTAGTCTTTCACTCTCAGTAACCCCCCACCCCGCATGTTAGTGGATTTGTTGCCTTGCTTTGGGTTAAATGATAAATATATATATATATATATATATATATATATATATATATATATATGCTTGCGGAGGTTGTGAAGTCTCACACTTACGCACACATCCATACTAATATATACACTTAACACACATCATACACACTCACAACGAACGAAATGATAACATACACTTAACACAGACACATGCCCTTCGCAGGAACGAATAAAACTGTCAAAATGACCAAGGGAATTCAGAGTAGCATGAATCTAGCCAGCCTCTATCCTAAAAAAAAAAAAAACTTAGAAGAGGCCGTTTGACCAACACAAGGAATGACCAAAATTAACCTCTAAAAAACAAATGAAAACTACGGGAAAAATACATTTTCTTCAGAATGTCATTCATTCCTGTAGATCACTGTTACTAACAAGCAGAAGTTTTTTTCTCTCCTGATGATGATGGCCATGCTGGCCGAAACTAGTCGATTAATCTAATGGAAATAATAAACCAAAAAAATATTTTTATTGTTCAAAACACACACACACACACACACACATATATATATATATATATATATATATATATATATATATATATATATACATATATATAAATTAACAGGATTAGAGAGGTCACTTATTGTTCGATTCACAAACCTCCCAGGTCTTTCGAACAGGAGTAGAGGTTTATCCCTTGATTCCTGTTTAGGATTGGGTTTCCGGTTCCTTCTAATGTCTGCTTCAGTTCTGCACCCCTAAAACTTGTTCATTCCTACGCTAATATATGTCCACACTCTACCATGAGTGACCTTGGGCCTTGTATTGCGTGAACATTAGTAAAAACAAATATATATATATATATATATATATATATATATATATATATATATATATATATATAAGGACATTTATAATATGTTTAACGTTCTTTTTATAGATACAAGTATTTAATCAAATGCTCTGTTTTATAATAAACAGTATTAAATTCAGGCCGGTAAATGTTATTTAATACTGTTTATTATAAAACAGAGCATTTACTTAAATACTTGTATCTATAAAAAGAACGTTAAACATAATATAAATGTCTTTAAATAAATTGTCGGACTATGTCCAATTCAAAATTATATATGACGTCATTTGTTTACATTTGATACGCTAGAGCAGATATGAATAGAAGAGATTCATGGAAGATTTAAGTTTAAAGATAGTAAAATCGACCTTGCTAACCAGACGCTCATCTGTGGCCGAACGGTTAAGGCACATCACGCGAAATGATGGTTCCGTATAGGATACAGGTTCGATTCCTGTCGGAGAACGAAAATTTTCTATGAAAATTTCTCGGACATTCAGGTAAATGTTATTTAATACTTTTTATTATAAAACAGAGCATTTGCTTAAATACTTGTATCTATAAAAAGAACGTTAAACATATTATAAATGTCTTTAAATAAATTGTCGGACTATGTCCAATTCAAATATATTACCAAGATTCTAACTGACGATGGGTTGAGAGGCAACTGTAAAGAGCGATGGAAATAAAAAGAAAAGTTATACAACCCCCCCCCCCCGAAAAATGTTAAGTTATAAAACTCAGAAATAAAGGGATAAGTTACACAAAATGAAAAACCCCCAGAAAAAAAAAGTTTTAGTTATAAATGCTAAAAAAAAAAAACACTAAGAAACTATTAAATGAAACTAATGAAAATTGTCGGTGTGTGTAGCGGTTATTGGTTCGATGTATGACAGCAAACTCTGGACAATCTCCTGAAAGATAAAGAGACTTAAAACAACAGAAACTACAGAAGGATGATGAGGATACTATGGACCAAACATGTGAGCAACGACGAGGTTTTAGAGAAAATGGAAAGAAAAAGGAAACTTATACTTAACATCAGGAAGAGGCAGTTGAAATTTCTACAGAAGGATGCTGAGGATACCATGGACCGAACATGTGAGCAACGACGAGGTTTTAGAGAAAATGGAAAGAAAAAGGAAACTTATACTTAACATCAGGAAGAGGCAGTTGAAATTTCTACAGAAGGATGCTGAGGATACCATGGACCGAACATGTGAGCAACGACGAGGTTTTAGAGAAAATGGAAACAAAAAGGAAACTTATACTTAACATCAGGAAGAGGCAGTTGAAATTTCTACAGAAGGATGCTGAGGATACCATGGGCCGAAAATGTGAGTAACGACGAGGTTTTAGAGAAAATAGAAACAAAAAGGAAACTTATACTTAACATCAGGAAGAGGCAGTTGAAATTTCTACAGAAGGATATTGAGGATACCATGGACCGAATATGTGAGCAACGACGAGGTTTTAGAGAAAATGGAAAGAAAAAGGAAACTTATACTTAACATCAGGAAGAGGCAGTTGAAATTTCTACAGAAGGATGCTGAGGATACCATGGACCGAACATGTGAGCAACGACGAGGTTTTAGAGAAAATGGAAACAAAAAGGAAACTTATACTTAACATCAGGAAGAGGCAGTTGAAATTTCTACAGAAGGATGATGAGGATACCATGGGCCGAAAATGTGAGTAACGACGAGGTTTTAGAGAAAATAGAAACAAAAAGGAAACTTATACTTAACATCAGGAAGAGGCAGTTGAAATTTCTACAGAAGGATGCTGAGGATACCATGGACCGAACATGTGAGCAACGACGAGGTTTTAGAGAAAATGGAAAGAAAAAGGAAACTTATACTTAACATCAGGAAGAGGCAGTTGAAATTTCTACAGAAGGATGCTGAGGATACCATGGGCCGAAAATGTGAGTAACGACGAGGTTTTAGAGAAAATAGAAACAAAAAGGAAACTTATACTTAACATCAGGAAGAGGCAGTTGAAATTTCTACAGAAGGATATTGAGGATACCATGGACCGAACATGTGAGCAACAAGGTTTTGATGAAAATCGAAATCAAAAAGTAAACTTATACTTAACATCAGGAAGAAGCAGGTGAAATTTCTAGGGCGTGTAATGAGGAAGAGGAGCTTGGAAAATCAACTCACAGTACAAATTGAGGGACAAAAACACAGAGTAAAGCAGCGCGTCACATATTTGACGCGATTGAATAGATGGATGGTAGAATAGGGATTAAAAGAAATAAAATGCAAAACTTATTAAGAGCTACAAGGCCCATAAAGATTTGGGGAACCCTGATTACCGAATGGGGACACAGAACTTACAAAAGAATGAGGACAAACTTTTCGGCCAACCAAAAATATTCTTGCACTCTAGCCTATAAGTCAGATAGCAGATTGACTGGGGTCGCAAGCCATGGGTGGCATCTAATATAGTAGAAAGAATACACTGAATTCTAAACCGTTGAAATGGTAACAGGAAAACATTCCGTTAAATTTCCAAAGACGTCATGATAATTCTTCGATAATAAAAAAGG
>OZ038514.1:44814850-44859850 GCA_964036315.1 Acanthosepion esculentum | reverse complement strand
TTCCCAGATCAAAATAAATTATTAAATAAAAGATCCGAGCTAATCTCAAAATGTAGACATGAAAACAAATTTTTACTACGTAACTTAAATTAAAATAAATAAATATATAAACAAACAACAATAAAATAAGCAAAATAAATTACTCCAAACAAATCATAAAACCACACCTGTTAGAATATACGAAATAAAATCAAAACAAAAGAACGGACGAAAGTTATAACTGTTATAAAAAAAAAAAAAAAAAAAAAAACATTAATAAAAGATAATATACTATGTTACTTAAAAACCGAAAGCCAAAAAGATATAGTGTAACAAATAAATAACAACAAGTATAATAAATCGATCTAAATACATCCAAATATATAAATAAACTAACAACCGATTACGATATACTAGCCGTTTAAGAAACAAAACAAAACAAAAACAAATAAAGATAACCAACCTAAATAGATAAATTAAAAACTGTTCCCACCTAAATAATAGTCAGAAAAAAACACAAATTCAACAAACAGATTTAATCAATGACAAATAAACAAATATATAAGATAAAAAAAAAAAAAATAAAAATGAAAATAAATAAAAACAAGCAAAACAATTTGACCCAAATAAATAAGCGAACAAGCGATTTCCGGTAATGACGGCCATTATAGACTACCAACAATAAGCTATATAAACAAATTTTTACTACGTTAACCAAAAACACCGATCAAAATAAAAGAATAAATAAATAAATATATAAGATAAAAAATAAAAATAAAAATAAAAAACAAACAAAAAACAAGCAAAACAATTTGACATAAATAAATAAACAAATAAGCCACTTCCGGTAAAAGTAACCGCCAAAATAGACTACCCATAATGCACCACTGACCCTTATATAAATAGCCGAGAAAAATAACAGCACTAGTCGCCTGACGATTGCACTAGCATGAAACAGACTGTCGCCTCTAAGTGCTGACTTCCATGTCCACTTTTATATTTACACACGCTCTATCTCTGATATTGAGCACTTTACCCCATAAATATAGCACACTTTAAGACTATATTTCTGCATATATATATATATATATATATATATATATATATATGTACGCCTTTTCAAATCTATCTGAATCTGTTCGTATCTATCTATGTACGCCTGTTCAAATCTATCTCAATCTGTTCGTATCTATCTATCTATCTATCTATTTATGTACATTCAGGCTAATATCCTCATCCTTGTTTTTATTATCACCTTTTGTCTGAATTTCTCGTGGAACTACCTCTTAATTGCAGATGTTCCCAGGTCCTCCCTGACCCGGGGTGGTAGCACCTGTTAGGGTACCAGCTATGGGCAAATAGTGGACACCCAAACCGGGGTCAAGACACTATGAAAATGTAAAAATTGGTTTTAATACATACCAGAACTACTTTGTAAAAAAAATTATCACCAGCAATACATTTTTAGAAAAAAAAGATATTACCAACTATAGTTTATTTTGAAAGAAAATATTACCAGCAATAACAATCTTGTCGGCATTAAATAATCCATTGAGATTGATATCCCGTAAAACAAACCAAACCAAACTAAATTATCTATGTAAAATATGTCTTTAATTTGTTTTGTTTTTTAATTGTTCAGTTGAAAATGTCCTGATGCCATTTCTGACCTTAGCATCCTTACGTTTTGTTTTTTTCGTTTTGTTGGAGTAAGAGAGTACAATGACATTCATTGTCCTAAGCGCGACATAGGACCTATCTAATAGCGAAATGCTTCCGGTAATGTGATTTATATAGAATTTTGGTGTTTTCGAGCAGAATTTTTCTTAAGTATTCTTGTCAATTGTGGGTTGATAGATTTTTTTTTTAATAGCACGTTGATCTGATAAGTTACACGTGAGGCCTCTATTCAGTGAGGTGGTACTATATCCTATAGAGGTAATTGATTTTTGCCAAAAAAAACACAGTCTTGTACTGGGCGGTAAAAAAAAAAACACTATAGTGGTCAAGGCCAGTTTAGATTTAATGGGGTTATTTTGATTCGACACAAGTTTTGCGGTAAGCTTTACATGGTTTTCGGGATTTACAGAAGAAATACGGTGCTTAGTGATTATTCTTATAACAAATTCGTTCTCCTTATTTTTACTGTGCACCTGGTTGCACCAAAATAATTTGATGCATTGTTGTGTGGTATTTTTATTACTTGGACCCGGAAAGAAATGAATATATATATATATATATATATATATATATTAACTGATTTAACATATGGTTTAATCGCTACACAAGAATTTCCATGTTCCAAAAACCGAAGAAATAATTATATAATAAAATTAAAAGCATTACTTCTGTTTCATCTTCAAACGAAATTTGGAATAACTTATTTTTAAATTTACTGAATTTTAAAAACTCAGTAAATTCAAATCGAAAAATAAGTTATTCCAAAATTCGCTTGAAGATAAAACAGAACTAATGCTTTTAATTTAATTATATATTTAAATTTGAAGTTTTTAGCTTCGGTTTTTGAAACATGGTAATTCTTGTGTAGCGAAGAAACCATATTTTAAATCAGTTAATTTATAATATTTATGCTTTGTAAATAATTTATGCTTTTATTATAATATATATATATATATATATATATATATATATATATATATATATATATATATATCCCAGTATAATCATATCTATCTGTCCAAAACTAATCATACCTACGCATAGATAATTAGTCCTTTTATTAGTTTTTCTTTAATGTTTCATCAAAGCGTTCTTTCAGTTTTCTATCAACCTATACAAATCTGATTATATCTATATATATATCTGTCCATTTTGTCTTTCAGATTGAATTAAATGTTTCAAGCATCACATTTATAGAATATTGGAGATATCTTATAAGTGTTCTTTTAACCTTTTCCGATCTTGCAAATTTCTTCTTAACATCACAGTGTATTAACATCTATCTATCTATCTATCTATCTATCTATCTATCTATCTATCTATTTATCTCAATCTAACCACATTATCTATCTATCTATTTGTCTATCTAATTATTTTTTATGTAATAATTTTGTCGTTCAAATTGAAATAAAAACTTCAAGCATCACATTCAGGAAATATTAGATATCTCATAAGACTAAGGATTGTGTATTTGATGCTCTGACTCATAGAGAGTTAGTCCTTTCTTCTTGCTCTCCTTTAAAAGTTAGTCCTTTCTTCTTGTTTTCCTTTTCTGCGAGTTCTTTCAATATCCTTCTGAGACTCCCATTATCCCTGTGCCATCTACTTATCTTGTTTTGTTAAGATTATCTCCCCGCCAATAATGAAACCTGCGAGGTTTTCCTGTCCTTTAGAGATGAGATCGACGCATAAGATTCATTAAATTTGTCGAAAAACATTATTGTATTCCTCTGTTTTGTTGTTACTGCTGTTGTTGTTTGACTTTTGAGTTTTTGATGCGAGTCTCTTATCCATTTTCAGGCGTTAACAGCGGTTTCTGTTATACTGTCGCGGCCGTTTAGTCTTTAAAATCGGTAAAAAAAATTGACAAGATTTACAATACTGATTTTCATCTATCTATCTATCTATCTATCTATCTATCTATCTATCTGATTTCTATCTATCCCAATCCAATCATATCAAATAATAGATAATCTTCTTGATTTCCCTTTATTCCTTATCCAAGAATTATTTTAGTTTTCTATCTACCTACCCCAATATAATTATATCTATCTATCTATCTATCTATCTCAGTTATGTTCATATCTATCTATCTATCTCAGTTATGTTCATATCTATCTATCTATCTATCTGATTTCTATCTATCCCAATCCAATCATATCAAATAATAGATAATTAGTCCTTTCTTCTTGCTTTCCCTTTATTCCTTATCCAAGAATTCTTTTAGTTTTCTATCTAACCCAATATAATTATATCTATCTATCTATCTATCTATCTATCTGTCTGTCTGTCTGTATGTATGTATGTATATCGATCTATCTTTTTATCTGCCTATTTCAGATTGATTTAAAGACGCCAAGTACCACAGTTGTACAATATTAGAGATATCTTAGAAGTGTTTTCAAGTCTTTTAAAATCGTAGCAAACACCCTTTGTTGCTTCCATGAACAGGTTTTGTTTTTGTTTTTTTCTTACCGCTGAGGCCCCGTTCAGTCTTTAAAATCGAAAAATATGCCTAGTATTTACATTGCCGATTTTCAAGGCTTTTTCCTTCGGGTTTATTTTCAGAACAGGGTCTACTGTCATAATTTTTTTTATTTCGCCAAATAGTAAGTTTTTCTGCTACCGATTTGCTAGTTCTGCCTTTTACACCCTTGACGTTGTTTGGTCTTTCAAATCGATGAATGAACAGGATTAGTAAGGCTGATGTCGAGATGAACATTTATTCCGTCATAAATCTGCGCAACTTTACCAGCTCTCACCATCTCACATGTGGTGGATATGTTTGCTGCTGCGATGGACGCCAAACTCAGGAGGTTTTACATCGGCGATGGCATTCTTATGTAATTGACTTTCAAGTCACTTCCGCCAACCTCTGTATTTGGTTTATTTTGTTTTATGGCATATCAACACCTCAATGGGTTATTTAATGCCGACAAGATATTGAAGATAGATTCGTATGAATAGAATATGAATTCTTTGGTTTAGATTGGTTTGGTTTATTTTGTTTTACGGCATATCAACTTCAATGGGTTATTTAATGCCGACAACATTTTTAGGATAGATTCGTATGAATAGAATATGTATTCTTTGGTTTAGATTGGTTTGGTTTATTTTGTTTTACGGCATATCAACCTCAATGGGTTATTTAATGCCGACAAGATATTGAGGATAGATTCGTATGAATAGAATATGTATTCTTTGGTTTAGATTGGTTTGGTTTATTTTGTTTTACGGCATATCAACCTCAATGGGTTGTTTAATGCCGACAACATTTTTACGATAGATTCGTATGAATAGAAGATGTATTCTTTGGTTTAGATTGGTTTGGTTTATTTTGTTTTACGGCATATCAACCTCAATGGGTTATTTAATGCCGACAAGATATTGAGGATAGATTCGTATGAATAGAATATGTAGTCTTTGGTTTAGATTGGTTTGGTTTATTTTGTTTTACGGCATATCAACCTCAATGGGTTATTTAATGCCGACAAGATATTGAGGATAGATTCGTATGAATAGAATATGTATTCTTTGGTTTAGATTGGTTTGGTTTATTTTGTTTTACGGCATATCGACCTCAATGGGTTATTTAATGCCGACAACGTTTTTAGGATAGATTCGTATGAATAGAATATGTATTCTTTGGTTTAGATTGGTTTGTTTTATTTTGTTTTACGGCATATCAACCTCAATGGGTTATTTAATGCTGACAAGATTTTTAGGATAGATTCGTATGAATAGAATATGTATTCTTTGGTTTAGATTGGTTTGGTTTATTTTGTTTTACGGCATATCAACCTCAATGGGTTATTTAATGCCGACAAGATATTTAGGATAGATTCGTATGAATAGAATATGTATTCTTTGGTTTAGATTGGTTTGGTTTATTTTGTTTTACGGCATATCAACCTCAATGGGTTATTTAATGCCGACAACATTTTTAGGATAGATTCGTATGAATAGAATATGTATTCTTTGGTTTAGATTGGTTTGGTTTATTTTGTTTTACGGCATATCAACCTCAATGGGTTATTTAATGCCGACAACGTTTTTAGGATAGATTCGTATAAATAGAATATGTATTCTTTGGTTTAGATTGGTTTGGTTTATTTTGTTTTACGGCATATCAACCTCAATGGGTTATTTAATGCCGACAACGTTTTTAGGATAGATTCGTATAAATAGAATATGTATTCTTTGGTTTAGATTGGTTTGGTTTATTTTGTTTTACGGCATATCAACCTCAATGGGTTATTTAATGCCGACAACGTTTTTAGGATAGATTCGTATGAATAGAATATGTATTCTTTGGTTTAGATTGGTTTGGTTTATTTTGTTTTACGGCATATCAACCTCAATGGGTTATTTAAAGCCGACAAGATATTGAGGATAGATTCGTATGAATAGAATATGTATTCTTTGGTTTAGATTGGTTTGGTTTATTTTGTTTTACGGCATATCAACCTCAATGGGTTATTTAAAGCCGACAAGATATTGAGGATAGATTCGTATGAATAGAATATGTATTTTTTTGTTTAGATTGGTTTGGTTTATTTTGTTTTACGGCATATCAACCTCAATGGGTTATTTAATGCCGACAACGTTTTTAGGATAGATTCGTATGAATAGAATATGTATTCTTTGGTTTAGATTGGTTTGGTTTATTTTGTTTTACGGCATATCAACCTCAATGGGTTATTTAATGCCGACAACGTTTTTAGGATAGATTCGTATGAATAGAATATGTATTCTTTGGTTTAGATTGGTTTGGTTTATTTTGTTTACGGCATATCAACCTCAATGGGTTATTTAAAGCCGACAAGATATTGAGGATAGATTCGTATGAATAGAATATGTATTTTTTTGTTTAGATTGGTTTGGTTTATTTTGTTTGACGGCATATCAACCTCATTGGGTTATTTAATGCCGACAACGTTTTTAGGATAGATTCGTATGAATAGAATATGTATTCTTTGGTTTAGATTGGTTTGGTTTATTTTGTTTTACAGCATCTCAACCTCAATGGGTTATTTAATGCCGACAACGTTTTTAGGATAGATTCTTATGAATAGAATATGTATTCTTTGGTTTAGATTGGTTTGGTTTATTTTGTTTTACGGCATATCAACCTCAATGGGTTATTTAATGCCGACAACGTTTTTAGGATAGATTCGTATGAATAGAATATGTATTCTTTGGTTTAGATTGGTTTGGTTTATTTTGTTTTACGGCATATCAACCTCAATGGGTTATTTAATGCCGACAACGTTTTTAGGATAGATTCGTATGAATAGAATATGTATTCTTTGGTTTAGATTGGTTTGGTTTATTTTGTTTACGGCATATCAACCTCAATGGGTTATTTAATGCCAACAACATTTTAGGATAGATTCGTATGAATAGAATATGTATTCTTTGGTTTAGATTGGTTTGGTTTATTTTGTTTTACGGCATATCAACCTCAATGGGTTATTTAATGCCGACAACGTTTTTAGGATAGATTCGTATGAATAGAATATGTATTCTTTGGTTTAGATTGGTTTGGTTTATTTTGTTTTACGGCATATCAACCTCAATGGGTTATTTAATGCCGACAACGTTTTTAGGATAGATTCGTATGAATAGAATATGTATTCTTTGGTTTAGATTGGTTTGGTTTATTTTGTTTACGGCATATCAACCTCAATGGGTTATTTAAAGCCGACAAGATATTGAGGATAGATTCGTATGAATAGAATATGTATTCTTTTGTTTAGATTAGTTTGGTTTATTTTGTTTGACGGCATATCAACCTCATTGGGTTATTTAATGCCGACAACGTTTTTAGGATAGATTCGTATGAATAGAATATGTATTCTTTGGTTTAGATTGGTTTGGTTTATTTTGTTTTACGGCATATCAACCTCAATGGGTTATTTAATGCCGACAACGTTTTTAGGATAGATTCGTATGAATAGAATATGTATTCTTTGGTTTAGATTGGTTTGGTTTATTTTGTTTTACGGCATATCAACCTCAATGGGTTATTTAATGCCGACAACGTTTTTAGGATAGATTCGTATGAATAGAATATGTATTCTTTGGTTTAGATTGGTTTGGTTTATTTTGTTTTACGGCATATCAACCTCAATGGGTTATTTAATGCCGACAACGTTTTTAGGATAGATTCGTATGAATAGAATATGTATTCTTTGGTTTAGATTGGTTTGGTTTATTTTGTTTACGGCATATCAACCTCAATGGGTTATTTAATGCCAACAACATTTTTAGGATAGATTCGTATGAATAGAATATGTATTCTTTGGTTTAGATTGGTTTGGTTTATTTTGTTTTACGGCATATCAACCTCAATGGGTTATTTAATGCCGACAACGTTTTTAGGATAGATTCGTATGAATAGAATATGTATTCTTTGGTTTAGATTGGTTTGGTTTATTTTGTTTACGGCATATCAACCTCAATGGGTTATTTAATGCCGACAACGTTTTTAGGATAGATTCGTATGTATAGAATATGTATTCTTTGGTTTAGATTGGTTTGGTTTATTTTGTTTACGGCATATCAACCTCAATGGGTTATTTAATGCCGACAACGTTTTTAGGATAGATTCGTATGAATAGAATATGTATTCTTTGGTTTAGATTGGTTTGGTTTATTTTGTTTACGGCATATCAACCTCAATGGGTTATTTAATGCCGACAACGTTTTTAGGATAGATTCGTATGAATAGAATATGTATTCTTTGGTTTAGATTGGTTTGGTTTATTTTGTTTACGGCATATCAACCTCAATGGGTTATTTAATGCCGACAACGTTTTTAGGATAGATTCGTATGAATAGAATATGTATTCTTTGGTTTAGATTGGTTTGGTTTATTTTGTTTACGGCATATCAACCTCAATGGGTTATTTAATGCCGACAACGTTTTTAGGATAGATTCGTATGAATAGAATATGTATTCTTTGGTTTAGATTGGTTTCGTTATTTTGTTTTACGGCATATCAACCTCAATGGGTTATTTAATGCCGACAACGTTTTTAGGATAGATTCGTATGAATAGAATACGTATTCTTTGGTTTAGATTGGTTTGGTTTATTTTGTTTTACGGCATATCAACCTCAATGGGTTATTTAATGCCGACAACGTTTTTAGGATAGATTCGTATGAATAGAATATGTATTCTTTGGTTTAGATTGGTTTGGTTTATTTTGTTTTACGGCATATCAACCTCAATGGGTTATTTAATGCCGACAACGTTTTTAGGATAGATTCGTATGAATAGAATATGTATTCTTTGGTTTAGATTGGTTTGGTTTATTTTGTTTTACGGCATATCAACCTCAATGGGTTATTTAATGCCGACAAGATATTGAGGATAGATTCGTATGAATAGAATATGTATTCTTTGGTTTAGATTGGTTTGGTTTATTTTGTTTTACGGCATATCAACCTCAATGGGTTATTTAATGCCGACAACGTTTTTAGGATAGATTCGTATGAATAGAATATGTATTCTTTGGTTTAGATTGGTTTGGTTTATTTTGTTTTACGGCATATCAACCTCAATGGGTTATTTAATGCCGACAACGTTTTTAGGATAGATTCGTATGAATAGAATATGTATTCTTTGGTTTAGATTTGTTTGGTTTATTTTGTTTACGGCATATCAACCTCAATGGGTTATTTAATGCCGACAACGTTTTTAGGATAGATTCGTATGAATAGAATATGTATTCTTTGGTTTAGATTGGTTTGGTTTATTTTGTTTTACGGCATATCAACCTCAATGGGTTATTTAATGCCGACAACGTTTTTAGGATAGATTCGTATGAATAGAATATGTATTCTTTGGTTTAGATTGGTTTGGTTTATTTTGTTTTACGGCATATCAACCTCAATGGGTTATTTAATGCCGACAACGTTTTTAGGATAGATTCGTATGAATAGAATATGTATTCTTTGGTTTAGATTGGTTTGGTTTATTTTGTTTACGGCATATCAACCACAATGGGTTATTTAAAGCCGACAAGATATTGAGGATAGATTCGTATGAATAGAATATGTATTCTTTTGTTTAGATTAGTTTGGTTTATTTTGTTTGACGGCATATCAACCTCATTGGGTTATTTAATGCCGACAACGTTTTTAGGATAGATTCGTATGAATAGAATATGTATTCTTTGGTTTAGATTGGTTTGGTTTATTTTGTTTTACGGCATATCAACCTCAATGGGTTATTTAATGCCGACAACGTTTTTAGGATAGATTCGTATGAATAGAATATGTATTCTTTGGTTTAGATTGGTTTGGTTTATTTTGTTTTACGGCATATCAACCTCAATGGGTTATTTAATGCCGACAACGTTTTTAGGATAGATTCGTATGAATAGAATATGTATTCTTTGGTTTAGATTGGTTTGGTTTATTTTGTTTTACGGCATATCAACCTCAATGGGTTATTTAATGCCGACAACGTTTTTAGGATAGATTCGTATGAATAGAATATGTATTCTTTGGTTTAGATTGGTTTGGTTTATTTTGTTTACGGCATATCAACCTCAATGGGTTATTTAATGCCAACAACATTTTTAGGATAGATTCGTATGAATAGAATATGTATTCTTTGGTTTAGATTGGTTTGGTTTATTTTGTTTTACGGCATATCAACCTCAATGGGTTATTTAATGCCGACAACGTTTTTAGGATAGATTCGTATGAATAGAATATGTATTCTTTGGTTTAGATTGGTTTGGTTTATTTTGTTTACGGCATATCAACCTCAATGGGTTATTTAATGCCGACAACGTTTTTAGGATAGATTCGTATGTATAGAATATGTATTCTTTGGTTTAGATTGGTTTGGTTTATTTTGTTTACGGCATATCAACCTCAATGGGTTATTTAATGCCGACAACGTTTTTAGGATAGATTCGTATGAATAGAATATGTATTCTTTGGTTTAGATTGGTTTGGTTTATTTTGTTTACGGCATATCAACCTCAATGGGTTATTTAATGCCGACAACGTTTTTAGGATAGATTCGTATGAATAGAATATGTATTCTTTGGTTTAGATTGGTTTGGTTTATTTTGTTTACGGCATATCAACCTCAATGGGTTATTTAATGCCGACAACGTTTTTAGGATAGATTCGTATGAATAGAATATGTATTCTTTGGTTTAGATTGGTTTGGTTTATTTTGTTTACGGCATATCAACCTCAATGGGTTATTTAATGCCGACAACGTTTTTAGGATAGATTCGTATGAATAGAATATGTATTCTTTGGTTTAGATTGGTTTCGTTATTTTGTTTTACGGCATATCAACCTCAATGGGTTATTTAATGCCGACAACGTTTTTAGGATAGATTCGTATGAATAGAATACGTATTCTTTGGTTTAGATTGGTTTGGTTTATTTTGTTTTACGGCATATCAACCTCAATGGGTTATTTAATGCCGACAACGTTTTTAGGATAGATTCGTATGAATAGAATATGTATTCTTTGGTTTAGATTGGTTTGGTTTATTTTGTTTTACGGCATATCAACCTCAATGGGTTATTTAATGCCGACAAGATATTGAGGATAGATTCGTATGAATAGAATATGTATTCTTTGGTTTGGATTGGTTTGGTTTATTTTGTTTTACGGCATATCAACCTCAATGGGTTATTTAATGCCGACAACGTTTTTAGGATAGATTCGTATGAATAGAATATGTATTCTTTGGTTTAGATTGGTTTGGTTTATTTTGTTTTACGGCATATCAACCTCAATGGGTTATTTAATGCCGACAACGTTTTTAGGATAGATTCGTATGAATAGAATATGTATTCTTTGGTTTAGATTTGTTTGGTTTATTTTGTTTACGGCATATCAACCTCAATGGGTTATTTAATGCCGACAACGTTTTTAGGATAGATTCGTATGAATAGAATATGTATTCTTTGGTTTAGATTGGTTTGGTTTATTTTGTTTTACGGCATATCAACCTCAATGGGTTATTTAATGCCGACAACGTTTTTAGGATAGATTCGTATGAATAGAATATGTATTCTTTGGTTTAGATTGGTTTGGTTTATTTTGTTTTACGGCATATCAACCTCAATGGGTTATTTAATGCCGACAACGTTTTTAGGATAGATTCGTATGAATAGAATATGTATTCTTTGGTTTAGATTGGTTTGGTTTATTTTGTTTTACGGCATATCAACCTCAATGGGTTATTTAATGCCGACAACGTTTTTAGGATAGATTCGTATGAATAGAATATGTATTCTTTGGTTTAAATGGGTTTGGTTTATTTTGTTTTACGGCATATCAACCTCAATGGGTTATTTAATGCCGACAACGTTTTTAGGATAGATTCGTATGAATAGAATATGTATTCTTTGGTTTAGATTGGTTTGGTTTATTTTGTTTTACGGCATATCAACCTCAATGGGTTATTTAATGCCGACATCATTTTTAGGATAGATTCGTATGAATAGAATATGTATTCTTTGGTTTAAATGGGTTTGGTTTATTTTGTTTTACGGCATATCAACCTCAATGGGTTATTTAATGCCGACAACGTTTTTAGGATAGATTCGTATGAATAGAATATGTATCCTTTGGTTTAGATTGGTTTGGTTTATTTTGTTTTACGGCATATCAACCATAATGGGTTATTTAATGCCGACATCATTTTTAGGATAGATTCGTATGAATAGAATATGTATTCTTTGGTTTAGATTGGTTTGGTTTATTTTGTTTTACGGCATATCAACCTCAATGGGTTATTTAATGCCGACATCATTTTTAGGATAGATTCGTATGAATAGAATATGTATTCTTTGGTTTAAATGGGTTTGGTTTATTTTGTTTTACGGCATATCAACCTCAATGGGTTATTTAATGCCGACAACGTTTTTAGGATAGATTCGTATGAATAGAATATGTATTCTTTGGTTTAGATTGGTTTCGTTTGTTTTCTTTTACGGCATATCAACCTCAATGGGTTATTTAATGCCGACAACGTTTTTAGGATAGATTCGTATGAATAGAATATGTATTCTTTGGTTTAGATTGGTTTCGTTTGTTTTCTTTTACGGCATATCAACCTCAATGGGTTATTTAATGCCGACAACGTTTTTAGGATAGATTCGTATGAATAGAATATGTATTCTTTGGTTTAGATTGGTTTCGTTTGTTTTCTTTTACGGCATATCAACCTCAATGGGTTATTTAATGCCGACAACGTTTTTAGGATAGATTCGTATGAATAGAATATGTATTCTTTGGTTTAGATTGGTTTCGTTTGTTTTCTTTTACGGCATATCAACCTCAATGGGTTATTTAATGCCGACAACGTTTTTAGGATAGATTCGTATGAATAGAATATGTATTCTTTGGTTTAGATTGGTTTGGTTTATTTTGTTTTACGGCATATCAACCTCAATGGGTTATTTAATGCCGACAACGTTTTTAGGATAGATTCGTATGAATAGAATATGTATTCTTTGGTTTAGATTGGTTTGGTTTATTTTGTTTTACGGCATATCAACCTCAATGGGTTATTTAATGCCGACAACGTTTTTAGGATAGATTCGTATGAATAGAATATGTATTCTTTGGTTTAGATTGGTTTGGTTTATTTTGTTTACGGCATATCAACCTCAATGGGTTATTTAATGCCGACAACGTTTTTAGGATAGATTCGTATGAATAGAATATGTATTCTTTGGTTTAGATTGGTTTGGTTTATTTTGTTTACGGCATATCAACCTCAATGGGTTATTTAATGCCGACAACGTTTTTAGGATAGATTCGTATGAATAGAATATGTATTCTTTGGTTTAGATTGGTTTGGTTTATTTTGTTTTACGGCATATCAACCTCAATGGGTTATTTAATGCCGACAACGTTTTTAGGATAGATTCGTATGAATAGAATACGTATTCTTTGGTTTAGATTGGTTTGGTTTATTTTGTTTTACGGCATATCAACCTCAATGGGTTATTTAATGCCGACAACGTTTTTAGGATAGATTCGTATGAATAGAATATGTATTCTTTGGTTTAGATTGGTTTGGTTTATTTTGTTTTACGGCATATCAACCTCAATGGGTTATTTAATGCCGACAAAGTTTTTAGGATAGATTCGTATGAATAGAATATGTATTCTTTGGTTTAGATTGGTTTGGTTTATTTTGTTTTACGGCATATCAACCTCAATGGGTTATTTAATGCCGACAAGATATTGAGGATAGATTCGTATGAATAGAATATGTATTCTTTGGTTTAGATTGGTTTGGTTTATTTTGTTTTACGGCATATCAACCTCAATGGGTTATTTAATGCCGACAACGTTTTTAGGATAGATTCGTATGAATAGAATATGTATTCTTTGGTTTAGATTGGTTTGGTTTATTTTGTTTACGGCATATCAACCTCAATGGGTTATTTAATGCCGACAACGTTTTTAGGATAGATTCGTATGAATAGAATATGTATTCTTTGGTTTAGATTGGTTTGGTTTATTTTGTTTACGGCATATCAACCTCAATGGGTTATTTAATGCCGACAACGTTTTTAGGATAGATTCGTATGAATAGAATATGTATTCTTTGGTTTAGATTGGTTTCGTTTGTTTTCTTTTCCGGCATATCAACCTCAATGGGTTATTTAATGCCGACAACGTTTTTAGGATAGATTCGTATGAATAGAATATGTATTCTTTGGTTTAGATTGGTTTCGTTTGTTTTCTTTTACGGCATATCAACCTCAATGGGTTATTTAATGCCGACAACGTTTTTAGGATAGATTCGTATGAATAGAATATGTATTCTTTGGTTTAGATTGGTTTCGTTTGTTTTCTTTTACGGCATATCAACCTCAATGGGTTATTTAATG
This sequence comes from Acanthosepion esculentum, assembly GCA_964036315.1. Taxonomy (NCBI): domain Eukaryota; kingdom Metazoa; phylum Mollusca; class Cephalopoda; order Sepiida; family Sepiidae; genus Acanthosepion; species Acanthosepion esculentum. The sequence goes on along the minus strand of OZ038514.1, from coordinate 44,845,294 downwards.
CCGACAACGTTTTTAGGATAGATTCGTATGAATAGAATATGTATTCTTTGGTTTAGATTGGTTTCGTTTGTTTTCTTTTACGGCATATCAACCTCAATGGGTTATTTAATGCCGACAATGTTTTTAGGATAGATTCGTATGAATAGAATATGTATTCTTTGGTTTAGATTGGTTTGGTTTATTTTGTTTACGGCATATCAACCTCAATGGGTTATTTAATGCCGACAACGTTTTTAGGATAGATTCGTATGAATAGAATATGTATTCTTTGGTTTAGATTGGTTTGGTTTATTTTGTTTTACGGCATATCAACCTCAATGGGTTATTTAATGCCGACAACGTTTTTAGGATAGATTCGTATGAATAGAATATGTATTCTTTGGTTTAGATTGGTTTGGTTTATTTTGTTTTACGGCATATCAACCTCAATGGGTTATTTAATGCCGACAACATTTTTAGGAAAGATTCGTATGAATAGAATATGTATTCTTTGGTTTAGATTGGTTTCGTTTGTTTTCTTTTACGGCATATCAACATCAATGGGTTATTTAATGCCGACAACGTTTTTAGGATAGATTCGTATGAATAGAATATGTATTCTTTGGTTTAGATTGGTTTCGTTTGTTTTCTTTTACGGCATATCAACCTCAATGGCTTATTTAATGCCGACAACGTTTTTAGGATAGATTCGTATGAATAGAATATGTATTCTTTGGTTTAGATTGGTTTCGTTTGTTTTCTTTTACGGCATATCAACCTCAATGGGTTATTTAATGCCGACAACATTTTTAGGATAGATTCGTATGAATAGAATATGTATTCTTTGGTTTAGATTGGTTTCGTTTGTTTTCTTTTACGGCATATCAACATCAATGGGTTATTTAATGCCGACAACGTTTTTAGGATAGATTCGTATGAATAGAATATGTATTCTTTGGTTTAGATTGGTTTCGTTTGTTTTCTTTTACGGCATATCAACCTCAATGGGTTATTTAATGCCAACAACGTTTTTATGTCTGGTAATATTTTTTTCCTTCAAAAACGTATTTCTGGTAATCTTAATATGTTTTTCTTTTTCAAAAATGTATTGCTGGTAATAATGTATTGCTGGTAATTATTTTCCCGCAAAAAATTTATTACTGGTATTAAAACCTACCTTTACACATTCATGGTGTTTTGACCCCTATTCCCCCATAGATGTGACCCTAACAGGTGCTAACACCCCCGGTTAGGGCAGACCTGGGAACACCGGCAATTAAGAGGTGGTTCCACGCTCCTCAAATCCTCCTAAACAGAGGGTTTGATGTCGTATGTAGTTTATCGTCTTACCCACGACGGACGACCTCTTTTTTCCCTTCGACGTACAGAGATATATGCAGTACGGCGTTCAGTGTTGGAATTCCGCTTCAGTCTTGGCAGCATAAGTGAAAAAAAATCATCATGGATTATCTTGTGAGAAAGTGAGTTCAGAGCACTTTGCAGCGAAAGGACTGGCTGAATATATCTCTACAGATTAGCACATACTGGGATCTCAGCACACGTTTTGTAAGGCTATTTTATTGTAAATTGCCTAATTTACAGGGAAAGTGTCATTACAAAAAGTGTACTACGTTAATCTTTGAAATAAGATGCCATCGACTCGTTATTCGGTCGTCAATGTATTTACCATGACTTCCTATCACCTTTCGCCTCCATTAAGCTCAATTTTTATCTATGAGTATAGGCGATTGATGCAAATGTTCCCAGAGATTATTTTGATAGAATCTCTTTATTCGTATAAAATTCAAAGCATCATTATTCAGCCCCCAACACATTTTCTCTGCCTTTCTGTGAACTTACAACATGGTTCAGCTAAAATGATTATTCCTTTATATGAGGTTGTTGGAAAATGATTCCTTACGAGGAAATATTTTATCCATAGAATATCATAGCGTCATTATTCAGTCATTTATTTCTTCTTTTATTAACCAATTACAAGTGAATAGTGAGTTCGATCCTCACTGGGTTCCCCATACATTCGAAACTCTGCCACATCAAAACTTCGGGGACAATAGATAGATAGATAGATAGATAGATAGATAGATAGATAGATAGATAGATAGATAGATTGAGAAAGAAAGAAAGAAAGAAAGAAAGAAAGAAAGAAAGAAGCAGATCGAGATAGATAGATAGATAGATAGATAGATAGATAGATAGATAGATTGAGAAAGAAAGAAAGAAAGAAAGAAAGAAAGAAAGAAAGAAAGAAAGAAAGAAAGAAGCAGATCGAGATAGATAGATAGATAGATAGATAGATAGATAGATAGATAGATAGATAGATAGATAGATAGATAGATTTGGAAAGAAAGAAAGAAAGAAAGAAAGAAAGAAAGAAAGAAAGAAAGAAAGAAAGAAGCAGATCGAGATAGATAGATAGATAGATAGATAGATAGATAGATAGATAGATAGATAGATAGATAGATAGATAGATTTATGCAAAATACGATGCCGAATGATGGCGACTAGAAACTTCGCGTCTCTCTAATCCGCTGGAAGAGAAATTCCACTGAACCTGTTGTTTTCAGTCGGCCGAACAAAGACTATCGTCTCGTTCAAATTGATTGAAATTTTATTCCGAAACAAGTCACAGATTGCAATACAAACGACTCGTCTTCCATTGCTGTCGTGTATCGACCGATTTAAGAGATGCAACCTCGGTGTCCGTTTTGTTTCTCGAGTTGTTTATCAATAAGTGTTCTCTCGATTTCTTGCCGTAGACAAACGCTGACAATGACTGATCAGACAGCTATGTAGTTGTTAACAGCGACAACTTCGCTAAAGTCAATGTTTTGGGGGATTTTTTGCGGGGGAGGGGGAACAAAAAGAAAAAAAAGAAAAGAAACAGCAAGAATTTGCATAAGACACTCTGGGATTTTTTTTTCTTTCACATTTAAGATAAATACCAAAAAAATAATTGAATAAGTAAATAAATTTGGTCTGGCGAGAATCCGCCATGTTTTTTTTTTTGTTTGTTTGTTTGTCAATTATCAACGTAATGACATCCTTTGTCCTCGGTCTAACATTCCCATTTTAAAATTTAAGATAAGCTTCCATCACCTTCACCGGTTGTACAATTTAGAATTGTAGCCGGTTCTTTCCCACGCTTGCATTCGAGACGTAGCTGGAGCGATTGAGAAAACTGCAAGATATTGGTTTCTTTAAAGGATAATGTTTAATAATGAGTAATTAATGCTGACTTAATCATCGATATACTAGGGTAGGGCAGTTGCATTTGGGAACAGTGACATTGCACTCAATTTGAAAGTTTGGATTTAACAGAATAAATGACTTTTTTTCTCCAAAATCGTTACCGTTTTTTTTTTTGAGGAAACAAGTTTAAAAGATAAAATTTAGTTTAAAAATCGTAGCATTGGAATTTCCTTCCAGTGATCAGTGAAAGCCTTATAGGACAGTCTTATAAAATTTATAATTTACTGAAGCTTTACAAATTGTCTATGGACGAGATGAATTTATTCATGAAATAATAAAATATTTTTCGGACGATATTTAAAACTAAATGCTCAAAAATAGAAATATTTTATCCATAGAATATCAAAAAAAAAAAATATATATATATGTTGGGTATATGACAAATACACTAACTAATTCATTCATTGCAAGATATCTACAATAACATCCCTGTCCACATTCACGATATAAAAAATTACTAATCAACAACAGAACTATCCTACACCATGAAAACAACAAAATTAGATTACAGATCCTAGAAGCAATTAAACGAGCTTTTGGTAAGAGTAACTATCATATCAAACCCCAGATTTTACACTGAGTGCAACGTTGATTTCCTGCATAATATTAAAAATCAATTATTACTAAATCATTGCACTATCAAATAAGATCTTCATTTACTTCAAAGAGAAATTATACTGAACAATATCGCTATGATATAGAGTGTAGTAGTTTTAATGCGATTTTCAATAAACAATGCAAATAAAAACACACTGATTCTTTCTAAATCTATCTATCTCGATCTGCTTATTTTTCTTTCTTTCTTTCCAAATCTATCTATCTATCTATTTTATCTCATAATCTGTACCCACCTGTATTATAGTGTAATGTACACTTATCTATTTTTGTTTTTATTAATTACAATCTAACAAATGATTAACAAATCTTATGCATCGAGTTGCCTTTTTTACAATTTATTTATACTGCACTTTTTGTTTACGGTTATTCAAAATCAGAATACTGGTTTGAATATATTTTCTATTCAACATATCTAATGGAAAAAATATCAAATTCATTTGGATTTATTCACGAAATAATAAAATATTTTTCGGACGATATTTAAAACTAAATGCTCAAAAATAGCTAAAAGCAATTAGACGAGCTTTTGGTAAGAGTAACTATCACATCAAACCCCAGATTTTACACTGAGTGCAATGTTGATTTCCTGCATAATATTAAAAATCAATTTCTGTCCTAATACTAGTCATATGTTTAATATATGTTCAAAATCGTAGCGTTGAGATTTCATTCCAGCGATCAGTGAAAGACTTATAGCACAGTCTTATAAAATCTATAATTTACCGAAGCTTTATAAACTGTTTATGGACAAGATGAAAGGCACGTGTACATTATTACTAAATCAATGCGTCATTAAATAAAACCTTCATGTACTTCAAAGGGAAATTATATTGAACAATATCGCTATATTATCATCTAATATCATGTTATATAGTGCTGTGGTTTTTGTTCAATTTTCGATAAGCAATAAAAATTTCAAACATGTTGTCTTATAATTTGTGTCCAGCAATATTATGGCGTTATATACACATTTATTTATTTTTTTTGTTTTTATTAATTGTGATCAAACAAATCTTATTCTTTGAGTAGCCATTTTTGTAATCTTTTGCTATTTTTTATGCAGTTTTCACTTATCGAATACAGTAAAAAAATTACATATTTTGGTTGTGGCAATTCATAATTAGAATTCTGCCTTCTTCAGGTGATTGGATCTCTGAGATGAGCTATCATGATTACTTGCATTATTTAAATTATTTGGACTGTTATCTCCATCTTCATTGCCATATTCACAACGTTTCGGCCGTTGTACACTCCGACCTTCTTCAGGTGATTGGATCTCTGAGATGAGGTATTATGATTATTGCATTATTTACATTATTCGGACTGTTATCCTCATCTTCATTGCCATATTCACAACGTTTCGGCCGGTGTACACCCCGGCATTCTTCAGGTGATTGGATCTCTGAGATGACGTATTATGATTACTTGCATTGTAACAATACTTAACATGGCGTACGAACGAAAAGGTTTAAGAAAACGATTTTACTTTTTCTGTCAGAAAAGGATTCAATTTTGCAAGGATATGGAGAACAGGTTGAAAAGTTACACTAAGTGCAACGTTGATTTCCTGCAAAATGTTGAAAATCAACCTCTGCCCAGATACTAGTCTGAAGAAATACTTTCGAAGAATGAAACGTGAAACATAAAAGTATCTCCCATTTTGTAATTTCAATTATCAACCCCACTATATATATATATATATATATATATATATATATATATATATATATATATATATATATATATATATATATATATATATGAAGACATTTTTTTCTTTATACGTTCTTTTTATAGATACAAATATTTAAGTAAATGTTTTTAAACTAAAATTCTCAATGATCATGGAGAATTGTAGTTTAAAAACAGTAAAATCGACCTTGCTAACCGAAACGCTCCTCTGTGGCTCAATCGGTAAAGCACGCCAGGCTATATGACGGTTCCGTATAGGATACAGGTTCGATTCCTGTCGGAGGACGCCTATTTTCTATGTAAATGTCGTTAATACTGTTTATTATAAAACAGAGCATTTACTTATATATTTGTATCTAAAAAGAACGCATAAACATAACAAAATGTCTGAAAAATAATTGTCGGACTTTGTCCATTTCATATATATATATATATATATATATATATATATATATATATATATATATATATATATATATAATTAACCGAGCACAAATTAATTCCTCCGCATAGATGAACAAATAAGACGATATACAAAAAACGTCAACACCCGTCAAATAGAATATAGTACTTCCTCAAAGGAGACTAAATATATCCCGTCCTGTGTATGACGATAAACTACATCCGCGTCCTGGGTAAGACGAGAAACTTCGTCCAGCAGCAAGGCCTCTGATCAGGAGGTTTTAAGGAGCGTGAACCACCTCTTAATTGCTGGTGTTCCCAGGTCCACCCTGACCCAGGGTGGTAGCACCTGTTAGGGGTCCCAGCTATGGGTAAATAGTTAACCCCGAAACTGAGGTAAAAACCAATATAAAAGTGTGAAAATAGGTTTTAATACCAGAAATACTTTGTAAAAAATTATTACCAGAACTAAATTTTTGAAGAAAAAAAAAATTAACAGCAATACATTTTTTTTAAATAATATTACGAACTATACATTTTTGAGGAAAAAAATATTACCAGAAATATATTTTTGACAAAACAAAATATTATCAGGAAAAAAGTTGTCGACATTAAATGACCCATTGTGGTTGATATGCCGTTCATCACAACAAACCAAACCACTAAATAAATCAAACTACTATAGTGATTTTCCAAGTGTAGCTTAGATGTGGCACAAGGCCGAAAGTAGGGGAGCACCCACTGAGGATCGAACTCACTACTCAGTGGTAATTGTTCTAGCGAGACAAGCTCGCTAACCATTACACCGCCTCGAGGTGCCGAAAAATGATTTTCGATGTATTACGTAAAACCAACCATTATATACCAATTCAAATGTCCCTTGGCAGAATGTATCTCCGACCAAAAAAAAAATATATATATATATATATGTTGGGTATATGACAAATACACTAACTAATTCATTCATTGCAAGATATCTACAATAACATCCCTGTCCACATTCACGATATAAAAAATTACTAATCAACAACAGAACTATCCTACACCATGAAAACAACAAAATTAGATTACAGATCCTAGAAGCAATTTATATTAAAAAATTAAAGCTGGCACTGAACAGAATCAACTATGAATACAGAAGTAATGTTCTGAATTGCCTGTAAAGGATCAGTTTTTTTTTCACGCTGTAATGCGTGCATGACCAGGACATTATAACATGGAAAAATTCCATGGATAATTCTTTAGCGTTCTAATGAACGCTCAGCACATTGTCAACCGTTTGCATTTAAAAGCACAACGAAAAGAACTTACGGTAATGCATAACAACGCACAACATATAGTCTTGTACTACTTGCACTCCTGAAGATGAGCTTGGGAGAAGATCGAAAGTACTTGCGAAATGAAAATAAAAAAATTTAAACAGTTATAGGACATTTCTGTCATCCTTTAACAGGAAGGTTATCCGTATGGCAGACACTCTCAGAGCCCACGAGATATCTCTCCTCCAGGGTATCTCGCCTTTCCGCTGATAGATGACTGTGTCTCCCTGCGACGCCTAACAGCACAAGCGGAAGGAAAAACTAAACTAAAATGATGTCGTTTTGACCTTTAATGAAGATACCAACCTGAACGTTTCGTAGGTTATATTAGAGTTTATTCAACTGCAGAAATTGTCAATTACTATCGACCAATGGGTGTCAGCGGCCCCGGGATTCTCATTCGATACGTTCTCCTCTGTGAACCGAACGATCCTCAGTGGCTGAATAGGTTAAAAGGCACGTCAGCCTACATGACGGTTCCAGTTAGGATACAGGTTCGAATCATGTCGGAGGACGAATATTTTCTATGAAAATTTCTCGGACATTCAGGCTGGTAAATGTTATTTAATACTGTTTATTATAAACAGAGCATTTACTTAAATACTTGTATCTATAAAAAAAGAATGTTAAACATAAAAATGTCTTTAAACAATTGTCAGACTTTGTCCATTTTATAATGTGTGACGTCATTTGATTACATTTGATACGCCATGAGCAGTTATGAATGTATGTGAAAGATTCATGGAAGATTGAAGTTTATGAGCAGTAAATTCGACCTTGCCAACCGAACGATCCTCAGTGGCCGAATCGGTTACGCACGTCGGGCTATATAACGGTTCTGTATAGGATACAGGTTAGATTCCTGTCAGAGGACGAATATTTTGTATGAAAATTTCTCGGACATTCAGGCTGGTAAATGTTATTTAATACTGTTTATTATAAACAGAGCATTTGCTTAAATACTTGTATCTATAAAAAGAATGTTAAACATAAAAATGTCTTTAAATATATATATATATATATATATATATATATATATATATATATTTATTTATTTATTTTAATCGATTTACGCCAAGCAAGATGATGCCACTAAGACGTAAAGGGCTACCCGGAAAGAAAGCGCATGATAAGACTTTAGAAGCAACCGGAAACCCAATCTTAAACAGGAAACAAAAGATAAACAAACCGGGGAGGTGTTCGAACCGGGCGATAGGCGGATCTATATACTCCTATTGATTAAAAGAGTTTACAGCCACATTACATTGAAACACCGGTTTCCGTACCATTACTGAGGTTAAACAACATCGAGCCTGTTCAGTACCTAGATGGGTGACAGCTTAGAAATACCAGGATGTAAGCTTGGACGTGCGGGTGGCGTAATGGATAGAAACTCGGAATTGGAAATCGGAGAGCCGAGTTCCAATTCCAATCGGGTTCGTTATATTCACGCACGCGCAAATACCCTTGAGAAAGGTATGAATTTACAAGACGTGGGTTAATTAACAAAATTTGTATTAGTAATTAATTATTATCTCCTAAAAATTCTTACAATCTATAAAAAATATTTACTAACTTACAAAAAAATTGCAGTAGGTAGATAAGCCGTGGAAAAAAAATCAATCAATCGCTAAGACATCCACAAAGTTAAGTTCTTGAAATGTCTGACGTTTTATGACCAGTAGTAAAAGTCAACAAGTGAGACGTTCAAAGCTATCACCAGATGTCCGTAAGTATAGAAAAAAGGAAATGAATAAAAAAAACTTTCGGGATCAAGTGCCATTCGGTTGGAAGGTATGCAATATAGATGGGCTTATATATGTTCAGTCAGTCAAGGTTAACTCGAATAGAAGACGACTTTTACGTAGTGACGAGTGTCCGCTTAGAACTGTGGAGAGTCACGAGTCAGAAGTGGGGAGACGGACAGCAGCAGAGAAGCGAATAGAGTTCTCTCTGGCCGAAGACAAGAGAAGATCTGGTCCGTTCGTCTCTCATGCAAGAAAACAGAAGTAGCACTGAAGACGTCGGATGCATCCCCTCTCTACCGGAAATCTGTTAATAATTAACCCAATATATTAAAATTATATAAAAAATTTGTGGGATTTTGTCGTTCATTTATTTATTTATTTATTTACCCTGACGATATTTTCACTCTTCGTTATTCTGGTGGGCGTACACTGGACTTTTACAAGTTTTCTTCCCCACCGACGCAACCCGATAAACGAAATAATTCATGGGTAAGACAGACTAGTCGGTGGCGGACTGATGGAAGGTTGCGGATATAAGTTCACACCTCCTTCCAAACTTTTTAATAGGTTCCCGCTGCTTGTCTTGCTGTCAGAGTTCCTTGTGAGTATTAAATTCTCCAAGCCGTCCTTCTTCACCCCAAATTCTTTCAGCTGACTCTTTCGAATTGTAGCTTATATTATGCTTCGAGAGGATGTACCCCAGATCGCTAAAAGCTAACCTCCAATTTGAGGAATAGACTCCCGAGCGGATGCTTCCCTGATCGCTACAATCTTAACCACTTCAAGTCTCGAGTTAACTGTTATATTCCTACATATCCTTATAATCTGCACTTATTTCCTCAAAAGAAACGCATCTTTGTGGAAGACACTCCCGAGCGAATGTTCCCCTGATCGCTATAACCATAACCTCTTCAAGTCTATCGTCAACCATTATATTCCTACATATCCTTATAATCTGCACTTATTTCCCCAAAAGAAATGCTACTTTGTGGGGAAGACTCCCCAGTGGATACTCACCTGATCGCTATCATCTTAACCTCTTCAAGTCTATAGTCAACCATTATATTCCTACATATCCTTATAATCTGCACTTATTTCCCCAAAAGAAACGCTACTTTGTGGGGAAGACTCCCCAGTGGATACTCACCTGATCGCTATCATCTTAACCTCTTCAAGTCTATAGTCAACCATTATATTCCTACATATCCTTATAATCTGCACTTATTTCCCCAAAAGAAACGCTACTTTGTGGGGAAGACTCCCCAGTGGATACTCACCTGATCGCTACCATCTTAATCTCTTCAAGTCTAGGGTCAAGTGGTATCATTCCTATATATCCTTGCCGTCTTAAACTCCGTACCTCTTGCCATTACGCTCATACAACATCCTTATCCAGCATAGCTCTACCTTGATCGGCTCTCGTGCCCCTGTATTGGTTGAACAATTATTTCTAAGAGAAATATATCCGTTTCTCACGTCATCTGCTGAAGGTATCTTTAATAATTTGTCGTTAGAATCACATGTTTCAAATATTGTTTATTTTGATTTGGTACAAAATTGTTCAGTCTCCCCCCACCGTGCAGGAAATTGCGCGTGGCATAACGATCGGGCAATTTTCTTTCTTCATGTTATTTTTTAATCTTATAATTCCCGGGTTTTTTGCTGAATGGCATCTTTCGCGATGCCTACGTCATTCCCCATTAAGGCAAACTGTCGGAAAGAAAAGCTGATTAAATTTTCATTTACATTTATAACGTCTCTCTCTCTCTATCTATCTCCCCCCTCTCTCTCTCTCTCTCTCTCTCTCTCTCTATATATATATATATATATATATATATATATATATATATATAGTTTTCTCTCTCTCTCTCTCTTATATTTCTTTCTCCTGTTTCTCTTTCACACTTTCTCTACAGTTCGTTCTCAATTCTTTTGCTTCTCTCTTTCGACTGTTTCTTCTCTCTCTCTCTCTCCCCTCTCTTTCTCTCTCTCTCTCTTCTGTTTCTTCTCTTCCTTTTCTGTTCTCACTCTCTTTTCTCTCTTTCGCTCTCTCTCTCACTCACCCACACGCACGCACGCACGCACACACACACAAACACTGTCACTTTTTCATTTTTCTTTTTCTGTTTCTCTCTGTCCCTTTCTCTACAGATTCCTCTCTTGGCTTTTTCTTTTTCTTCTTTTCTCTCTCTCTCTCTCTCTCTCTCTCTCTCTCTTCCACTCACTCTCTCTCTCTCTCTTTCTCATCTGTTTTCTTTCTCTGTCCTGTTTCTTCATTCACTTTTCTGTTTCCTCTCTCTCTTCTTTGCTATCCCCACTCTCTCGCTCTTCTTTGTCTCTTTTTCATTTTTCCTTTCTGTTTCTCTCTCTATTCTTTTCTTCTTCTCCCTTTCACTTTTCTGTTTCTTTTCCTCTTCTATTTCCACTCTCTCGCTCTTTCATCTTTCTTCCTTATGTTTCACTCATTCTTTTGTTTACTTTCTTTCTCTCTCTTTTGTTTCTTCTTCTTCTTCTTCTTCTTCTTCTTCTTCTTCTTCTTCTTCTTCTTCTTCTTCTTCTTCTTCTTCTCTCGTTCTCTCTCTCCCTCACTTCTGTTTCATCACTTCCCCTTCTATTTCCTCTCTTTTCTTTTCATTCTGCCTCTAGTCTACCTACTCTCTCTCTCTCACTTATGTTTCTCTTTCTTCTGCTTCTCTCTCTCTCTCTCTCTCTCTCTGTCCTATTTCCTCACTGTTCCTCCCTCTCTTTTGTTTCTTCTTTCCCTTTTATTCCCCCTCTCTCTCTCTCTCTCTCTCTCTCTTCTGTTTCTCTCTCTCTCCTATTTTTCTCTCTTGTGCTTCTTCTCTCTCACTTCTAGTTCCTCTCTCTCTATATATATATATATGTATATATAGTTTTTATTCTCTTTTTCTTTCTTCTGACCTTTCTCTCTCTTCTCTTTTCTCCTTCTTCATCTCGCCTGTTTCTTCTTCATCTCCTAATTTCTCTCTCATGTTTTCTCTCTCTCCTCCTTCTTATCACTCTCTTCCACTCTCTATTTTTTCTTTTGTTTTTTCTTTCTTTCCTGTTTACTCTCTCTTTCCCTCTGTATCTCTCTATACCTCATCTGTTTCTTCTCTTCCTTCTGATTCTTCTTAGTCGCTTCTTTTGATCTCTTTCTCCTTCTCTTTTCCATTTTTCTTTCTCTACTCTTCCTTCTCTCTCTCTCCTCCTTCTTTCTTATTTCTATTTCTTCTCTCTCCTATTTCTTCTTTCTCTTTTCCCTTCTCTCTCACTATTTCTCCTAACTCTATTGTTTCTTTTTTTTTCTCTCTTCTCTTTATTCTCTCCCCTATTTCCTCTTTCTCTTTTTTCCTTCTCTCTCTCTCTTTCTCTCTCTCCTCACTCTTATATGTCTTCTTTCTCTCTTATATTCTTTCTTTCTTTCTCCTATTTCTATTTCTCTTCTTTTATCTGTGTGTGTGCGTGTGTGCGTGTGTGTGTGTGCGTGTGTGCGTGTGTGTGTGTGCGTGTGTGTGTGTGTGTGTGTGCGTGTGTGTCTCGCTCCTCAGTTATTTTTGTCTTTTTATCTTCTATTTCTTCTCTCTCCAATTTCCTCTTTCTCTTTTTACTTCTTTCTCTCTCACCCTCTCTCTCTCACCCCTCTCTCTCTCTCTCTCTTGATCCTCACTCTTTCTGTCTTCTCTTTCTTTTCTCTCCTTCTTTTATATCTCACTTTGTCATGTTTTCTCACTCATTGTTCAGCACCCCTCTCTCTCTCTCTCTCTCTGTCTGTCTCGTAATCTTTCTTCCATTTACTTTCTCTCTCTTTCTATCTCTTTTTCTCCCCTTTTCCTTCTCTATCAATCTCATTCCTCTCTCTCTCTCTCTCTCTCTCTCTCTCTCTCTCTCTCGTTCCCTCGCTCCTTATACCTTTGTCTCCGTTCTCTCTTCTGTTTCTACTCTCTTTTATTTACTCTTTCTCTTTTCATCTTTCTCATCCTCTCTGTCTCACTTGCTCCTTACTCTTTTGTGTCTTCTTTCTTTCATCTATTTCTTCCCTCTCCTATTTTCTCATTCTCTTTTTCCTTCTCTCTCTCTCTCTCTCTCTCTCGCTCGCTCCTCACATTTTTGTGTCTTCTTTCTTACGTCTATTTCTTCTCTCTTTCTCCTATTTCCTTTGTCTCTTTTTTCTTCTCTCTGTCTCTCTCGCTCCTTACTCTTTTGTGTCTTCTTTCTCTCTCATATTCCCTCTTTCTCGTCTTTTCGCCCTCTCTTTCACTGGTTCCTCTCTCATTTCTGCCTTCTTTTCTCTTATATTTCATCCCTCTCCTACTTCCGCTCTCTCGCCCCCCCCTCTCTCTCTCCCTCCCTCTCTCCCCCTCTCTCTCTCCCTCTCTCTCTCCCTCTCTATCTCCCTCTCTCTCCCCCCTCTCTCGTCCCCTCTCTCTCTCCCCCTCCCTCCCTCTCCCCCTCTCTCTCTCCCTCTCTCTCTCCCTCTCTCTCTATCTCTCTATCTCTCCCCCTCTCTCGCCCCCTCTCTCCCTCTCCCTCCCTCTCTCTATCTCTCCCCCTCTCTCTCTCCCACTCTCTCTCTCCCTCTCTCGCCCCATCTCCCCCTCTCCCCCCTCTCTCTCTCCTCTCCCTCTCTCTCGCCCCCCCTCTCTCTTACTGTTGTAACATTTTTCAGAATAATTTTACTCACGTTTACAATCTGCTTATACCTATTCCCGCCATTCCGTTCGTCGGGAACAACTTGGAAAAAAATCCGAAACGAATGCTTCTTTATATATCGACTGGTTGATTACTTTCATCTCTCTTTCTCTTAATCGGATATAGAAAACTAAATTAAAAAGAACACACGGAAAGATTCCAACTGAAGATTTACCTGAGTAAATTAAGAGATTTGAAAGAAGGTGCTATTTAGATTGGATAATGTCTTTTATAGACTTGGATCTGAGTCAATATTTTTCATGGGGTTCATAACAATAGCAGGGAAGAGATAAAAGTCCAAAAAACGACAAAAAAAAGGTTAAATGTGTAATTTTTAAAAAATCCCAGCTATGCCATCGATAATCGATCACTGATTTCATTCTTCTTCCGCGTCCATTACCAATCAGAACACTTCAAAACTTCCTATCAGTTGTGCTCCTTACCAGTTTTTGCGTCCTTTGCTAAGGCCTCCAGTTCGAAGTTCCGCTGCCTTCCAGATCTAATATGTCCTGTGACTCTCTATATTTCTGAGATGAGGTATTATGTACACTATTTACATTATTCGGACTATTGTCCTCATCTTTGTCGACATATTTATCACAACGTTCCGGCCTTTCAGCATCTCTCTATATTTCTGAGATGAGGTATTATGTACACTATTTACATTATTCGGACTATTGTCCTCATCTTTGTCGACATATTTATTACAACGTTTTAGCCGTTGTGCGCTCCGGCCTTCTTCAGATGGTTGGAATGTCGAACTGAACCCTTTATTTCACTCACTTCGGTAGAGTCATTTATCAGTTATCTCCTGTTAACTCCCTTCTGAAAGTTCTGCACTGCCTTAACCGGGTATTGAAATCACACTCTTTGGGTCCTGTCACTGGATCTAACTAACGCCTTTATCCACTGTGCCATGTGTCCTAGAACAGTCTACCCCAGTGAGCGAAATAAAGGGTTCAGTTCGACTTTACAACTACTTAAAGAGGGCCGGAGCGCACAACGGCCGAAACGTTGTAATAAACATAGCGACAAAGATGAGGACAATAGTCCGAATAATGTAAATGATGCCCTGTCAGTGTTCAGATTCCTAAGCCGTCTTCCTACGTCATATGTCCAAGGAATTTCAGCTGTCTCTTCCTAATTCTGGGCAGATATATTCTTTTTGTTGTCATTTTCTTTAAGAACCCCTCGTAGCTTACATGCTCCGTCTATCGCATTCTCAGTATCCTTCTGTAGGACGATATTTCCATTGCCTCTAGATTTCTCCTCAAGAGGATTACTATCACATGTCAATCAAGCACCCACTTATTGATTTCTATTCTATTTATTTTCAGCCACTATACAACGGGATATGAAATGCCTCTTTCGCTTGGCCAATAAAATTTTCGGATTTCGGTGTCGCATTTCACGCCCTCTTTCAAAACACTATCCACATATTTAATTTTCTGTACTTGGCAGGGGTTGTTGGTTTAGTTAAGTATTGCATTGCTTCTTAAAATGCTCTTTATTTACGTTCTGTGGATAATTTTCTTTGTATAGGTTGTTTTCATTTGAAAATGACGTAAACTTTGAGGAGGGACATTGTAGCTAAGAGCGATTAGGTTTCACTCAAATTGAAAGAAATGAATCACAGAGATCCTTTGCGAAACAACTTCACAAAATATTTGTTGTCTTCGTTACAATACAACCCAATCAACTGCGCTGTGATAGATAGATAGATAGATAGATAGATAGATAGATAGATAGATAGATAGATAGATAGATAGAGATAGATAGATAGATAGATAGATAGATAGATAGATAGATAGATAGATATGAACAGAACTGTGATAGATAGATAGATAGATAGATAGATACGAAAGAAGAGACATAGATAGATAGATAGATAGATAGATAGATAGATAGATAGATAGATAGATAGATATGAAAGAAGAGACATAGATATGAAAGAAGAGACTGAGATAGATAGATAGATAGATAGATAGATAGATAGATAGATAGATAGATAGATAGATAGATAGATATGAACAGAACTGGGATAGATAGATAGATAGATAGATAGATAGATAGATAGATAGATAGATAGATAGATAGATAGATAGATAGATACGAAAGAAGAGACATAGATAGATAGATAGATAGATAGATAGATAGATAGATAGATAGATAGATAGATAGATATGAAAGAAGAGACTGGGATAGATAGATAGATAGATAGATAGATAGATAGATAGATAGATAGATAGATAGATAGATAGATAGATAGATATGAAAGAAGAGACATAGATAGATATGAAAGAAGAGACATAGATAGATATGAAAGAAGAGACTGAGATAGATAGATAGATAGATAGATAGATAGATAGATAGATAGATAGATAGATAGATAGATAGATATGAAAGAAGAGACTGGGATAGATAGATAGATAGATAGATAGATAGATAGATAGATATGAAAGAAGAGACTGAGATAGATAGATAGATAGATAGATAGATAGATAGATAGATAGATAGATAGATAGATAGATAGATAGATATGAACAGAACTGGGATAGATAGATAGATAGATAGATAGATAGATAGATAGATAGATAGATAGATGTGTGAATGTGTGTGTGTGCGTGTGTTTGTTTGCGTGTGTGTGAATTTCAAGTCGAGTTTACCTCAAGGAAGGCAGTAAAGCTGAAAGGACACGGCACATAAAAAGAATAAAGGCAGCCAATCAAAAATAATGTCTGCTCTTCTTGCAACAGATTTACAAACGCACAAAGGATAGATAGATAGATAGATATATAGATAGATAGATATATAGATAGATAGATAGATATGAACAGAACTGGGATAGATAGTGTTACCTATAATGACAGTGAACTCTTCCTGACACTATAAAGACTGCGCCTCTCAAGATAGAGTGGAATGAGTCGAGACTGATTCGAGTCGAGCCAATGGTAGTTCACTCCAAACCAGACTGACAGTCATACTAACATCTTTTATTATTATTCTGTGTAATATATCTTTGTTATTTTTACTCTTGTGTTCGTATTGTTCTTCCTTGGTCCTAACCTTGGACCATAACAGTGCCACGAGGATATTGGACCATAATAGTGGCGACGATGATATTGGACCATAACAGTGGCGACGAGGATATTGGACCATAACAGTGGCGACGAGGATATATCAGACCGTTTTTCGGTATGTGATAATGTTCTACTATATAAGGAAAGTGTAGTAACCCCGAAAGCGCTACAAAGGCTAATCCTCAAGGATTTTCACATGAGCCACATAGGAAAGAACAGGATGAAATCCTTAATGCGAAGTTCCGTATATTGGCCAAACATGGATCAAGATATTATACATATGGTGGAAAAATTCAAAGACTGTTCCTTAGCAGCCAAAGCACTACCGAGCCATGGCCGAAGACAGATCAACCGTGGTCGAGAATCCATGAAGATTTCGCAGGTCCAGTAGATGGTTTTTACTATTTGATTGTATTGGACTTTTACAGCAAATGGCCAGAAGTATTTCGTTGTAGAAAACCTACTTCTGAGACTACCATAAATTGCCTTCACAAGCTGTTTACTCGTTTCGGATTGGCTGATTGTCTAGTCACCGACAATAGGACACAATTTACATTTGCAGATTTTCAAGAATTTGGTGAAACTTTTCAGGTGAAACACATCAAATCCCCGCCATATCACCCAAGATCAAACGGGCAAGCGGAGAGGTTTGTAGATATATTAAAAAGAGCACTAAGGAAAGCTTATGACGTGCCAACAGAAAAGGCTTTACAACAATTCTTGCAAGTGTATAGAATTACGCCGAACAGTACTACGCCGTCGGCATTATCGCCGGCGGAAGTGATGTTCGCCCGAAAAATTAGATCGGTATTCGACAAATTACTACCAAAACAGACAAAGCAATCACCAACGTCGTTCGTACCAAAAAGAAAATTTAACCCAGGAGAGAAAGTTTTTTTTTAAATGTACAAAAACAATACATCCTACTGGGTGCAAGCTACAATAGAGAAACGAATCGAGAACGTCGTTTACATAATTCAGGGTCCGAAGTTCTCGCATAAAAGGAACTTAAATCAAATCAGAAAGAGGCTGTTAGAGGATTCTAACGATCCACCCCAGGAAGAGGAAGAAGTGATGGACACAATATTCGACACATTCGATATGCAAAGACCTCAAGCAATGTCAGAACCGCGAAAATCGAGCAGAAAAAGAAAATTTACAGAGTCTTTGATGATTAATCCGAAGAGGAAAAAATATTAAAGACACCTGCGAGATAAAAGCTTTGGGAGAGAGGTGTTATGGGCTCTTACCTATAACGACACAATGAACTCTTCCTGACCCTATAAAGACTGCGTCTCTCAAGAGAGACAGGAAACGAGTCAAGACGGAACGAGTCGAGCCAATAGTAGTTCACTCCAAACCAGCCTGACAGTCATACTAACCCTTCAACATCTTGTATTATTATTCTGTGTCATATATCTTTGTTTTTTCTACTCTTGTGTTCGTGTTATTCTTCCTTGGTCTTAAGCTTGGACCATAACAGTGGTGCGAGGATATTGGACCATAACAGATAGATAGATAGATAGATAGATAGATAGATAGATAGATAGATAGATAGATAGATAGATAGATTTGAACAGAACTGAGATAGATAGATAGATAGATAGATAGATAGATAGATAGATAGATAGATAGATAGATAGATATAAACAGAACTGGGATAGATAGATAGATAGATAGATAGATAGATAGATAGATAGATAGATAGATAGATAGATAGATTTGAACAGAACTGAGATAGATAGATAGATAGATAGATAGATAGATAGATAGATAGATAGATAGATAGATATAAACAGAACTGGGATAGATAGATAGATAGATAGATAGATAGATAGATAGATAGATAGATAGATAGATAGATATAAACGGAACTGAGATAGATAGATAGATAGATAGATAGATAGATAGATAGATAGATAGATAGATAGATAGATAGAAACAGAACTAGGATAGATAGATAGATAGATAGATAGATAGATAGATAGATAGATAGATAGATAGTCATCCACTGATAGACTGTTTTGTCGTATCACAGCTTCTCAGTGTGGCTAAACGTCTGATTGCTCCAAGCTAGGATCGAAACCCGATTTTACCTCTAGACCTTCGTCCCACGTTAGAAAGGAAGGGAATTATAACGTTTCTTTCTATACTAAGTACGCCAGCGGCTCAGAGAACTCAATTTAATTTACTTGAACAGTAATGCTTAATAGGATCGGATCCACTGTTTTTCAAAACTTCTTTCCTTAGAGCGCTCAACCTGATTTACAGAAGTATATATATATATATATATATATATATATATATATATATATATATATATATATATATATATATATTTGTTTTTACTAATGTTCACGCAATACAAGGCCCGAGGTCACTCATGGTAGAGTGTGGACATAGATGTGTACTCCTGGAAATATATATACTCCTGAATATATATATATATATATATATATATATATATATAATTATTTATTTGAATATTACAACATAAATATATTATAAAATCACGACAAAAGTAGCCATTTTGTTTCAACACTTCTTGTGTCTTGTCAAGTGATATATATATATATATATATATATATATATATATATATATATATATATATATATATATATATATATATATAAGGGAACATTGAAGTCAACACTTAGAGGCGACAGGCTGTTTCATACTAAACGCAATGTTCACTTTTATATTTACACATGCTCTATCTCTTATATTAAGCACTTTATCCCTTAAATATAGCACACCTTAAGACTATATTTCTTCATATATATATATATATATATATATATATATATATATATATATATATATATATATATATATATATACAAATGTACAAGAACGAATAAAAATCAAATATTCAAAACATTAATCTAAAACAGGTCTCAATACAAGAGTAGAGCAATAATTATTTATTATACACAGTTACATTAGAACATGTAAGTTACTGCCATAAAATTGTATATTTTGTTTCGACGTTTAATAAACAATATCTCATCAGGTAATTTAAAATTAATGTAAAATTATAAAAGTTTAAAATTTATTTTGTATTCTAATTTATAATGTAATGTTGGTTTAGTTAAGTTTTGCATTGCTTCTTAAAAAGCTCTTTATTTACGTTCTATGGATAATTTTCTTTGTATATGTGCTTTTCATTTAAAAATGACTTAAAATTTGAGAAGGGACATTGTATCTAATGCAACTTGAATTCACTTTTTCAGTATAATTTCATTGGCTTAACTCATATCTACATTATCTTATATGTTATTTTCTTATCTTTCCTCTTACTTTGTATCTGTATAATTTTGAATATACGCCTCTCTTTCTTTTACCTTTCTTTTTTTTCTATTCGCTGGGTTGTAGAGTTACTGTTTTATACTTTCTTTTATCTTTTCTTTCCTCTCCCTTTTCCTTTTATTGATTTCTTATATTCTTCCCTTTTTTTGTTTAAAAAATCTTTTTTGCCGTGTACGGAAAATTTCCCAAAAACAGAAAATGAAGTGATGTTTCATAAATTGAAATTTTAAATAAAATCATTTATTACCACCATTGTTAACTACCTGATGAGACGTTGTTTATTAAACGTCGAAACAAAATGTACAATTTTGTAGTAATAACTTACAGGTTCTAATGTAACTGTGTATAATATACATATACACATATATATATATATATATATATATATATATATATATATATATATATATATATATATATAAAAGTGGACATGGAAGTCAGCACTTAGAGGCGACAGTCTGTTTCATGCTAGTGCAATCGTCAGACGACTAGTGCTGTTATTTTTCTCGGCTGTTTATGTAAGGGTCAGTGGTGCATTATGGGTAGTATATTTTGGCGGTTACTTTTACCGGAAGTCGCTTATTTGTTTATTTATTTATGTCAAATTATTTTGCTTGCAAACTTTGCTTGGAGGAAAAAATAGCTATCATTACCTTCCCAGATCAAAATAAATTATTAAATAAAAGATCCGAGCTAATCTCAAAATGTAGACATGAAAACAAATTTTTACTACGTAACTTAAAATAGAAAAATAAATAAATATATAAACAAACAACAATAAAATAAGCAAAATAAACTACTCCAAACAAATCACAAAACCACACCTGTTAGAATATGCGAAATAAAATCAAAACAAAAGAACGGACGAAAGTTATAACTGTTATACAAATAAAAATAAAAATAATAAGCAAAACAATTTGACCCAAATAAATAAGCGAACAAGCGATTTCCGGTAAATGGCGGCCATTATAGACTACCAACAATAAGCTATATAAACAAATTTTTACTACGTTAACCAAAAACACCGATCAAAATAAAAGAATAAATAAATAAATTTATAAGATAAAAAATAAAAATAAAAATAAAAAAACAAACCAAAAAACAAGCAAAATAATTTGACATAAATAAATAAACAAATAAGCGACTTCCGGTAAAAGTAACCGCCAAAATATACTACCCATAATGCACCACTGACCCTTATATAAACAGCCGAGAAAAATAACAGCACTAGTCGCCTGACGATTGCACTAGCATGAAACAGACTGTCGCCTCTAAGTGCTGACTTCCATGTCCACTTTTATATTTACACACGCTCTATCTCTGATATTGAGCACTTTACCCCATAAATATAGCACACTTTAAGACTATATTTCTGCATATATATATATATATATATATATATATATATATATATATATATAAAGTCTGTGTGTGTGTGTGTGTGTGTGTGTGTATGTGTGTGTAGAAGAATATGCGAAAAAATAAGCGATCGTCAACACGGCTCCGCATTATTAAGTATTTGTTTTCTTTCGTACTGAAAAAAATAAATTACAAATATTCTTTGCGAAACGACTTCACACAAAATGTTTTTGTTTACATTTCTTTACAATACAATCGAATCAAATTTGTTGATATAATAAAAAAATATAATGTGTCTACATGTGAAAATGTGTGCGTCAGGTATTTACGTTGTTTTATATATGCGTGTAATTTTCCAGTGGTAGCCGCGTGCCGGCAGGTAATAAGCTGCATTAATACAACTGCTAAAAGCCTGTAGTGACAATAACTCGGTTCGTATGTTTTTGTGTTACTTAACTCAACATCGCTAGGCCTTTTTCTAATATAGTATGCTCAAATAAATATTCGAAATTGACAGTAATTAATTAACGTTTTGGAATTGCAGCTTGTATAACAACGAAAAAACGTCACAATATTTATAAGGAGGAACAGTCGAAGATAAACGAAGAAATAAAAAAAATCTTCAACACGGCTCTACAAATCTAAAGAAATTTTTATCATTGGAGTATTAGTTTTCACTCAAATTCAAAGAAATGAATCACAGAGATCCTTTACGAAACAACTTCACAAAATATTTGTTGTCTTCGTTACAATACAATACAATCAACTGCGCTGGTATAGAAAAAAAACAGTATACGTCCTCACATGGGTGTGATTGTGTCACCTATTTACGTAGTTTTGCGTATGCGAGTAATTTTCTTGTAGAAGCTGATAGGCAGTGGGCTGTGTTACTACTACTGCTTACGCTATAAACAAACACAGTCCGTATGTTTTTGGGGGGGTTGTTACTTAACTTTTGTTAATTAACTCAATATCGCTAAGCCTATTTTGTAATATAGTATACTCAAATAAATGTGAGTAATTAATTAAGGTTTGAGATATTTCGCTTGTATAACAACGAACTACTCTATTCAAAGGTTAACTGAAAAACTAATTTACTAACATCACATTATTTATAAATAATAGAAAAATTACCAGAAATCTAAAAGTTGCATTTGACTAAACTCAGATTTTATTGGTGAGTAAATATTTTCCCAATTTTTAAATATCTATTTTAAGGAGGTAAAATATTGTTTATCATTTTCTGGAGTGAGCATTCAATTTTTCCTAGCAGACGATAAATAGTGTTGTTTTAAAATTCAAAGACTACAACACGTTTCATATAACGTCGCTGATTGGTTGATATATACGAACAGAGAAATTCAATTGTGGAGGCTACGAAATGCACAGAAAGGAATCGACTTTCATGAGAGCCAGTTTCGTGCAAAATATGACTTTCCAATGATACTACTTAAATCTACAACATTTTCTACAATTCTCTAAAAGAGTTACACACACACACGCATATATATATATATATATATATATATATATATATATATATATATATATATATATATATATATATATATATAAAAAGAAAGAACAGTAAGATATAAAATCCGGTGTTCTTATAGATATTTTTATTTTTACACAATAGTGCTCTTGACGAGGAAATGAAACTAATGTCTTTGGTTTAATAACGAAATTAAATTCAAGGGCTTTAACTTCCATTTTTGAAACATGGTTATCACTGTGTAGCGAAAAAAACATATTTTAAATCAATTAATTTATAATATTATATATATATATATATATATATATATATATATATATATATATATATATATATATATATATATAAGCTCCCTGAATCAAAATTTATTCAGTCGAGCACTGTGAGGACAAAGCGCGAATTTGTAAACAGTGACTATTACTGCTAATAGTGCAAGACTCTCCTATTTGATTGAGTTCTGTAGTTCACTGGCGTGCTTATGAAAAAAAACAAGTACGCAAAAATTCGCCTTTCTCTCTGCCGGGCGCCGATAGCCTAGGGGTGATAATCTCCGACTAATCCCAATTTAGTTGGGATTCTGTCCCGGCTTCAATCGATTGGATGTCTAGCCACACTGATGACCTGTGATACAGCGAAATCGTCTGTCTCTTGATGACAATTCCTATATATATATATATATATATATATATATATATATATATATATATATATATATATATATATATATATATATTACATATTTGTGACTGGTAGACATTAATCCAGAGAGAACTCAATGTAAAAAGGTACCAGAAATCTAAAAGTTAGACTTAATTCAGAGTTTATTCACGAATAAAATTTTTCCAAATTTTTTAATATCTATTTTAAAAAGGGAAAATGCTGTTTATCATTTTCTCGAGTGAGCCTGCAATTTTTCGTAGCAGACGATAAACTTTGTTGTTTTAAAATTCAAAGACTACAGCGTGTTTCATGTAACGTCGCTGATTGGTTGATATATACGAATAGAGATATTCAAATGTGGTGGGGGGCTACAAAATGCAGCCTTCTTCACAGCAGACCTCTGCAGCCGCCAGTAATCCCGATAACCAAACTTTTTAATATCTATTTTAAAAAGGGAAAATGCTGTTTATCATTTTCTCGAGTGAGCCTGCAATTTTTCGTAGCAGACGATAAACTTTGTCGTTTTAAAATTCAGAGACTACAGCGTGTTTCATGTAACGTCGCTGATTGGTTGATATATACGAATAGAGATATTCAAATGTGTATGTGGGAGGGGGCTACAAAATGCAGCCTTCTACACATCAGACCTCTGCAGCCGCCAGTAATCTCGATAACCAAACCTTTGAGATGCTATACGTCTTTTTTTCATTCTGTCAACAAACAGTAACTTCGCTTCTTTGAGGACACATTTGGACTCATGGCCATCATTAATTTTTGATGATATGAGCGGATGGTGGCTACGTCTCTTCATACCGGATTGGAATTTTTCTGATTGCTGAATCACGATTGGTAGTTACGAGCCCGCACTCTTCGGTAGCGTCTAGAAAAGCTGCCTCTGATCAACAATCGCATAATGAGGTTCTTGTGGTGCCATGTCGCACAAGAAAAGGTGCTACATATGAAGGAGAATTCTTTTACGGTCAAAAGTCTCGGCTTTTCGGTAGGTTTTGTCTAGCTAAAGAGGTCGGGTGTGGTGGGTGTCTCTTACGAATTTGGTGGGGAGCATGGAAAAACTAACCTCGATCGTCAGGTAAGAGGTAGATATTCCTGGCCTTAATTTGCGGCTATCTTGAATAGAATTAGAGCTGAATTTTTTTTCTCTCTTTCTTTCTTTTTCTTTCTTTCTTTCTCTCTTTCTTTCTTTTTACTTCCTGTCAAGTAAATTTACGGCCATCTTGAACAGACTTAGTGCATTTTTCTTTCTTTTCTTCTTTCTTTCTTTCTTTCTTTTTTCTTTTCTTTCTTTTTCCTTTTTTCTTTCATTCTTTTTTCTTTCTGTCAAGTAAATTTGTGACTATATTGAACAGACTAAGAGCTATGTTTCTTTGTTTTCTTCTTTCTTTCTTTCTTTCTTTCTTTCTTTCTGTCAAGTAAATTTACGGCCATCTTGAACAGACTTAGAGAATGTTTTTTCTTTCTTTTCTTCTTTCGTTCTTTTTTTTTCTTTCCTATTGCTTTTTTTCTTTCATTCTTTTTTCTTCCTGTCAAGTAAATTTGTGGCTATATTGAACAGACTAAGAGCTATGTTTCTTTGTTTTCTCCTTCTTTTTTTCTTTCTTTCTTTCTTCTTTCTTTCTTTTTTCTTTCTGTCAAGTAAAGTTACGGCCATCTTGAACAGACTTAGATATGTTTTTCTTTATTTTCTTCTTTCGTTCTTTCAATCTTTCTTTCCTTTCTTTCTTCCTTTTTTCTTTCTTTCTTTCATTCTTTTCTTCTTCCTGTCAAGTAAATTTGTGGGCATATTGAACAGACTAAGGGCTATTTTTTTTCTTTTTCTTCTTTTCTTTCTTTCTTTCTTTCTTTCTGTCTTTTCTTTCTTTCTTTTTCTTTTCTTTCTTTTTCCTTTTTTCTTTTTTTTTCTTTCTTTCATTCTTTTTTCCTCTTGTCAAGTAAATTTGCGGCCATCTTGAACAGACTTAGAGCTATTTTTCTTTTTTCTTTCTTTCTTTTATCTTTCTTTATTTCTTTCGCCAACCGCTTAATTAAAGCTGGTTACGCAGAAGGAGTTACTCTTTTAGCCGATTCGTCCGCCAAACAAAATGACCGCTAAGACAATAATATACAGTAAATGCAAATAGCTGTGGGCGATGAATATAAATACAAAATGGCGCTCAATGAGTGCTAGTGCTAATAAAACAGTACTCTTGGAATGATGACAAATCTAAAATTAATACTACTAATAAATATACCGTTTTGCTACTGCTGAGAAAGAAAATATATATTTATTATTAGTAGTGACGTGTCTTTCGCCTGTCTTTTCTATAAACATTTCCATGGCCACTGCTCTGACGAATTTTTTTTTCACTGCTACCACGACTACATAGATTTCAGTGTGCTACGAGATTGGCATCTAGGTCCGACCCTTATACCGTTTTTACTTTTACCATTTAATAGCTAATTGCAATCGCCACTTCTCCTCCAGCAGTTCTTTTCTCGCACTTCCCGCTTGTGGAAATCCCTTACCTGTACTTGCTTCCATGGTAACTAAATTCTTCAAAAAATTTATATGCAAGATCAATCGCCATATTCTAACTTCTTGAATCCCGTTCATCTTTTGTCCTTTGCTCAATCCTCCCTATACTCAGCCATTTCTTTCATTTTCACTCTCCGTAACCCCCTGCATACTAGTGGCATTTCCGCCTTGCTTGTGGTGAAATGTTTTACAAAATTTAAATTCAACCTCAATCGCCATTTTCTATCTTCTTGAATCCCGTTCATCTTTTGTCCTTTCCTCAATCCTCCTTATACTCAGTATTTTTCTCACTTATACTCCCTGTGTACTAGCAACATTCCCGCCATGCTTAGGGTGTGAAAGAATTATATATATATATATATATATATATATATATATATATATATATATATATATATATATATATGAATATATATAGGTAACTATACTAGTGTCGGAAAACCTTCGAATTCTTGATTTAACAATAGCCAAATCAATCTCTAAGGGAAAAAAAGGTTTTAAAAAAGAAAGAGCCAGGAACATGAAAGTCTGTCGAAAATAATCGCACAGATACAGGTTCAAGGCCCAAAGAAAAAACCCCGATACGAGTAAACAACTAACTAAAGAGCTCGACACAAACGTAGAGCAAACCTAGTCAAACCTAATGAGCCAGACAAACCTACCTAGGTTTCACTTAGGCAGATCGTCAGGGTCAGCTGGCCCTGACGATCTGCCTATATATTAAATGACTTAAAATATGGTTTCTTCGCTACACAGGAATTACCATGTTTCAATAACCGATGCTAAAAACTTCAAATTTAATTATATAATTAAATTAAAAGCATTAGTTCTGTTTCATCTTCAAGCAAATTTTGGTATAACTTATTTTTAAATTTACTGAGTTTTAAACGGACATACAATTCGTAATTTTTTGTTTCCAAGGATACAGAAAAATCCAATCATTTAGACAGGGGCGGCAGCGTTTCATTTTTATTAACTATTATTGTACCAATTATGAGTTACGTTTATTTGTTTTAAAAAGAAATATAGTCTATTAATAATTAACAGTAAAAATAATATATCAAAATTGTAGTTCACTATACCGTATTCTAAACCAAAAACCCCTTTTAGAAAAAAATCTTCATGTATACAAGTACGAATTCAATAGAAAACAAAAAACGCCGAAAAACTTTTTCACGTTGATAAAGAAAACCAGACGACATGCGGTGAACGATGTTAAAATTCGTTGAAAATGTACCCCTACCCTACTTCGACTTTAAATCAGTTAATTTATAATATTTATGCTCCATAAATTTACATTGAGCACTGTCTTGTAAAAATAAAATTATCAATAAGAACACCGGGTTATATATCTTACTGTTCTTTCTTCTTATTACAATATATATATATATATATATATATATATATATATATATATATATATATATATATATATATATATATAGTTGCAGCCAAAATGTCCAGAACGGCATTGTTTTCGCCAGAAAAATAGGTATAATTTTGTATCAGAATTGTTTTATATTCTATAACCTTCACAGACAATAAATACTATATTAATTATTATTGTCTGAGATTTTCGTGTAATTTGAGAGGATAATACAAAAGTTATGGATGATTTAGTGATTTATTGCGAAACCCATATATATATATATATATATATATATATATATATATATATATATATATATATATATATATATATATATATATATAAAATAATGAGCATAAACATTATAAATTTACTAATTTGAAAATATGGTCCCATCGCTACACAGGAATTCCCATGTTTCAAAAACAGAAACTAAAAACTTAAAATTTAATTATAGAATTAGATAAAAATCCTTAGTACTGTTTCATTTTCAAGACATTTTTGGAATAACTTATTTTGAAATTTATTGAGTTTATAAGCACATACATTATTGATATTACTTGCTAAGGTTACGGGAAAATCCAATCGTTTTGACAAGGGTGGTAGGGTATTCATTTTCACTGACACACTGTGAATCAAAATAAGAGTTACTTTCCAAATGAGCTTAAGTTAAGGTAGGGTAGGGGTGCCTGTTCAACAAATGATGACATCCGTTTTTCGCAAGTCGTCTGATGTTCTTCCAACTCTCTATCTATCTATCTATTTTATCTATCTATCTCTGTCTTTTCATATCTATCTACATATCTCAGTCTTTTAATATCTATCTATCTATTTATCTATCCCTCTCTCTCTCTCTCTCTCTCTCTCTCTATATATATATATATATATATATATATATATATATATATATATATATATATATATATGTTATAATTTTCGGATACATTAACTAGTGAGCCAACCAAAACGAGCTGACTCATTTTATAGTTTACCAATAGAAGGTTAACCAATCAGAAGACTTGGAATATTCAATCCTATGTGTATAAAGGCGGACATTTTGTTTTGTTTTTTCTTGTCGGAATATCCACTGCTAACCTGTCTGATGAAAGACCTGAAGAACTACGCTTTCCTACTCTCTCCGAATATACACTGCCAACCTCTGATATGGAGGACCTTAAGAATTCCTGAATAGCTGCTACTAGATATTGGTGCTGTTTCATTGAACAAATTAATTACTACGTTGGATTTCTACATTCAGACTACCGTGAGCATGTATAACAAGTTAGGGTAGGGGTGCCTGTTCAACAAATGATGACATCCGTTTTTCGCAAGTCGTCTGATGTTCTTCAATCTATCTATCTATCTATCTATCTATCTATCTATCTATCTATCTATCTCTGTCTTTCCATATCTATCTATCTATTTATCTACCACACTCTCTCTCCCCCCCTCTCTCTCTCTCTCTATATATATATATATATATATATATATATATATATATACTTGTATCTGTCTTTTCATATCTATCTATATATCTCAGTCTTTTCATATCTATCTCTGTCTTTTCATATATATATATATATATATATATATATATATATATGTATTTTCATATCTATCTATCGCAGTTTTTTTTCATATAAATCTCTCTTTTTATATCAGTCTTTTCATATCTCTCTCAGTTTTTCCTATCTATCTATCTACCTATCCCAGTTTTTTCATATCTATATATCTCTATCTCTCTCTCTCTCTATATATATATATATATATATATGTATATATATATATATATATATATATATATATATATATATATATATATGTATATATATATATATATATATCTGTCTATCTATTTTTCCAGTCTCTCTCTTTCACTCTGCATGTATGTGCTTTTGTGTGCGTGTCCTTTCCTCTCTTCCTTTTCATATAACTATATTAAAATCTATGTCAATTAATATGTTTATAGAAATCTATCTATTTATCTAATGTGTTCACATTTATCCTCCTATCTTAATCTATTCGTTACTTCAGTCAGTTCGTATCTAAGCCACTTCAAATCCCAGTCTATTCACATCTATCTCAGTTTGTTTGTATCTAAGTTTCTTCATGTCTATCTATCACTCTTTCTGTCATTTTATGTCTATCATACTCTATTCATATCTATCTATCTATCCATATATATATATATACAAGGTAACCAAAAAAGTTCTGTCCGTTTTAAAGGAAAAAAGAAAACGCTTCACAGTATGTGTAACTTATATTTAGTCTTCGAAGTAATCGCCATCGGCATCCAGCACCTTCTGCCAACATGTCTCCAGCTGTCCAATGCCCTTGCGGTAGAACTCGGGGGATTTTGACGCAAAGAAGTCCGTGAGGGCTTTGCGCAAGTCTGCTTCATTGGTGAAGGATTTCCCACGAAGATGATTATCCAGGGAGCGGAAGAGGTGGTAATCGGATGGTGCAAGGTCAGGTGAATAAGGTGGATGGCACAAAGTCTCCC
The DNA here is from genome assembly GCA_964036315.1 of Acanthosepion esculentum. Taxonomy (NCBI): domain Eukaryota; kingdom Metazoa; phylum Mollusca; class Cephalopoda; order Sepiida; family Sepiidae; genus Acanthosepion; species Acanthosepion esculentum. The sequence goes on along the minus strand of OZ038514.1, from coordinate 44,815,265 downwards.
ACCCAAGTGCAATACGTTCATCCACAGCACTATCCCCAAACGCTTGAAATATGCGGCGACTTGATGCAGCTGCTGACAAGCCCACTTTGAAGTCGTAAACCGATGGCCGGGCACGGTGCGCGTGTTTTTTATAACGTCTGATGTTCCTACTTCAGGCTGTCCGAATTTGAAAACAATTGCTACACGCATTTCGTATATATTTCAACTTCATTCAATGACTCATCAAAAAACGGACAGAACGTTTTTTTTTTGGTTACCTTGTATATATATATATATATATATATATATATATATATATATATATATATATATATATATATATATATATATATATATATATATATATCAGTTTCTATCTCATTCTGATTATAATCTATAAATTGATCACATTCTGCTCATTATCTATCTCTATCTC
>OZ038514.1:44772350-44812350 GCA_964036315.1 Acanthosepion esculentum | reverse complement strand
TCGTTTGATTTTTTTTCTTTAGTTCCTTCGTCCTTCCTTTCTTTATTTCGTTCGTCCTTTCCTTCAATCTTTCTTTCTTTCCATTTCCTTTCTTCCTTTATTTCTTTCGTTCTTTCTCTTCTTCCTTCATTCTTTCTTTCTTTCGTTGAGCTGTTCGTTCTTTTTTTCTTTCTTAAGTTCCTTCGTTAACCCTTTCTTTATTTCGTGCGTTCTTTCTTTCTTTCTTTCGTTGTTTCGGTCTATCTTTCTTTCGTTGATTTGTTCGTTATTTTTTCTTTCTTTAGTTCCTTCGTTCTTCCTTTCTTTATTTCGTTCGTTCTTTCCTTCAATCTTTCTTTCGATCATTCTTTCTTGCGTTCATTTGCTAGTTCCATTGTTTTCTTTCTCGCCATTTCCTTCCTTCTTTCGTCTTTGATTTCTTTCATCCTTTCTTTTGTTCCTTCGTTCTTTCTTTTTACGTTGTTTTGTTCGTTCTTTTTTCTTTCTTAGTTCCTTCGCTTTTCCTTCCTTTATTTCGTTCGTTCTTTTCTTTAATCTTTCTTTCTTTCGATCGTTTTTTTCTTTCTTGCGTTCATTAGCTCGTCCGACTTTGGTTCTTTCTTTCTATTTGCTTCCTTCTTTCTCCCTTTCGTTCTTTCGTTCTTCCTTTCTTTTGTTCCTTCGTTCTTTCTTTTTTCGTTGATATGCTCGTTTTTTTTTTTCGTTCACTCTTCCCTTGAATCTTTCTTTCTTTCGTTTGTTCGTCTGTTCACTCCTTCTTTCTTTCTTCCGTTAGTTTTTTCGTTCCTTTATTTCTTTGCTTAACTTCCTTAGTTTTTCTTTTCTTTCCTTCAATCTTTCCTCTTTCTTTGTTCGTTCTTTCTTTTCTTTTCTTCCGTCCTTCATTCTTCCTTTCTTTCTTCGTTTGTTCTTTCTGTGATTCTTTCTTTCTTCCTTTGGTCCGTTCGTTCTTATTTGGATCGTTCTTTCTTTCTTTCTTTCGTTCGTTCATTGCTTATATCTTTCTTGCATTCGTTCATTCATTCTTTCTACAGTTCGTTTATTCTTTCTTTCTTTTTTATGTTCTTTCTAACATTTTTCTTTCTTTTGTAGATTCGTTCTTTCTTTTGTTCGTTCGTTTGTTCATTATTTATTTCGTTCGTTCGTTCTTTTTCTCTCTTTCCTTCTTTCTTTATCTCTTTGTTTGGTCTTTCTTTCTTACTTTCTTTCACTCCACCGTTCGTTCATTCGTTGGTTTGTTCGTTCTATCGTCTTCTTTGCCTTTTTTCCATACCTCATGTTCGTTCGATCGTTCCTTCTTTCTTTTCCGTTATTTGTTTGAGCCAATTCCTTCTGTCCTTCTCGATTCTTCTGTAGAACCAATTCCATTTTCTCTTCAACCATTTTCTCACTCATCGTTGTCATCGGATTTATTTCGGGTTTTTCATTTTCGCATGAACAATTTTTACTTTTAAAATCTTATCTATTACTTTTTATCAAATACTTTCTTTCTTTCTTTCTCTCTTATTTCTTTCATTTTATTTGTTTTTTAATATTACATTTCATTTCTTTCTTTTTTATTTCTCTCTTTCTTTCTTTTACTCTCTTTCTTTTTCGTTATACACTACACACACTTCCATGTGAATTTCGATTGATTTTCTTTTTCTTTCACTATTTTCTTTCTTTCTTTCTGTCTCTTTTTCTTTCTTTCTCACTATATCTCTCTCACTCTGCTGTCCCTTATTCAATTCTTTTATCTCTTTCCTTTAATCATCTTAGTCTTTATTCTTGCTTTCTTTCCATCTCTCTCTCTCTCTCTTACTCTCTCTTTCTCTGTCTCTTTCTACTATAGACTAACAAATTATATAATCTATTTTTATTCATCCTAATTCGTTTTCTTCTCTCTCTCTCTCTCTATCTCTCTCTCTCTCTTTCTCGCTTTCTTTCTTTCTTCATTCTTTCTTTCTTCATTTATTTATTTATTTCCAGTTCTCTGTATCTTTCTTTCTGTCTTTCTTCCTTCCTTCATAGTTTCTTTCTTTCTTTCTTTCTTTATTTCCAATTCTCTGTATCTTTCTTTCTTTCTTCATTCTTTCTTTATTTATTTATTTCCAATTCTCTGTATCTTTCTTTCTTTCTTTCTTCCTTCATTCTTTCTTTCTTTCTTTATTTCCAATTCTCTGTATCTTTCTTTCTTTCTTCCTTCATTCTTTCTTTCTTTCTTTATTTCCAATTCTCTGTATCTTTCTTTCTTCCTTCATTCTTTATTTATTTATTTATTTTCAATTCTCTGTATCTTTCTTTCTTTCTTCCTTTATTCTTTCTTTCTTTCTTTTTTCATTCATTTATTTATCTATTTATTTATTCATTTCCAATTCTCTGTATCTTTCTTTCTTTCTTTCTTCCTTCCTTCATACTTTCTTTCTTTATTTTTAATTCTCTGTATCTTTCTTTCTTTCTTCTTTCTTTCTTTCTTTATTTCTTCTTTCTTTCTTTCTTACTTTCTTTCATTATTTCTTTATTTATTTCCAATTCTCTGTATCTTTCTTTCCTTCTTCCTTCATTTTTTGTTTCTTTCTTTCTTCCTTCTTTCTTTCTTTCTTTCTTTCTTTATTTCCAAATCTCTGTATCTTTCTTTCTTCCTTCATTCTTTCTTTCTTTCTTTTAATGGTAACAAATCGATAATGCATTTCCCCCTTTCTTTCTTTCGCTTTTTTCTTTCTTTCTTTCTTTCTTTCTTTCTTTCTTTCTTTCTAGCTGTCTTTCTTTCTATCTTTATTTCAGTCTTCCACGTGATTTTCGATTAATTTCTTCATTTCTCTTTCTTTTTTTCTTTCTCTCGATCGACACATTCAATCTTCCTCACTTTTTATCTTTCTGTGTTGTAATCAGCAATTTCCGTCTTTAGTATTTTTTTCGATTTTTGTTGTTTTTTTTTTCTGTTCTTACTTACTCCCATTTTAGATCATCTTGTTTTTCTCACTGGAAGTTTTTTTTTTCTTCATTTTAGTTGCTCTTCCTGAACCGAACACCTACCCCCTCTGTATCGTTACGTCTCTCTTTCTGCTTCATTTTTTTTTATCTGTCTCTCTCTCTCGGTCTGCCTGTCTCTCATCGTCTCTAACCTTGCTCGCTCCATCTGCCACGGATCGATCGTGTCCTAAATGTTCGCACCATAAATTCTACTTCCTTATTCATTTATTAACGAAAGTGTTTTTCTTTCATTTTTTCCATACAGCCGACTTTCGCATCTAAAGGGAGGAAAAAAATAATACTGTTTAGAATAGTGACTAAAACTAGAGTTCAAAACGAATTGAACAATTGGAAACCGGGGTTAAACAAACGATTCTGCTCTCTTTAACCTTATCCTGGCTGTTATTAGAGTGTAACAGTACTATTTTCATTTGTTACCGTTTTTACTTCTTTTATTTGCCGTGTTCTTTCAGAACGCAGGCGATCATGGCCCTCCACATCTTTCTCGACTAATCAGTTGTTTAAGTGCTTTCTTTTAATCATGCTACTCGTTATTCTGTATTTTTTCTTTCTTTTTTGTTGCACTCGATCAAGCAATTTTTTCAATCGATACATTCTCTTTCTTTTTCTTTCTTTCTTTTTTCTTTCTTTCTTTTTTCTTTCTTTTTTCTTTCTTTCTTTTTACTTTCTTTCTTTCTTTCTTTTTCAGACTGTCTTTCTTTCTTTTTTCTTTTTTCCTTTCTTTTTCTTTCTGTCTTTCTTTCTTTCTTTCTTATTCAAACTGTCTTTCTTTCTTTCTCGCTGTCTTGATTTATTTCAGTCTTCCATGTGAATTTCGATTAATTTATTCTTTCTTTCTTTCTTTCTTTTAATCTTTTTACTGATTCCTTTCTTTCCTTTTTCTTTTAATACTCGATAACAGATTTCCCCCTTTTTCTTTCTTTTACATGTAAGGATCTCTTTCTTTCTTTTTTCTTTCTTTCTTTTTTTCTTTCTTTCTTTTTAGCTGTCTTTCTCGATTTATCTTCAATTCTGCCTCCCAGGTGACTTTCGATTAATTTACTTATTTCTTTCTTTCTTTCTTTCTTTCTTTCTTTCTTTCTTTTTCAAACTGTCTTTCTTTTTTTCTTTCTTTCTTTTTTTCTTTCTTTCTTTCTTTCTTTCTTTTTTCTTTCTTTCTTTCTTTCTTTCTTTTAATGGTAACAATTCGATAATACATTTCCTCTTTCTTTCTCGTAGCTCTTAATAAGTTTTGTCTTTTTGTCATATCTCCCAAACGCTGTTCTACCTTCCATTATCTTAAGCTCATCAAGTATTTTACGCGCTGCTTTCCTCTTTCCCTCAGTCCGCCCTGTGAGTATCAGATTTTCCAAGCTCTCCTTCCTCATTAGGTTCCCCAGATTCTTCACCTACATCTTCCTAATGTTAAGTATAAGTTTCCTATTTGTTTCCATTTTTCTCTAAAACCCCGCCGTTGGTATACTCAGCATGCTTCTGTAGAACCACATTTCTGTTGCCTCCAGTCTGTTCTTCATCTTTGAGGAGATTGTCCAGCATTTGCTGACATGCAGGAAGGCAGATATCAAGTAACAGTTCAGAGCTCTTTTCTTTGTTTTCATGTGCCAATCTAAAGACATTTACTGATCGCTGAATATTGTTATTATTCTCAGTAGTGGTGGTGGTGGTTGTGGTAGTAGTAGTAGTAGTATTGGCGGTGGTGGTGGTGGTGGTGGTGGTGGTGGCGGGGGTCGTCGTTGTGATAGTAATAGTAGTGGTAGTAATAGTGGTGGTATTTTTTTCAAGTTGAGATGAAGAGGACGACCTGGAGCAATGGAGTGACCATGACGCTCGCCGGACCCTAGACCATCAGACTTTTTCTTGTATGACTGTACTGAAAGCCCTTGTTTTCAGTCTCCAACCGAAAACGATTCCTTACAAACAATTTTTGGTAATTGTTTCTGGAATTAATGGTAGAAATGTGTCAAATGGCTTGTAGAAAAGTGGCTCATTGGGTTCAGCGTTGTATTGAATATGAACAACGTCCTGGGTATGAAGATAAACTACATCCGTGTCCTGGGTAAGACAATAAACTACATCCGTGTCCTGGGTAAGATGTTAAACTACATCCAGGTCCTGGGCATGAAGATAAACTACATCCGTGTCCTGGGTATGAAGATAAACTACATCCGTGTCCTGGGTAAGACGATAAACTATATCCATGTCCTGGGTATGAAGATAAACTACATCCCTGTCCTGGGTAAGATGATAAACTACATCCATGTCCTGGGTATGACGTTTAACTACATCCGTGTCCTGGGTATGAAGATAAACTACATCCGTGTCCTGGGTATGACGATAAACTACATCCTTGTCCTGGGTAAGATGATAAACTACATCCGTGTCCTGGGTATGACGATAAACTACATCCGTATCCTTGGTAAGACGATAAACTACATCCGTGTCCTGGGTATGACGATATATATATATATATATATATATATATATATATATATATATATATATATATATATATATATATACATATATATATATATATATATAGAGAGAGAGAGAGAGAGAGAGAGAGAGAGAGAGTCACATTATATATAAGCTACAGTTGTACTAGTATATGTAATAATATAAGCTACAGTTGCACTAATATATATACTGTACAGTTAAATTAAGTTATATTTGCACCAGTAAATTAGATACATTAATAAAAAGGCAAAATACCAGAAACCTCAAAACTAACGTACAGCAAAATACCACTTGTAATTTATGCAACTGTAGAAATAAATTTAGATCGCTATAATAATATATATACTGGGGTTGGACAAAATAATTGGAACAGGTGCAAATTCCACTCCTATATTTCAAAGACCTATTATATTAAGAACTTTAACGAAAACTTCGTAATTGCAGGTTATATCTATTGTGAATACGTTTATTTATCTAATTTACTGTTTTTGTCTTATTTATTTTTAGAATTTAGTCAAATTTAAGCTAAATGCGTGACCTTTCCGAGTTGGAAAAAGGGCAAATTGTTGGAGCTCGCATGGCAGGAGCCTCGATCACTAAGGTTGCTAAACTGTTTGTTTTTTCAAGTGCTACCATATCAAGAACTATTACGCATTTCGAGAAACAGGGTAAAACCTCTAGCAACTGTAGCAATTCGGGCCGGACTTGCAAATGTAGTGACAGGCACCAACGTGCATTGAAACGCAATGTGGCAAAAAATCATCGGACTACTGCGGCCAAAGTGACTGCTGAGTTGAATAATCATCTGAATAGTCCAGTTTCTACTAAAGCTGTTCGTCGCGAGCTCCATAAGGCTGCATATCATGGAAGATCCGCCGTAAGGAAACGTCTTCTCTCCACTCGCAACATTCAGAAGAGGTTGAAGTGGTGCAGAGATCACAATGCCTGGTCTGCAGACCAATGGAGGCAAGTCATATTCTCAGACGAGTCCAGTTTTTCTCTTTTCCCAACTTCCGGGCGAGTTTGTGTGGAGGCAGCCCAAAGAATCTTACAACCCTGACTGCCTTCTTCTAACAGCATGGAAGTAGATCAATGATAGTTTGGGCCACCATATTATGGAAATGTCTCGGTCCAATAGTTGCACTGCATGGTAGAATCAACAGCAAAGATTACCTGAACATTTTGGGTGATCATGTTCATCCAATGGCCAAGACTTTATTCCCTGATGGTGACTGCATCTTCCAAGACGATAATTCTCCAATACATACCGCTCGAGTGGTTAAGAATTGGTATGAAGTGCATGAAAGTGAGCTAGAACACATGGAGCGACAAGTTAGGAGCTGCTATATCTCCACCGTCGTGTCGTAAGGAGCTGGAGCAGATGTTAATGGAAGAATGGCTGAAAATTCCTCTGGATGAAGTCAGGAAGCTGTATGATTCCATTCCTAGACGTATTAAAGCCGTATGTGAGGCTAAAGGAGGACCAACTCCATATTAAATAAATTTTCTTTGAATTTAACAAGTGTTTCAATTATTTTGTCCAACCCCTGTATATATATATATATATATATATATATATATGTGTGTGTGTGTGTGTGTGTGTGTTTGTGCGTGAGTGCGTGCGTGCGTGCGTGCGTGCGTGCGTGTGTGTGTGTGTATTAGCCATGTTAGTGAATCTATTACATAAGAAAAGTAACATTAACTTTCTGGCACATAAATCCTGTAACGATATATATATATATATATATATATATATATATATATATATATATATATATATATATATATATATTAAAAACATTTTTTTTTTAAATTGTAGTTGATGCCATAAGACATTCTGTTACTTTGCCAATAAAAAGAATATATTCTCCATTGTAATAATGAATATGTTATTTATTTATCCGACAGATTTCATCACTTTAAATGTCATTTTCAATGGATACCTATATTTGAGTAGACGCTCTGTTTATTTTAAACAGTATTTTATTTTGCTCTACCACAATCTGTACACGTCATATCGAGCTGCCTGTATATATATATATATATATATATATATATATATATATATGTATGTATGTATGTATTTGTACTAATATGTATATGTCTATATATACGTATATATATGTCTATATATACGTATATATGTCTATATATACGTATATATGTGTCTATATATATATGTCTATATATATGTACATATATGTCTCTCTCTATCTATATATATATATATATGCCTAAGTATACATCTATCTATCTCTATCTCTTCTCTCTCTCTTTCTCTCTCTCACTCTCTCTCTCTCTCTCTCGATAGATAGATAGATAGATAGATAGATAGATAGATAGATAGATAGATAGATAGATAGATAAGTAATGAGGATAGATAGATAGATAGATAGATAGATAGATAGATAGATAGATAGATAGATAATGGACAGACTGGGATAGATAGATAGATAGATAGATAGATAGATAGATAGATAGATAGATAGATAAGTAATGAGGATAGATAGATAGATAGATAGATAGATAGATAGATAGATAGATAGATAGATAGATAGATAGATAGATAGATAGATGGCAACCTCAATTGGCATCATTTGTCTTCTTGAACATAGTTTATCTTTTGTCCTTTTCTCAATCCCATGAATTCTCGGTCTTCTCTTTCGCTTTCTGTAATCCCCTGCGTACGAGTGGCATTACCGCTTTGCTTGGGGTGAAATGATATATATATATATATATATATATATATATATATATATATATATATATATATATATATATATACGTGTGTGTGCTCGCGCGCGCTACTAATAATATTGAATATTGATTTTATTCCTCGGTCACGTGCATGTTGTAGCGACCGAGAATAAAATGTATATTCATTATTAGTAAAGATTTATTTAGCTTTATACCAAATAGTAATAGTCTTAAGTTGTCTGAATTTATTCGATAAAACCTTGTCAATGATTATTAGTTTTTAACTAGTATTTCTTTCATCATTTTGCAGTTGCTTTTAAATCAAATAATAATAGTATTCGTCACAATTATAAACATTTAATAAATCCAGACAAGTTTTAAGACTATTACTTCTTGGCGTAAAGGCAAAACAAATAAGATGAAAGCAATACTAGTCAAAAATTTATAATAATTAACAAGGCTTTAACTAATAAATTCAAACAACTTAAGACTATTACAACTTTGTTAAAAATCAAGAGAAATAAGATGAAAGATATACTAGTCAAACATTTATAATAATTAACAAGGCTTTAACTAATAAATTCAAACAACTTAAGACTATTACACCTTCATGGAAAATCCAGAGAAATATGATGAAAGAAATACTAGTCAAAAATAAATAATGATAATATTCTTGATCTTTTTACGAAAATAAAATAGATAACATTTAGGGATTTTTCTCCAGATTCTTTGTGCCTTTTCTTCGTTTATCGTTTAAGTTTTTCTTTTTTCTTTCGTTTTATTTTTTTTATTTTTTATTTTTTTCAAGCAACCCGACCAATTCTTTTTACTTTTTTTTCCCCTTCATCTTTCTCAGATAACTGGTTTCTGCTGTTCGTTTGTGCCTACTGGTCTATTCTTAGATGCTTTGTTTATTGGCATCATCATGTCTTTGCTTGGAATAAAAGAAACTTATAAGACAGAATCCATTCTCTATCTGTGTGTGTGTATGAGTGCGTACGGGTAATCGATTAAAAGCCACCCTCGGCAACCATTATGCGCGGTGCCAAGTTACTTAGTATTTATACAATGCACACTGGACTGCTACTTAACGTTTAATCTACGAAATGGCACTAGATGCAGGACAATTTCCTTACAGATGAACAGAAAACTTAAGAAAACAGGAACGTGGCTGTACCGATAAATACGGAGAACACTATAGACAAGAGATGTGAGCAACGCGGAAATTAGAAATTAGAATCTATAAAGGAAGCGATGCTAACAGTCACGAACAGATGGACATTCTTGGAAACGAGGAAAGAAAGTTTAGAGAAATTAAATTCAGACTGAATCTAACAGAAGGAAAGGGAATATTCTTGTGTATAATACGCGAAATTTTGAACAAAAATTAAATCCAAAAGGTGGGGTGGTATTATACACAGAATTTTCAGAATTTTTTACTCAGTTAAAAACAATTATTTACATTATTCAGACTATTGTCCTCATCTTTGTCGCCATATTTATTACAACGTTTCGGCCGTTGTACGCTCCGGCCTTCTTCAGGTGGTTGGAATGTCGAACTGAACCCTTTATTTCGCTCACTGGGGCAGACTGTTCTAGTTCCACGTGGCATGTTTAATGGATGTCAGTTTTCAGTTATCTCCTGTTAATTCCCCTCTCTAAGTTCTCCACTGCCTTAACCGGGTATTGAACTACCAACAAGAGCTCATATTGCAACGTTGTCGTTATTATCGCTTTTCTCTGGCACTCCTTATTACTGGTTCCCATATTGTATTCATTTCTATGCTTGATCGGCTCAGGAGCTCTGGTAAAAACAGCAAAAATTGCAATATGAGCACTGGTAAAAATGGTTGCTGAAGACATTAGGTTTATAATACCTAGAAATTTATACACAGATGTCCTCAAGGACACATGGCACAGTGGATAAACGCATTGGTTCGATCCAGTGACCGGACCCAAAAAGTGTGAGTTCAATACTCGGTTGCCTTCGACAACAGATAAAATGTATTGTTGGTAATTTTATTACACATAAGTATTTTTGATAATTTTACGATAAATAAATGTTGTTAAGGCAGTGGAGAACTTTCAATTAACAAGAGATAACTGATAACTGACATCCATTAAATAGAGCACGTGGAACTAGAACAGTCTATCCCCGGTGAGCAAAATAAAGGGTTCAGTTCGACATTCCAACCACCTGAAGAAGGCCTGGGCATACAACGGCCGAAACGTTGTAATAAATATGGCGACAAAGATGAGGACAATAGTTCGAATAATGTAAATAGTGTACATAATACCTCGTCTCAGAAATATAGACATATAGGCGATTAACAAAGATAGCTGACCAAGAAGCATGCTCCAGGATTGAACAGCGGTCAGTTATCAAGTTTTTGTTGCAGAAGGGTGCAAACCAGTTGAAATTCATAGGAGAATGTCAACTGTGTATGGTGCCACATGTTTCAGCAAAAAAAATGTCTACAAGTGGGCTAAATTGTTTAAAGAAGGACGGAGCAGTGTTGAGGATGAAGACAGGCCTGGGAGGCCTACAGAAGTGAGGTCTCCTGAGGTGATAGAAATAGTCAATGACCTCATTCAGTCTGACAGAAGGGCTACAGTGGATGACATTGCAAGGACTTTGAAAGACATAAAGAACAAACGCAGGTGTCATCAGTCAGAAGGAGTCATCTTGCATCATGACAACGCAAGGCCTCACACAGCAACCCAAACGGTGCAGACCATCAACAAGCTGGGCTGGGAACTGCTCCCTCACCCCCCTTACAGCCCAGACCTTGCTCCTTCAGACTTTCACCTATTTGGTCCCTTGAAAGCGTCCACGAGAGGCACGAAGTTTAAAAGTGACGATGAAGTCAAAAGTGTTGTGAGCGACTGGCTGAGACATCAGTCCAAAGATTTTTACGCCGAGGGAATACGGAAGCTTGTGCACAGATGGGAAAAGTGTGTGACAGTGCTGGGAGACTACGTTGAAAAAAAAGAGTAAGCTTCTATCTGTATTAGATGTCCTTATACCGAAAAATTCACCTTATTTATTGAATGACCCTCGTACAAAAGTATTTTTGATAATTTTACGATAAATAGATTTTGTTAGTAATTTTACAATATAAAAATCTATTTATGGGTTAATTAGTAAGACTTTTATCACTAAAATCATGATTATCTCCAAAAACAAACATTCTTGCAATAAAAAACACATATTTCCTGGATTTAAAAAACTTGAAATGGGTTGATAAGCCGTAGAAAACGAATCAATGAAATGATTCGCTGCATAGGTATGTCTTTTGGATTTATTGATAATCCCTGGAATATAAATGTATAGAAACTAACGTGATTACAAAGTGAGTGATCAGTTTATATATTGGCTGTCATACATAATTGATCCCCCACTTTATATCTACATTACAAATTCTTGTTTGTTTTTCAAATACTGATTAGTTTCACAGGCATGTCTTTTAGATTGATTTACATTCTCTGGAATATAAATGTATAGGAGATACAATGACCACAAAGTGAGAGATCAGTTTATATATTGATTGTAATATAGAATTGATTCCCCATTTTATATCCACATTATAATTTCTTGTTTGTTTATCAAATACTGATTACGTCTGAATACCTCTTTTCTCCCCACCAGCTATGGGTTAATTAGTAAGACTTGTATCACTAAATTATTACTGTCTCAAAGAAATTCTTACAATCCAAAGCGATTTCCTGGCTTTAAATAACCCGCAAAGGGTTGCTAAGCCGTAGAAAACGAATCAATCAATGAAATACTGATCAGCTACGCATGCATGTCTTTTAGATTTAGTTACATTCTCTGGAATATAAATGTATAGAAACTATCGTGGCCACAAAGTGAGGGATCAGTTTATATATTAGTTGTAATGTAGAATTGATGCCCCACTTTATTTCCACATAATTTCTTGATTGTTGATAAGCCGTAGAAAAAGAATCAATCAATGAAATACTGATCAGCTACACAGGCATGTCTTTTACATTTATTACATTATCTGAATCGAATTGATTTGTTTATTTAACAGCATATCAACACCTTATGGGTCATTTAATGTTGAAATTTAATTTTCTTAGCAGCATAGAAATAATAAAAATGATATATGTTATTCTGCTTTCACAGTTGAATACATGGTAGATAATACTCAGATTTTGTGCATTTGCAGGAACATAATTACTAGAAGTAGTGTTATGGGTGTTTTATGTTATACTTTTTGTTGAAGTTATTTTTTTAAATACTGTTTGATCTCTTTAAGAAATTGTCGGATATTATATGATTAATGTCATGAAAGAAAAAAGATCAAACAAATAAGAAATAATAAAGAATTTAAAAGGGGAGGAAGAGAAAGAAAAGTAAGTCGTAAGACGAGCTAATTTAATAAATCGTTTTTTATTTTATCAATGTCTATATATTTATTGGTTTGTTTTCTTTTCTTACCCCCCCCAAAAAAAACCCACCCTGTCTTGGCTGCATGTAGGAAGATCAGTACAACCAAGCATACCCGATCTATAACATCGAATAACCCAAGTGAAGATTTACCTGGCACATGTCAGAAGGTATCCCCCAGACGAGACTCTGCCGCAGGGCAGAATCTCGTCTCGAGAAATTGACTCCGTTTTTACGTGGTCTATAGGGAATTTTTGCCCGAGCCTACGAGCTCGGATACCCCACTTTAAAACTCGGCCTTGTGCCACATCTTGCTGCGTCGGGCAGCGGGTAAATAATATTTACTCTGGGTGCGGGCCGTATACTGATCATATTCGGTCGGGTCGCCCATCGAAGAAGTCTGTTGTTTAGACCCGAAACTTCTAGTGACATGGGAGCAACAACACTGACAACGCACCTCGATTCGGCACTTAAAGGTGGATTTTTAATAATTTAGGGTGTCACCTGCTTATCGTGGTGGTTAGGTAGGTGTTATTTGAGACAACTTCTACTAAGTCAGTATTTCCCCTTACTAAGTCCTCGCCTATTGATGTGGCCCTGAAGTAGGGGCCACGGAAGGAAAATACGGAACACGGGTTAGAGGTAAGAAAGATATATTAAACAGAAAAGTTACAAAGAATAGTGTAAGAGTAAGCAGAGCTTACTATCCAGTGGTGTCCGATATTGGTATCGTATGCGGCTGCGCATTACTGGTGCTACGATATTTAACAACCCCCCACACGGGTCGAATGTGGCACAAGGCCAGTTTAACGTGGGCTTACCGAGCCCATAGGCTCGGCCAAAAATATGCCCATTTACAACCCATATACACGAGTTTAGGGACTGTCTACCTCCCCGGACGAAACTTTGCCCTGCGACAAAGCTTCGTCCGAGTTCCTCTCTGCCAAACAGAGAGTTCGACAGCAGAGCACCATTACTGGTGGTACTCCCATGATACTACCATTCACATAATAATATAGTACTGGGAGAGTCCATGATGTAGGAAAGTATCGGTCTCACAACACCCCCCTTCCAAGAGTTTTCCTCTTTCCTTTTTCTTTTCTTTTTTTTTCTTGAAGAAAAAAAAAAGTAAAACTGTTATTACCTCTTCCCCTTGGGATTCACGTCGAGTGGTTGAGTAAATTTTCTCTTTCTCCCCGAGCGTCAGTATTTCCCCTTACTAAGTCCTCGCCTATCTACTCCTTGCGATATGGTGGTTAGCAAGCATAAAATGGAGGCTTCGGAACCACGGGCACGTCCGTCTCCGACCAAAGATGGACCAGCACTCTCCCCATGTTTGACAGTTAATTCTTAATTCATTCTTGTGTCACATCTAAGATACGCCAATCCTGGGTATGACGATTAACTACATTCGGCAGCGAAGTCTCCTCTGGTTGGGAGATTGGAGGTTTTGTGGAACGGGTACAGTATGTGTGATCTTATGTTTTGATCTGTTTACAATAATACTCAGTGCAAAACGTCACGAAGCCATTTCAAATTTTTGGTCTCTGGTTGGGACCCAGAAAGAAATGTGTATACAACTTTAATCAAGGGCAATAATAATAATAATAATAATAATAATAATAATAATAATGACAGAGTGGGCCAATATCTGCACTGGAAAATTTGCAACTCCTACGGGAAGGAAACTGAAAGAAACTGGTACGAACACCACCCAGACCCGGTTACGGAGATAGGACCTGTTACAATTCTATGGGACTACACAATACACACTGACAGAACAATCAAAGCCAACCGCCCAGACATTGTTATTAAAGATCACAAACAAAAAAATGCCTCCTTATTGATATGGCAGTCCCTGCAGACTGCAATGTATCTTTGAAGATATTCGAAAAGCTGTCAAAATACAAGGACCTTGAAATAGAAATCTCAAAAATGTGGCACATGGGAACATCAACAATCCCTGTTGTAGTTGGAGCCTTAGGATTGGTTGGAAAAGATTCCAGTAGACTAATTGAAGGGATCCCTGGAAGTCCATGCCTTAAAGAGATACAAAACACTGTTCTCGCAAGTAGGGCCCACACCTTACGAAAGGCTTTATTTATGTAAAATATGCATGATTATTTTTTTTCAAAATTGCTCTAATTTAAAATATGTTATGCTGCCATTTCTGAACTTCGGGCTCTGAGCAGATTCATATTAGATAGCAGTTCAGAACTCTTTTCTTTGTTTCTCTTGCTTCAAGTTTACTTTGTTCTGTGAGAAAATTGTCCAGTATTTACTGCCATATAGGAGGATTGATATTACATAGCAGTTCAGCACTCTTTTCTTTGTTTCTCTTGCTTCAAGTCTCCTCTTCATCTGTGAGGAAATTGTCCAGCATTCACTGCCATATAGGAGGATTGATATTACATTCCAGTTCAGCACTCTTTTCTTTGTTTCTCTTGCTTCAAGTCTCCTCTTCATCTGTGAGGAAATTGTCCAGCATTCACTGCCATATAGGAGGATTGATATTACATAGCATTTCAGCACTCTTTTCTTTGTTTCTTTTGCTTCAAGTTTTCTTCTTTTATTATTATTATCATTATTATTATTATTATTATTTTTGTTGTTGTTGTTGTTGTTATCTTGCATTCACTGCCATAGAGGTGGACTGATATTAAGTAACAGTTCAGTACTCTTTTCTTTTATCTTATTAATATATGATAGATAGATCCTAACACTGAACCATCCTTGTGAACGTACAGAAAGAAACAAATGTAAATATTATTGCAAAAAGAATTTTTAGAATAATTAACTTTGTAACGTTTTGCTCCTTTCAAAAGAGTTGAACGTTTCCTTAATTCAGTTACCAAGAATGTCTCGAAGCCATTCTCTTTCCTATGAGCGCGAAAACAAGACAGATTTCAGTTTCAAAAGGATTTCTCAGACCTTGGCTGTGTTAACAGCTGAAAGGCCTCTGTTTTCACTGCAGCAAAATTATTTTTGTTTTTCGTCAACGGAAGATGAGGACGAAATGAAGAAATTAAATTATCTTTAAAATATCCTGAAAACCTTACTCAAGGACAGAAACGCTTTGGCATAAACTATTCTCCTCTTGTCTTTTCTTTGATGAGCACATATATATATATATATATATATATATATATATATATATATATATATATATATATATATATATATACAGCTGTTCGCTAAAAATGACTCACCTAATTTTTTTACTAAATGTTCTCTTTTCCGATGAAACGAAAGTTGAGCTAAATTCAAATGGTAAGCGATCTAAAATCCGAAGAAGCTTTGAAAGCTCTTTGAATTTAGCAGTAAGTACTGTCAAGCATCCGTTCAGTATAATGTTCTGGGGATGCTTTTCTTTTCGTGGGACTGGTTTTTTAAAACCTATTGAAATGACCCTCAGGAGCGAGCAGTACAAAAGAATTTTAGAGTCTTGTCTGCTCGCTTCTGCTGAAAGGGTGCAAATCGACCCCACCAAGTTCATTTTTATGCAGGATAATGCTCCCTGTCACAAATTAAAATTGATGAAGGAATACTTTGATGAGAAGCAGGTGAGTGTTATGACATGGCCGCCCCAATCTCCTGACCTCAACCCCATAGAAAACCTATACAGCATTATAAAGTAAAGGCTCTCGAGAAAGCAGTTGAGCAACAAAGAAGAATTTCATATCCGAATGGAATTCAATGCGTGGAGATGAGATTTGCCAGAACTTAATCAAGTCAATGCCCAAAAGGGTTGAAAAGGTTATTCAAAATAAAGGAGGACCCATAGATTATTAAATATTTCGAACTATAGTACCTATTATAAATAAATTATACCTCTATTATTCTTTATTTAAAGCTGTTCGGTTATGTTTCTATTGATTACTAGATGCAGGAAATAAGTGAGTCACTTTTTTTGCACTGAGTTTTTCCCTAAATCTCATTTATATCCAAAATTATAATTATCAATAGAATACCTTAGGGTGAGTAAACTTTTTTACTAGGTGGTCGGGAAGGGGGGGTCTTTATATTAGTAAGATTAAAAATTAGTTTGACCCCAAAATCAATAGGCGAAAGAAATTTTAATTAAAAAATCAGGTGAATCACTTTTATCGAACAGCACTATATATATATATATATATATATATATATATATATATATATATATATATATATATATATATATATATACACAATTAAATACAACTTTTTAAGTAAATGCCCTGTTTTTAAATAAACCGTATTAATTACATTTAACGGCCAAGTGTTTCGAGGAATTTCGTAGAAAATATCCTTTCTTCGCATAGGTTGCAGGTTCGATTTCTGTCGGAGAACGCATATTTTCAACGAAATTTCTCGAACATACAGGACTGTAAATGTTAACTAATCCTGTTTAATTAAAATACCGTGAATTTCCTTAAATAAAGTATATGTATAAAAATGACGTATAAACAGAAAATATATTAAATAATTGTCAACTTTTATATCATTTCATTATATACATATATGTGTGTGTGTGTGGATAGAGGCTCGGATTGAGGAATCTGAGAGCTGAGTTCGATTTCCAGTCGAATCCATTACATTCCCTTACGTGTTAATACCCTTGGGAAAGGTATGACTCCTCTTCTTCTTCCCAAAGTTATGGGTAATTAGCAGGACAGACCTTGGATGGCAACTCGTCTAGGAGGAGGACAATTCTGAATTCAAAACCTGCGGAGGGTCGTTTGGGGAACTTGTGGCACGTAGTGCACCAGGTCTCTGCATTCGGCCCTTCAAAATGTGTGGTTGGTTCAGCACAAAGCCTATAATCAAATCAAATGTGCTGGTGTCTGGCTGTCGGTTTCGAGTTGCTTCACCCTCATACGTCGAATACAACGGGTGAAAAGTTAAAGACTAGTTTTTCTGAGCTGTTAAATCAGAGGATAGATCAGCTGACAGACTCCGATCATCTTGGCTTTTGGAAGTACATCTATAAACTACGAGATGATCTGCGTAGATGTTTACTAATGATCTGAGAATGTTTCTGGGCAGACCGTTAATAAAATCCCGAAATAGGGTAGGGCGAGAAGGGATAGTATTTGGGGAAGGCTGACCATTTACAACTACAATTTAGTGAGGAGAAAGGGCAATAAAAGAACAGGTTTCAAGAAGATGGCATTTGACACGTTTACGAGGGAAGCAAGATACGAAGGCAGCAAAATATCGGAAGGGACGCTTACTAGCGAAGAAGCATAAGAAGAGAACAGAATAAGACTTAAGGTGACATCTAGCTATTTTAACAGCAAAACAGTGCGACCTATTTGCCAATCCAATAGTACGCTTAAGTTCATTCCAGTCATATATCCTGATCTCTTTGATATGTAAAGTTCCCCGAGTCAAAAATATACACTTCGACGTGTAAAATTTACTCACTGAAAACACTTTCTATCTGTCTAACATTCCCACGCTAGTTCTAACCAATCAAAAAGGACTTTCTTTGTTTTGTCTACCATCTGAATTAGCAACAGAGACATTAATAATTCTTGTATACCACCTTCGTTCTGGAGAGGTATTTTGGTTGACGTGGTAGATTCCATTACGATGCTGCATTTTAAACTTATCTATTTTCTTAAACACGTCGAAGTGTATATTTTTAACTTGCCAGTGGGGTCGCTCTATCACCCCGCTGAGGAGCAAGTTCCCCGAGACACGAAATAACTACATCTTATCTCTTCGACGTGTAAGATTTACTCACTGAAAACACTTTCTATCTCTCTAACCTTCCCACGCTAGTTTTAACCAATCAAAAAAGGACTTCCTTTGTTTTGTCTACTATCTGAATTAGCAACAGAGACATTAATAATTGTTGTATACCCCTTTGCGTTGGGGGGTAGTCTTGGGGTGACGGTCTTGATTCACTCATATGTTGCTTTCTTCTCTTTGTAAACTTCCGGTCGGGTGGTCGCTAGCTGGTTTGTTCGGAGGTAAAAATGAGAACTTCAACAAAAGGGATTTTGAACTTATCTATTTTATTAACATATCGACGCGTACATTTTTAACTTAGCAATAGAGACATTAATAATTGTTGTATACCCCCCTTCGTTCTTGACAGTCTGTTGTTGACGGGGTCGATTCCATAATAATAATGTTGCTTTCTTCTCTCTCCTTTCTTTCTTCTCCTCTCGCCCGGGTGATCGCTAGTTGGTTTGTTCGGGGGTAAAAATGAGAACTTCAACAAAAGGGATTTTTAAGCTTATCTGTTTTATTAACGCATCAACCAGTGGAGTCGCTTTATCACCCCACTAATTGGGAGCAAGTTCCCCGAGACATGAAATAACCACGTCTGATCTCTTTGACCTGTAAAATTTACTCACTGAAACAACTTTCTATATCTTTAACCTTCCCATGCTAGATTTAACCAATCAAAAAAAGGACTTCCTTTTATTTTTCTACCATCTGAATTAGCAACAGAGACATTAATAATTGTTGTAAACCCACCTTCGTTCTAGAGAGTCTGTGGTTGACGGGTCGATTCCATAACGATGTCGCATTTTATAATTATCTATTCTTTTAAACACGTCTACGTGTACATTTTTAACCAGCCAGTGGGGTCGCTATCCTACATCATTGGGGAGCAAGTTCCCCGAGACACGATTTTAATACGTTCACATTGTTCGCCATGCAAAATAACTTTCTAACTCTAATATTACCACATTCAATCAAAATGGACATCCTTATTTTGTCTATCATTTGACCATAAAGGTCAGCCTTTGATGAAATAACTCAAATATATAACTCTAATATAAGGATCGTATTATTCAAGGATTTGTTAGTAAGTTAATGTATCATTAAGTACTTCTTTGTGCTATAGTATGAAATCTGCACAATCTAATTTATATATATTTTTTTATCAGTATCAGTATCCAAGCAAGGCAGTAGAACCACTAAAACACTAAATATTAGGTTAAGGCAAGTACATTGAAATCAAGGGTATTAATGTAATTGTGACTTTGTGTTAGCCCGATCACAATAAAAGCTACAACGCAAAGAATATATTTAGCTGTTTCAATTTTAATATATACCAAAGTATATATACTATATATTACTATATAAAATATATTGTAGATCAGGTATATTGACCTTGACTTGTATAAAAATACGTATGCTGTTGTCACACTAAATGAATTTAAAGCCCTAACTCGACACATAGTTAACAAAACGTTGCCGACCCCAGTGTTTTGCTAGATCATAATTAATAAAAACAAAAAATAGATAAAAGTGTATATGACACGATAATACAGCTGGGCACAAATTATAAGACGAATTGTTTTAAATGTGCATTGTTTATTGAAAATCACAACATATTACATCAAAATATAGCTTGTCGCGACCGCAATTAGCCGCTCCTTAGATAAACAACCTTGACCTTTCACAACCACTGATCTCGCAGATTTAAGTCAAGCAACATGCGAGAAACTGGACAACTGTCCAATATGGTTGAGTCCAAACCGTACCTCGTGAACATCGGATTAGGCAGCGCTTTTCAAACATCGAACAATATTGGGATTAATTTAATATTTACGGTTTTCTACTCTCTCTAGCCAGGGAGTACTTGAATAAATCGTTTTACATATTATTAGCCTCTTTTTTCTGCTCGGCCCGGGGGCTAGGATCAAAGTACGCTACCTTTGTGAGCTCCCGGTGCCTTCGTCGAGAGAATACTCTTCGGCGTGATCCAGTTTCCGCGGTCGATCCGCCCTGGAAGGCGTAACACTATTCTGACTCGGCCCTGTTTAGGGACTTGTCCTAACCGATCCCATGAACCTTCGTGCGTCTTCGACCAACCAGCGACTGCCAACTTATTCTTTAATAAACCTCTGCCTTTGTCCTCTCATTGTCTTAGCTGTTTCTCACCTTTCTTCAATAAGCTTCCGGGGGCGACATCTTTATCGGCCCCGAAACAAGCTAAATTGTTCAGTATAATTTCCCTTTGAAATAAATAAAGGTCTTATTTGATGATTTTGTAATAATGTGCATGTTCCTTGCATTTTGTCCATAGACAATTTGTGAAGTTTCAGATAGTTATAAATTTTATAAGGTTCTGCCATAAGTCTTTTACTAATCACTGGAATGAAATTCCAATGTTCCATTTTGAACACGTTTCGTCAAACACATTTCCTTAAAAAAAACAGTAACGATTTGGAAATAAATATTTTGTGCCCTTATTTATCATATCAATCTTCAACTTTCAAATTGAGTGCAATGCTAGGGTTTTAAAATCGACCTGCCCTAATATATATATATATATATATATGTTTTTAAAAATAAATTCACCAGGCAATAATGCTATTAAGACGTATGAGGTTACTACAAGATTGTTTTCTTTGGATGTTTCCCGCTTTAATAATTTTTTTATCAGTATCACTCCAAGCAAGCCGGTAGAATCACTAAAACACAAGGGGTCATAGGGTGTGGGCCAATTAGGAACAGAGACATTAATAATTATTGTATTATTATCCTTCGTTCTGGAGAGGTCTTTTGGTTGACGTGGTAGATTCTATTACGATGCTGCATTTTAAACTTATCTATTTTCTTAAACACGTCAACGTGTACATTTTTAACTTGCCAGTGGGGTCGCTCTATCACCCCCCCCCTATTGGGGAACAAGTTCCCCGAGACATGAACTAACCACATCTAATGTGTATGACGTGAAAAGTGTAAAGGAAACGTCATCCTTCACCTTGTGTCTTTTTTTAAACCACGTCTGATCTCTTCGGCGCGTAAAATTTACTCACTGAAATAACTTTATATCTCTCTAATTATACCACGCTAGTTTTAATCCGTCAAAAATGACTTCCTTTGTTGTGTCTATCATCTGATCTTAAGGTCAAAATGAGGAAGTCAGAGGAAAATACAATTCTTTAAAAAACAAATCTGCTATACGATTATTTAACACAAAGGATGATCGACCGTTGGAACAATTGCCATGAAAAATACAAAAGAAGGGGAAGCCATGCCATGGCTGTAGGAAAATGACTGAAGCCAAGATGCCAGGTCAGGGCCGTTAACATTACAGACCCTTTTTCAGATTTTATCGAGAATCTAGAGATATACAGCAGAAGCACTAGACCAGTTAGACACCTGGGTCATTAGACCAGGGGACGCCTGTATTAGTCTCGCGAGCTTTCGGGGGCTGGTCATTTACAACAACACCCTAAAATTCTCCTGGGGAAGAAATCCAGTGCTAGGAAATATTCTTCCGATTTTCTTTGGGTGTAGTCCTTACCGAGATTCGTCGGTCGGGGAAATTACCCTACTGTGGAGGTACCGTGTTGATAAGGGATGATGTGACACGCTTCGGCGATCATGTCTATTTTCATGACAGGCCCCGGGGTATTTGCACAACCCGACTGAACTCGGCTCTCCGATTTCTCATCGCGAACCTTTATCCATTGAACCATCCACACATCCAAGCTTAGGGAACTTTGCATCGACCAAGCGGGCACCCATCTTCGGACGTCAGCCGGTGTTTCAGCGTAAGCCATTTTAAATCTCGCCCTTATTGAATTTCACAGAGCCAACGAAGAGAGACGATAACATCCCAAAAGGAAGAGAGAGAAATACTGTAGTAGTAGTAGTAGTAGTAGTAGTAGTAGTAGTAGTAGTAGTAGTAGTCGCTAAAGTGACGCTGCCACCATTATCTAATGAAATCGAGAGGTTTGCATTTGTTCGGCTTTCGAACAGATGAATTTACCGGGTCCAATATGACCCCGTTTTCTTGCCGTATTTATTTAATCAGATCATCGAAATTATTCTAACGGGATGAAAACACTTAACGGGCTTTCATATCGGCGGTCATAGCCTTCACAGCAGACATCATGCAGATGACACTGTGGTCATCACGGATACACAAGAGGAAAACAGAAATACAGTAGATGAAAGTAAGAAGAATGGACAAAAAACGTTAATTCTAAGAAAACAGCATTCATAGTAGTGAGCAAAAGGGGCAACCTTGGATGTGAATTACACAACGGGGACGTCCAAAATTAAATTTAAAAAAGCGCACAAATACAGCTTCAGTTATCATTATGATATACTTTACTGTTCGGACCAGCATGCGTATCTTTTTTGTCATACACACAACCTTTAAAGGAGGTCAGAGAGTACAACAGCCGAAAGTATAACAACGAAGATTAACTTTCAAAGTAAAGCATATGATAATGATCCGTTTAAAATTAATCGTAAATATCATATGATAATAATCCGTTTAAAATTAATCGTAAATATCATATGATGATAATCCGCTTAAAATTAATCGTAAATACCACATGATAATAATCCGTTTAAAATTAATCGTAAATATCATATGATAATAATCCGCTTAAAATTAATTGTAAATATCATATGATGATAATCCGCTTAAAATTAATCGTAAATATCATATGATAATAATACAGTTAAAATTAATCGTAAATACCATATGATAATGATCCGGTTAAAATTAATTGTAAACGTCTTATATTGGTTGTAGCTAGATATTGTATACTATCTTGTACACCTTTGTGCAAATTAATTGAAACAACAGCTTATCGCAATAGTAATTAATATCGGATCATTAATAAGAAAAATTCCAATTTTTCTTTATATTTCGGATACGAAAGTGAAGTCAGTAGAGATTGGCTCCAGAAGGTCCCAACTAGAGTTGTGTCTTTCTTAGAAAGGGTAACTGAGATTCGTTTTACAATGAAGTCCTTTTATGGTTGAGTAGTCTAAAGCACATCAAGCTTAAAGATGGGTTTTTTCCATTATACCCTTGTGCAAATTAATTGAAACAATAGATTTAATTTCCTTTCTTTCACCATACAGTCAGTTTTAGACCCAATAGAGTGATAGGGTGTAAATGATTTCTATTAGGTCATTTGCAGTGGTACGCAGTAATATGAATTTATTTTAGATAGATAGATAGATGTTTCTATCTATGTTTTCCTCAGATAAGATCATTTTCAGTAGTGGCCTATTTTCGGGGTGTATGATGAAATTTGTTGGCCTTGAAAAATATTGCGTCATCTGTGATTGCATCAGATTTTCATCACGCCCAGACACTATTGTCTCGACTGTCGATTAGTTGTCCTACAGCCATTGTCTGTTATGGAAATTACTCCAAGGAGCATACGAAAATTGTAACGCTGAACGAACATACTGGCAAGCGTTACTAGTGAGCAAATCAAAAGTAATATAGACTGGCCCGGAAACTCTCCTGATTTAAATTCAATCGAGAATCTGTGATCAATCTGAAAGGAACGACTTCGTGGAATGGACATACGAAGTACTAACTTGTGAACTGGGTTATGTTTCATTGGAAAAATACGACAAAAAAGTAAATAATAACGGAATTATTCGTTTTGTTTCAATTACTTTGTACAACGGTGTAGATAGATAGATAGATAGATAGATAGATAGATAGATAGATAGATAGATGTGAACAGGCTGAGATAGAAAGTGATAAAGAAAGAGATAGAGACAGAGAACGGAAGACAGAGAGATATAAAAAGATAAAGAGAAAGTAAGTGAGAGAGAAAGAATAAGAAATGAATACATAGAGAGAGAAAGGCAGAGAGAAAAAGAGAGAGTAGAAAAAGAAAGAGAGAGTAAAAGAAAGAAAGAAAGAAAGAAAGTGAGAGAGAGAGAGAGATGAAGATGTGATTCAACGTGTTTAATGAAATGAGAGGCGTAGCTTTTTAGCAGCGGAATTAATGAACATAACGCTAAAGAAATTTACCACAGAATCTTTAAATAAATTAAGGATAAAACTGAATACATTTGATTTATAGAATTGTGCAAAATTTCCCCAGAGTTCTTTACTGATAAATTATTGAAAACCAATTTCAGATATCAAATTACGAGAAAGAGTAACCAAGAAAGTTGTATATATGGAGAGAGAAAAGGCAAAAGACGTGAGGCAGAATTTTAAATCTGTACAGGAGCAATGAAAAACCGTTTTCAGCAAGATTATGTTAAGTGGTCCACCCGTACAAAAAGGTGGGGGATCGTCCCCGGTTAAATCTTTTTTTTTATAGAAAGAGCAATACAAAAGCAGAAGGACGTGTACCAGTGTTTTATAAATTATGCAAAAGTGTTTGATAAAGTACATCATAGGGAACTATTGGAACGGCTAGCTAACTTTTTTAATCGGTATCCCCACCAGGTAAGGCAATAAAGCCACTAAGACACAAAGGATTACAGAGTGTGGAAGAGTTAGGATCATAAACATTAATAATGAACGGGAAGATGAAAGAATCATCAGGAGGATATCAGATAGCCATGGACATTGCATTTAAATTTTTGTAGATTAATATTGGATGGAAAGTAGAGTTCCACAAGCGAGAAGTTCGAGAAAAGAGATAGATAGATAGATAGATAGATAGATAGATAGATAGATAGATTAGTGGTAATGAATTTTCTTTAAAACGGTAACACACCATGAAAGGCACAAAGCCACTAAGATACAAGGAGGGGATTACAGGGTGTTGAAGAATTAGGAAGAAAAACATTGATAATGAGCTGGAAGAGGAAAAAGTAATCAGGATGACAGTAGATAGCGATTGACATTGTTTTTAAATTTTTGAAGATTAAAGTTGGGTGGAAAGCATGGAGCCGGAGGAGAGTTCCACAAGCGAGATGTGCGAGAAAAGAAACTTATGTTAATTGGTTTACCCGTATAAAATGGCGGTCATTCCCGGTTAAATCTTTTTTTTATAGAAAGAGCAATACAAAAGCAGAAGCATGTGTACCTGTGTTTTATAAATTATGCAAAAGCGTTTGACAAAGTACATCACAAAGAACTACTAACATATAACAACTACTAACATATAACAATAACAACATATAAAACTACAACATATACCAACAACATATAACAACTACAACATATAAAAATAACAACATACAACAACTACAACACATAACAACAACAACATATAACAACTACAACATAGAACAACAACAACATACAACAACTACAACATATAACAACAACAACAACAACAACAACATATAACAACTACAACATATTTTTAATGCTTCCAAAACAAAACTTCTCTCCATTAAGACTTTCCATGCGCCTTCCATCAGCCATGCTGATGGAATCCTCCAGGAAAGTGACTCTTTGCAGCTTCTCGTGGCGACGTTATCAGCTGACCAATAAGTGGAAAGACTATATAGGATCCATTGCTACATCTGCTACTAAGAAAATCGGTTCGTTGTGTCGTACCAGACAATTTCTTTCTCTCCAGAATATATCTTACATAATCTATAACTCTACCTGTCATCTCTGCTTTGAATATTGCTGCCACATATGGTCTGGTGTCCCTGCTGTTTACCTTCAGCTCTTTGATAAAATCCAAAGAAGAATCAGCAATATTATTGGTCCTAATCTGTCGGCTCGGCTTCAGTCACTTTCCCACCGCCATAAGGTTGCCTCTCTGTGTCTTTTCTATAAATGCTTTCATGGTAATTGTTCAGATGAGCTCTACGTTAAGGTACCTAGACTGTAGTCTATTATTCATCTATGCTTTGAATATTGCTGCCACATATGGTCTGGTGTCCCTTCTGTTTACCTTCAGCTCCTTGATAAAATCCAAAGAAGAATCAGCAATATTATTGGTCCTGATCTGGCGGCTCGGCTTCAGTCACTTTCCCACCGTCGTTATGTTGCCTCTCTGCGTTTTTTTCTCTAAATGCTTTCATGTAAGGAAAATTTTGTTCCAAACAAAGAAAACGCTACTAAACTGTTACGTAATATCAGCCCTTCCTTCTATATGGGAGTGAATGCTAGACAGATAACTTGAAGCAACAGAAATGTGATTCTACAGAAGGATGCTGAGAATACCAGACCGAATGTGAGCAACGGAGAAGTTTTAGAGGGCATGAAAACTAAAAGGACACATATCTTTAACATCAGTAAGGCAGAGGCACAGTGAAGTAAGGGATAACGGTTCAAATTCCAGTCGAATCCATTACATTCACTTAGGTGCTAATAGCCCTTGGGAAAAGTATGAATTCTAACACACTCACCCCTCAGCTATGGGTAAATAGCAGGATAGACCGGGTTCTATAGCCTTGGATGACAACTGGTCTACAGCAGAAAGAAATGGCAACCTACCGCTGGGGAAAAATCTGCCTTGTCAGTCATGTATCGAAAGATACATGATTGCCTAAGTGTGTATCACGTATGGCACATAAGTGACTGATTGATTAGAAGATAATCACCTGTAAATACATCACCCCCACGTAGACACACCATTGACGTAATTAGGCACGGTGGAGTCATGGATAGCGGCTCGGATTGAGGAATCGGAGATCCGAGTTTAAATTCCAGTGGAATCCATTACATTCACTTAAGTGCTAATACCCCTTGAGAAAGGTATGAATCCTATTCTTCTCCACCCCAGAAGGACAGACGAGGTTCTGTAGTCTTGAATGGCAACTGGTCTACCGTAGAAAAAAATGGCAACCTACTGGCAGTCATGTATCTTTCGATACATGATCGCCTAAGAGAGAGTTGACATTTCTGGAGCACAAAATGAGGAAAGAGGTATGGGAAAATTTGATACACACAGGAAGTATTGAAGGCATGAGGAACCGAGCAAAACAGTAAATAAACTACCTAGCGAGCTTTTGTAAATAGATGCCAGAGAGCTCTAAGAACTACAAAGAACTGGAAATTGTGGAGAGCCATGATCGCCAACGTCTTAAAGCGAAACGCAAAAGAAGAAGAGGAAGAATATTAGTTCCTGTTACTATCAAGCGAAAGAAAATACTGGAGAAGATCAATATATTTGGTGCTTGTCTAGGAAAAAGTTTTGTGCCTTTGATCAATCCGTACAATGAGAAATGAGGAACGACAGTTGACGTAAAGTCCCGAAAACTGGGAAGCAGTTGTTGAATTCTGATCGAGTTGGCGAGCTGGAAGGGGAAAAAAATCAAAAGATAAAAAAAAAAAAAAACGTAGACGTTAAAAATAATATGGGTTTGCTGAATTGAAGAGACCGTTTAGTTGGCAAGTTAGGGGAAAAGTTCAGATTGGCGTTAAGAAAATTTAGACATTTCGTACATCTTCGCGATGAAGAGGGCCTACATTTCTCAAACGCATGGGTACTCTTGATACGGGCTGGAATATTCCATGCGCTTGGGTTATCCGCATTAAACTTATCTTGTGTAACATCCGTCCAGCGGAGTGTGGCAAGAAAATACAATCGCTTCTCGGCCTTTTGGCTAAGATCAAAGTGTAGTATCTGTTCGCAGATTACTCGCTGAATGATCGCCTTTAGGCCGGGAGCGATCACTGATACAGGCCGGTCGCAGGGATTCGTCCCTGCGCTGGTAGTATCACAGCTAAGACTAGCTATGACCAGCTAAAGACCAGCTTGGACAAGCTAAGACCAGCTAAAGCCAAAGCACTGCGGCCCGGGTGAAAACTCGGGTCCATTCCTCCTCCCTTCCCACATTAAACCCTGACCTTGTGTCACAACCTGACCCTGTGGGAGGTCAAGTAAATCCCGGCCTTTTGGCTAAGTTCACGGTGTAGTATCTGTTCTCAGATTACTCGCTGAATGATCGCCTTTTGGCTGAGATTCGATCACTGATACAGGCCGGTCGCAGGGATTCGTCCCTGCGCTGGTGGTATCGCGGCTACGTCTAGCTATGACCAGCTTTGACCAGCTCTGACCAGCTTAGACCAGCTATGACTAGCTATGACCAGCTAGGACCAGCTTGGACAAGCAAAGACCAGCGACCTGAGTGGAAACACTCGGGTCAATCCCCCTCCCTTCCCACGTTAAACCCCGACCTTGTGTCACAACCTGACCATGTAGGTGGTCAAGTAAATCCACGGCCTTTTGGCTAAGATCAAAGTGTAGTATCTGTTCTCAGATTACTCGCTGAATGATCGCCTTTTGGCTGAGATTCGATCACTAATACAGGCCAGTCGCAGGGAATCGTCCCTGCGCTGGTAGTATCGCGGCCACGTCTAACTAGCTATGACCAGCTTTGACCAGCTCTGACCAGCTTGGACAAGCTATGACCAGCTAAGACCAGCTATGATCAGCTATGACTAGCTATGACCAGCTTGGACAAGCTAAGACCAGCTAAAGACCAGCGACTCGGGTGGAAACACTCGGGTCAAACCCCCCTCCCTTCCCCCATTAAACCCTGACCTTGTGTCACAACCTGACTCAGTGGGGGGTGGGGGTCAAGTAAATACCAAGTGTAGTATCTGGTCGCTATTTTTTAGTTTTATAATTAATCCGATTCGGAAGAAGTATTATTTACTTTAAGTTTAAAATAACACAGAAATGCATTTTAAAACAAACAGTGGCTGTGTTTTAACACGACAGTCGCAATGAAAATATTTGTAGAAAAAACAGAGGTAAGCCACATCACGTCGCTGAGAAGGTGACTGAAGTCGACACGCCAGGTTAGGACTTGTCACATTAGATATCTGTCTTTGGATTTTGTCAAGAACCTCGAGATGGCAGCCGTATTCAATGCGCGAACGAATGGTAAATTTGTAAATGAGCAAGATGAACTCAGACGTGAAATTGTTCCTGGCTTTTATTAAGACTTACTCGCACTTGACAAGCGAAACATCTTACTTAAATCATCGCCATTCTATTCAAAATCACAAAGGCCAACAGGGAAAAAACGCTCATCATAACAGTCGCAATGAAAATATTTGTAGAAAAGAGGGAAGCCACGCTACGTCTGTTTGAAAGTGACAAAAGTCGAGATGCCAGGTCAGGAACGATTACATTACAGATCTTTCTTTAGATTTTGTCAAGAATGTCGCGATAAATATCAGGAACACCAGACCAGATATGGCAGCAGTATTCAACGCACGGACGAATGGTAGGTTTGTAAAAGAGCAAGGTGGACTCAGACGTGAAATTGTTCCTGGCTCTTTTTAGACTTATTCGCCATTTACACGGGAAAAAACTTATTCAAACTATCGCCATTCAAAATCTCTTAGCAGCATTTCTCTTAACATCTGTTTTTTTCAGAATCTTTTGTTTTTAGATTTTCTTACCTTGTCGAGTTCAACGAGAATGAAATATACGTAGAAATTTCCCTATCGCATCGGAAAATATTTGAGCTTAACAACTTTAACAAAATATTGCAATAACAATCATAAATATGAATGCTGGTCATTATTTTAAGAAGTAAGGTGATACAAATGAAAATATTTAAATTTTAAAACTTTTTCACTGAAACAGACGATAAAAACTTCCATCTTACCTTCTTTGTTTCTATTCCTTACTGATATTCTCATCATTCTTTCTTTCTTCTTCCTTTCTTTTTTTCTTTCTTTCTATTTCGTTCTATTATTCTCATACGTCTTTCTTTCTTTCTTTCTTTCTTTCTATTTCGTTCTGTTATTCTCATCTTTCTTTCTTTCTTTCTTTTATTCTCATCCTTCTTTCTTTATTTCTTTCTTTCTTTCTATTCCCTTCTTTTATTCTTATCTTTCTTTCTTTCTTTCTTTCTATTCCGTTCTATTATTCTCATACGTCTTTCTTTCTTTTTCTTTCTTTCTTTTTATTTCGGTCTGTTATTCTCATCCTTCTTTATTTCTTTCGTTCTTTCTTTCTTTCTTTCTTTCTATTCCGTTCTGTTATTCTTATCTTTCTCTCTTTCTTTTCCGTTCTATTATTCTCATACGTCTTTCTTTCTTTCTTTCTTTCTTTCTTTCTATTCCGTTCTGTTATTCTCTTTTTCCTAATTTCTTTTTTTTCCTAATTTCTTTCTTTTTTTCTTTCTTTCTTTCTTTCTTTCTTTCTTTCAGTGAAATCAAATAATGTCTTTTCCTTTCTTTTCAGGCTATCAAAACGCGGAATAGTCCATTTTTTATGAGTCATTGGATAGCAAACATACAAATTGCTAAAATGATGTGTATGTAGTAGAATTTGATAAATTAATGAATAAACTAGCAAGACCCATTAAAATTTCACAGTTTTAATATTCTGATGAATCTTAATTCTTAAGTTAATGGTTGAATAAGCTCATGGCGAGTTCTACAACAAATTATCCACAGAAATTCCCCTATTGCATCATTAGATATTTGAGCTTAACAAGTTTAACAAAATATTGCAATAACAATCATAAATATGAATGCTGGTTGTTATTCTGAAAAGTGAGTACAAATGAAAAGATTTTGAAATTGAGAACTTTTTCATTTCACTGAAAGAGCCATGAAATACTTCTATATTCCCCCTTTTTTGCTTTCAATTTCTCACTGAGAGCAAGTAGTGTCTTTGATATGGCATTTCCATGTATTCATGCAGTCAAAATGGAATAGTCCATTATTTATAAGGTACTGACAGGTTGTAATAGTTGTGCAAACTAACTAACAAAGGAAAAAACATGCAGAATTATAAGATGTTTTAAAAGACAAATTATATTCAAGTAGGCCAAATATATGAGATGCTAAGATGATGTGTATGTAGAATTTTTACTTATTAGATAGATAGATAGATAGATAGATAGATAGATAGATAGATAGATATGGTCTGTTTTATTTTATGACATATCCTTAATGGGTTATTTAAAAACCAACAAGATTTTTATTACTGGTAATATTTTTTCCAAAAATGTGTTACTGTTAATAGTTTTGTTTTTTCCAAAAATGGATGCCGGTAATAAATTTTTTCTTCAACAATTTATACCTGGGAATATTTTTTTTTACAAAAATGTATTGCTGGTATTAAAATCTATTCATAGTGCTCTAACCTCAGTTCAGGGGATAACTATGTGTCCATAGCTGGGACCCTAACAGGTGCTACCGTCCCAGGTCAGGATGGACCTGGGAACACCAGCAATTAAGAGGTGGTTCCATGCTTCTCAAAACCTCCTGATCAGAGACCTTGCTGTTGGATGCAGCTTGTCCTACCCAGGACGAGATAGACAGAGATACAGTATTTACATGATTTAAAATCAGGCAATATAGTAGTTGTGAGTTCAATCCCTGGGCCAGTCAGTGAGTACTTGGACTCAGAGGAAACAGAGCAAGCAATAACAGAGCAGTAATAAAAATAATAATTAAACAAGATATCACCAGAGATGGGCAACGGAACGAGAACAGTGTAGCCCTCTGTAGATTAACTAAAGGGTTCAGTTTGGAATACCTAGATCAATATACACCTGCATAACGGATGAAACGTTGACTTCATTTTCTTTATTTCATCTTATTTTGGAGAGCAAACATACAAATTGCTAAAATGATGTGCATGTAGTAGAATTTGATAAATTAATGAATAAACTAGCAAGACCCATTAAAATTTCACAGTTTTAATATTCTGATGAATCTTAATTCATAAGTTAATGATTGAATAAGATCACGGCAAGTTCTACAACAATAAAATATCAATAGAAATTCCCCTATTGCATCATTAAATATTTGAGCTTAACAACTTTAACAAAATATTGAAATAACAATCATAAACATGAATGCTGGTCGTTATTTTATAGTTTTATAATTAACCCGATTCAAAATAAGTATTATTTACTTTAAATTTAATATAACACAGAAATGCATTTTAAAACAAACAGTGGCTGTGTTTTAACACGACAGTAGCCATGTTTACGTGTTTGACGACTGTTGAGAAGTGACGAAAAGGGGATGATATCTTTATTGCTGTTCAGCGGAGACTTGATGTGCAAAATATAATTTAAGAAAATGACGGGTGAGCTCATTTTTAATATCATTTTTAAGTACTCAAAAAATAGAAAGGGGTGTAATGCAAGGATGCGTCTTATCACCCGATCTGTTCAACCTATACAACGAGGCAATTCTGAGAGAATTGGAAATCCTACAGGGATTTAGCATTGGCGGCCACAACCTTAACAACATAACATACGCAGATGACACAGTACTGATAGCAGACGAGGAAAAGAAACTACAAAACCTCCTACAGAAGGTAGCGAAGGAGAGTGAGAAGAAAGGACTAAGCATAAACTACAAGAAGACAGAATGCATGGTCAATAGTAAAAGGGTGAGCCCGAAATGCTATCTACTTAATAATATAAGATACGCAGATGACACAGTACTGATAGCAGATAAGGAAAAGAAACTACAAAACCTCCTACAGAAGGTAGCGAAGGAGAGTGAGAAGAAAGGACTAAGCATAAACTACAAGAAGACAGAATGCATGGTCAATAGTAAAAGGGTGAGCCCGAAATGCTATCTACTTAATAATATAAGATACGCAGATGACACAGTACTGATAGCAGATAAGGAAAAGAAACTACAAAACCTCCTACAGAAGGTAGCGAAGGAGAGTGAGAAGAAAGGACTAAGCATAAACTACAAGAAGACAGAATGCATGGTCAATAGTTAAAGGGTGAGCCCGAAATGCTATCTACTTAATAATATAAGATACGCAGATGACACAGTACTGATAGCAGACAAGGAGAAGAAACTACAAAACCTCCTACAGAAGGTAGCGAAGGAGAGTGAGAAGAAAGGACTAAGCATAAACTACAAGAAGACAGAATGCATGGTCATCAGTAAAAGGATGAGCCCGAAATGCTATCTACTTAATAATATAAGATACGCAGATGACACAGTACTGATAGCAGACAAGGAGAAGAAACTACAAAACCTCCTACAGAAGGTAGCGAAGGAGAGTGAGAAGAAAGGACTAAGCATAAACTACAAGAAGACAGAATGCATGGTCATCAGTAAAAGGATGAGCCCGAAATGCTATCTACTTAATAATATAAGATACGCAGATGACACAGTACTGATAGCAGACAAGGAGAAGAAACTACAAAACCTCCTACAGAAGGTAGCGAAGGAGAGTGAGAAGAAAGGACTAAGCATAAACTACAAGAAGACAGAATGCATGGTCATCAGTAAAAGGATGAGCCCGAAATGCTATCTACTTAATAATATAAGATACGTAGATGACACAGTACTGATAGCAGACAAGGAGAAGAAACTACAAAACCTCCTACAAAAGGTAGCGAAGGAGAGTGAGAAGAAAGGACTAAGCATAAACTACAAGAAGACAGAATGCATAGTCATCAGTAAAAGGATGAGCCCGAAATGCGATTTGCAGGTCGGGAACACTAGAATCAGGCAAACGCAGAAGTTTAAATATCTGGAAAGCGTCTTGACAGCGTTTTTGTGCGACACTGAGATCCGTAGGTGTATTAGGATGGCCAAGGACACATTCCAAAAGCTGGGGAGAGTACTGCGAGGCAGGAGTATATCTTTGGTAACAAAAGAAAATAATACTGAACTGTTACGTGACATCTGTCCTTCTTTACGGCAGCGAATGTTGGACGATTTCCTCAAAGATGAAGAAGAGACTCGAGGCGACGTAGATGTGGTTCTACAGAAGGATGCTGAGGATATTATGGAGCGTGTGAGCAACGATGGGGTCTTAGAGAGCTTGCAAAATAAGTGGGAGGCTTATACTTAATGTCAGGAAGAGGCAGCTGAAGTTTCTAGGTCACATAATGAGGACGGAGGTCATGGAGAATCTGATACTCACGTGTCGAACAGAGGGAAAGAGAGACAAGGGAAAACAAAGCGTGACATACCTGGCGGGCTTGAGCAAGTGGATGACAGAATGTGGAGATGGCAGAGGGAAGGAACTCGTTCAGAGCTGCAAGGGATAGAGGGTAGTGGAGAGCCGTGATCGCCTACGTCCTAAAAGGACACGGCACATAAAAAGAAAGTATGGCAAAATCCGCTACTCAATGTTTCATATAACAATCATTGGGCGGATATAATCATTCTTCCTCTCTCTCTCTCTCTCTCTCTCTCTCTCTTCATATATATATATATATATATATATATATATATATATATATATATATATATATATATATATAAAAAACAAATACAAGACAAAAACCTTTAATGTCAATGACAGAATGTGGTCGGGGGGAACAAAGGGAAGAACTTGTTCAGAGCTGCAAGGGATAGAAGGAGGTGGAGAGCCATGATCGCCTACCTCCTCAAAAGGACATGGCGCATAAAAAAAAATGATACTGCTCTTGAGTTCCGGGGAAAAATTCATCCGCTCTTCAAGATACTTGATTACAAAATCGAAAATCGAGATAGATGTAATTCCCGTGAAACTCAGAGAAGCCTGAAGATAAGTGAACATTTAATTTTTTTTTTTATTTATTGCTAA
Source organism: Acanthosepion esculentum (assembly GCA_964036315.1). Taxonomy (NCBI): domain Eukaryota; kingdom Metazoa; phylum Mollusca; class Cephalopoda; order Sepiida; family Sepiidae; genus Acanthosepion; species Acanthosepion esculentum. The sequence continues at coordinate 44,777,637 of OZ038514.1, read as the reverse complement.
TAATGCTTTTTGTTGTTGTTTTTGTTGTATAGATCACAATATATATATATATATATATATATAGAGAGAGAGAGAGAGATAGATAGATAGATAGATAGATAGATAGATAGATAGATAGATAGATAGATAGATAGATAGATAGATAATGAATAGAATGAGATAGATATGAATAGAGTATGATAGACTTAAAAAGACAAAAAGCGTGATAGATAGATATGAAGAAAGAAACAAACTGAGATAGATGTGACTAGACTGGGATTTGAAGTGGCTTAGATACGAACTGACTGAAATAACGAATAGATTAAGATAAGGAGATTAATACGAACACAGATAGATAGATAGATAGATAGATAGATAGATAGATAGATAGATAGATAAAAACATATTAATTGCCATAGATATTAATAGAGATAGATGAAAAGGAAGAGAGGAAAGGACATGCACACAAACGCACATAAAGGCAGAGTGAAAGAGAGTCACTGGAAAAATAGATAGATAGACAGATATATATATATATATATATATAGAGAGAGAGAGAGAGAGAGAGAGAGAGAGAGAGAGAGAGAGATAGATATGAAAAGACTGGGATAGATAGATATGAAAAGACATATATATATATATATCTGTCTTTTCATATCTATCTATATATCTCAGTCTTTTCATATATATTATATATGAAAAGCCTGATATATATATATATATATATATATATATATATATATATATATATATATAATATATTATAATAATATTTTTAGTTTTTAAAAATATGATTCCTCCGCTACATAAGAGTTCTCATGTTTCAAAAGCGAGAGCCGAGACCCCTAACATAATTTTTTAAGTTATGAAGAGTTAAGGCGTCTGGACCCGCTTCCTTGTCAAGCGAGAATTTGGGATTATCTACCTAACGTGTTCTTTCCTATTTCACTGCACACCTGCATACATATATATATATATATATATATATATATATATATATATATATATATATATATATATATATATATGAAAATACAGAGATAGATCTGAAAAGACTGAGATATATAGATAGGTAGGAAAAGACAGATTTATATATATATATATATAGAGAGAGAGAGAGGGAGAGAGGGAGAGAGATAGATATGAAAAGACAGGTACTCTAATTACAAAGACTGCTCGCATTTAAAACGTTATCATCTAGAAATACACTGGTCAACATATTTGTATTTTATTTTATTTATTTATTTCGTGAAACGGTCTTTGTACCCGTTGTTTCACCAAACAAATCTCATAAATAATTATATCGGTCTGGCTACTACATGCCATGTCATACGAGCAAATTAACGCCTGGAAGGAATCGCAAGGAATCAAGTCACTGCTATGGGTCGCCTAAAGTCCTGATATGAATCCAATAGAGCACGTTTGGGAGCACCTTGACCGAAGACTTCGAGAGCGTGCAACCAAAATCACGTCAGTGGCAACCCTTAAAGAAACATTGCTAAAGGAGTAGCAAAATATGGATCAGACGATTGTCGATAACTTGATCAAATCCAAGAAAAATCGAATACAAGCCCTAAAACTAACAAATGGAATACCTACTCTATACTATTTCCAAATACTGTTTGTTTATGTTGAGTTGGGATTACGTAATTAAATTTTGAAATTGGACGTAGTTTATTTCTCCTGGCTAAAAACTTAGGCCACTGTATTAAGGTAAAATGAGAAAAAATGAAGTATAATTCCACTGTATGTAACATTTAACTTAAAAGAGGGCTCAATACAGCTAAATATTATTTATTTTAGGATATTAAAACAAGAAGATGTTAAAAATCGCCACAAAATTACAATTATGTTTCAACACTACAAATATGTCTCCTCGGGTGATGGTAATCTACTGGCGAGTGAACGATAATATTAATTTAAAAAATCAGAATACTTTGTCTTTTTTTTTTCTCATGGAAAAAAAAGAATAAAAAATAGGCTTTTGGGTTTTACTCGTATTACCTAATCGAATGTGACCTACACTAAATTCAAACACACAAAGATTTTATTAAATAATTCATGACAGGAAGTTGTCTGCATATAAATCCTTGACAATTTCATCATGGACAGATGCAAATGGTTACATTATTTCGTAAGATGTAGAGAATTCTGGTGTTCAACTTTGCTGAGGCGTAAAAGCGAAAGACGTGTCGGAGTAAATTTAACGTAATGCTAACTAGTTATATCCTCGTTCAGTTACCTACATAATTGTTTTTGTAGTTGATAAATAAATGCCCCTTTAAGAAACTTGTAAATAACTTTAAGAAACTTGTACACAAACAGATCATAAATACAAAACTATTTTGGCAAATTGAAATGCAACAGGTTAAGTAATGAGCGTCAATATAAGATGTTAATAATATATGAGTATATATATGTGTGTGCACGTGTGTGTGTGTGTGTGTGTGTTAATAATATATATATATATATATATATATATATATATATATATATATATATATATAATAAGTAATGAAAAGTTTGGCAATCCGTATGGATAATCCCAAAGAGGATGTAATCCAAAGAGCTCAATGTCAAATCACAGCAATTATTAATTCAGTTTAAATAGAAAACAGACTACCTTAAGGGTCCATTGATTATAATTTATTTCCCCAGGTATATGGTTTTTTCCTGGTTCATCAGACTACATTTCATATATATATATATATATATATATATATATATATGTGTGTGTGTGTGTGTGTGTGTGTGTGTCTCTGTGTGTGTGTGTGTGTGTGTGTGTGTGTCATGGTTAACATTTCATATATATATATATATATGTATATATATATTCAGAGAGAGAGACCATATATATATACGTGTGTGTGTGTGTCACTTGTTAAAATTTATATATATATATATATATATATATATATATATAGGGAGAGAGAGAGAGAGAGACCATATATATATATACGTGTATGTGTGTCACCTGTTAACATTTCATATATATATATATATATATATATATGTGTGTGTGTGTGTTTGTGTGTGTATGTAGAGAGAGACAGAGCATATATATAAGTGTGTCGCTTGTTAACATTATATATATATATATATGTATATATATATATTATATATATATATATATATACATACATATATATATATAGACCATATATATATATACATGTGTGTGTCGCTTGTTAACATTATATATATATATATATATATATATATATATATATATATAGAGAGAGAGAGAGAGAGAGAGAGAGAGAAACTATATATATACGTATGTGTGTCGCTTGTTAACATTTCAAGAAGTCATTACGTGTTGTAAGCGTTTCAAACACATTGTTTCTCTTAATAGATATCAGGATTTTTCTTACATATTTTAATTATATTTATTTTCGTTGTGTGTTATTTCAGTTCAGAAAACAACGGCAACAAACATCGAAGTCGTTCCTACGATTTTTTTAGCCTTTCATTTTTCAGAGAGAAAAAGAAAGCATGTTTATTTCTTATTCGATTTTGTACATATCATAGAAAAGCATCAATTAAATCGTATCACGAATGTTTCCTCCATGTATAACGTGTCGGAAATCAGGATAAATAAAGATTTCTAAATTACAAATATGGAAACAAAAACAAAAAAGAATTTTCAGAATGTTTCAAATAAAACTCTCCTTTTTCAAATTATTCCTTAAAATTTCGAAAATATAGTAGCGACCAAATGTTTTCTTTTCAGCAAGCACTACTACTATTTACTCCTGCCTCAATAGTAAATCTGGTATCTATCTCTATTTCTGAGATGAGGTATTATGTACATTATTTACATTATTCGGACCATTGGCCTCATCTTTGTCGCCAGATTTATTACAACGTTTCGGCCTTTCAGTATCTGTCTATATTTCCGAGATGAGGTATTATGTACATTATTTACATTATTTGGACTATTGTCCTCATCTTTGTCGCCATATTTATTACAACATTTCGGCCCTTCAGTATCTGTCTCTATTTCTGAGATAAGATATTATGTACACTATTTACATTATTCGGACTATTGTACTCATCTTTGTCGCCATATTTATTACAACGTTTCGGCCCTTCAGTATCTGTCTATATTTCTGAGATGAGATATTATGTACACTATTTACATTATTCGGACTATTGTCCTCATCTTTGTCGCCATATTTATTACAACATTTCGGCCCTTCAGTATCTGTCTCTATTTCTGAGATAAGATATTATGTACACTATTTACATTATTCGGACTATTGTACTCATCTTTGTCGCCATATTTATTACAACGTTTCAGCCCTTCAGTATCTGTCTATATTTCCGAGATGAGGTATTATGTACATTATTTACATTATTTGGACTATTGTCCTCATCTTTGTCGCCATATTTATTACAAGGTTTCAGCCCTTCAGTATCTGTCTATATTTCTGAGATGAGGTATTATGTACACTATTTACATTATTTGGACTATTGTACTCATCTTTGTCGCCATATTTATTACAAGGTTTCAGCCCTTCAGTATCTGTCTATATTTCTGAGATGAGGTATTATGTACACTATTTACATTATTCGGACTATTGTACTCATCTTTGTCGCCATATTTATTACAAGGTTTCAGCCCTTCAGTATCTGTCTATATTTCTGAGATGAGGTATTATGTACACTATTTACATTATTCGGACTATTGTACTCATCTTTGTCGCCATATTTATTACAAGGTTTCAGCCCTTCAGTATCTGTCTATATTTCTGAGATGAGGTATTATGTACACTATTTACATTATTCGGACTATTGTACTCATCTTTGTCGCCATATTTATTACAACGTTTCGCCCCTTCAGTATCTGTCTATATTTCTGAGATGAGGTATTATATACACTATTTACATTATTCGGACCATTAGCCTCATCTTTGTCGCCAGATTTATTACAACGTTTCGGCCTTTCAGTATCTGTCTATATTTCTGAGATAAGATATTATGTACACTATTTACATTATTCGAACTATTGTACTCATCTTTGTCGCCATATTTATTACAACGTTTCGTCCCTTCAGCATCTGTCTATATTTCTGAGATGAGGTATTATATACACTATTTACATTATTCGGACCATTGGCCTCATCTTTGTCGCCATATTTATTACAACATTTCGGCCGTTCAGTATCTGTCTATATTTCTGAGATGAGGTATTATGTACACTATTTACATTATTCGGACTATTGTACTCATCTTTGTCGCCATATTTATTACAACGTTTCGCCCCTTCAGTATCTGTCTATATTTCTGAGATGAGGTATTATAT
>OZ038514.1:44737350-44767350 GCA_964036315.1 Acanthosepion esculentum | reverse complement strand
AACATAGAAGTCAACACTTAGAGGCGACAGTCTGTTTCATGCTAGATGCAATCGTCAGGCCTGCATCTAGCAATCTATGTTCACTTTTATATTTACACACGCTCTATCTCTGATATTGAGCACTTTATCCCATAAATATAGCACATTTTAAGACTACATTTCTTCAGATAGATAGATAGATAGATAGATGGATAGATAATATTAGTGGTAAATATACACATACATATGCAATCATATATCTAAAATATATAAATATATATACATCCTTATTGGATTAGAGTCTAGGTTATCCTGAAACTCTTCTAGTAGAAAATTTTTTTTTAGGATAAAACGAAAGCATATGAGAACTTAAAGGTAGAGGATAACAAAACCAAACTAGAATTTAAACTTCAAATTAAACATATATGAATAACAATTTGAGGAAAAGAAAAAATATCATTTGCTTTAAACCCCCCTCTATTAATTTAGAGGTAAAATGTAAAATTGTGTTTAGGTAGTAAACTAAACATTTGATTATATGTTTTTTATTTTGTTTGGATTGTTGTGTTTTACGGCATATCAACCTACATGGGTTATTTAATGGCGAAAACATTTTTAGGATAGATTCGTATGAATAGAATATGTATTCTTTGGTTTAGATTGGTTTCGTTTATTTTGTTTTACGGCATATCAACCTCAATGGGTTATTTAATGCCGACAACATTTTAGGATAGATTCGTATGAATAGAATATGTATTCTTTGGTTTAGATTGGTTAGGTTTATTTTGTTTTACGGCATATCAACCTCAATGGGTTATTTAATGCCGACAAGATTTTTAGGATAGATTCGTATGAATAGAATATGTATTCTTTGGTTTAGACTGGTTTCGTTTATTTTGTTTTACGGCATATCAACGTCAATGGGTTATTTAATGCCGACAACATTTTTAGGATAGATTCGTATGAATAGAATATGTATTCTTTGGTTTAGATTGGTTTCGTTTATTTTGTTTTACGGCATATCAACCTCAATGGGTTATTTAATGCCGACAACATTTTAGGATAGATTCGTATGAATAGAATATGTATTCTTTGGTTTAGATTGGTTAGGTTTATTTTGTTTTACGGCATATCAACCTCAATGGGTTATTTAATGCCGACAACATTTTTAGGATAGATTCGTATGAATAGAATATGTATTCTTTGGTTTAGATTGGTTTGGTTTATTTTGTTTTACGGCATATCAACCTCAATGGGTTATTTAATGGCGAAAACATTTTTAGGATAGATTCGTATGAATAGAATATGTATTCTTTGGTTTAGATTGGTTTCGTTTATTTTGTTTTACGGCATATCAAACTCAATGGGTTATTTAATGCCGACAACATTTTAGGATAGATTCGTATGAATAGAATATGTATTCTTTGGTTTAGATTGGTTAGGTTTATTTTGTTTTACGGCATATCAACCTCAATGGGTTATTTAATGCCGACAAGATTTTTAGGATAGATTCGTATGAATAGAATATGTATTCTTTGGTTTAGACTGGTTTCGTTTATTTTGTTTTACGGCATATCAACGTCAATGGGTTATTTAATGCCGACAACATTTTTAGGATAGATTCGTATGAATAGAATATGTATTCTTTGGTTTAGATTGGTTTCGTTTATTTTGTTTTACGGCATATCAACCTCAATGGGTTATTTAATGCCGACAACATTTTAGGATAGATTCGTATGAATAGAATATGTATTCTTTGGTTTAGATTGGTTAGGTTTATTTTGTTTTACGGCATATCAACCTCAATGGGTTATTTAATGCCGACAACATTTTTAGGATAGATTCGTATGAATAGAATATGTATTCTTTGGTTTAGACTGGTTTCGTTTATTTTGTTTTACGGCATATCAACGTCAATGGGTTATTTAATGCCGACAACATTTTTAGGATAGATTCGTATGAATAGAATATGTATTCTTTGGTTTAGATTGGTTTCGTTTATTTTGTTTTACGGCATATCAACCTCAATGGGTTATTTAATGCCGACAACATTTTAGGATAGATTCGTATGAATAGAATATGTATTCTTTGGTTTAGATTGGTTAGGTTTATTTTGTTTTACGGCATATCAACCTCAATGGGTTATTTAATGCCGACAAGATTTTTAGGATAGATTCGTATGAATAGAATATGTATTCTTTGGTTTAGATTGGTTAGGTTTATTTTGTTTTACGGCATATCAACCTCAATGGGTTATTTAATGCCGACAACATTTTTAGGATAGATTCGTATGAATAGAATATGTATTCTTTGGTTTAGATTGGTTTCGTTTATTTTGTTTTACGGCATATCAACCTCAATGGGTTATTTAATGGCGAAAACATTTTTAGGATAGATTCGTATGAATAGAATATGTATTCTTTGGTTTAGATTGGTTTCGTTTATTTTGTTTTACGGCATATCAACCTCAATGGGTTATTTAATGCCGACAACATTTTAGGATAGATTCGTATGAATAGAATATGTATTCTTTGGTTTAGATTGGTTAGGTTTATTTTGTTTTACGGCATATCAACCTCAATGGGTTATTTAATGCCGACAAGATTTTTAGGATAGATTCGTATGAATAGAATATGTATTCTTTGGTTTAGACTGGTTTCGTTTATTTTGTTTTACGGCATATCAACGTCAATGGGTTATTTAATGCCGACAACATTTTTAGGATAGATTCGTATGAATAGAATATGTATTCTTTGGTTTAGATTGGTTTCGTTTATTTTGTTTTACGGCATATCAACCTCAATGGGTTATTTAATGCCGACAACATTTTAGGATAGATTCGTATGAATAGAATATGTATTCTTTGGTTTAGATTGGTTAGGTTTATTTTGTTTTACGGCATATCAACCTCAATGGGTTATTTAATGCCGACAAGATTTTTAGGATAGATTCGTATGAATAGAATATGTATTCTTTGGTTTAGATTGGTTTCGTTTATTTTGTTTTACGGCATATCAACCTCAATGGGTTATTTAATGGCGAAAACATTTTTAGGATAGATTCGTATGAATAGAATATGTATTCTTTGGTTTAGATTGGTTTCGTTTATTTTGTTTTACGGCATATCAACCTCAATGGGTTATTTAATGCCGACAACATTTTAGGATAGATTCGTATGAATAGAATATGTATTCTTTGGTTTAGATTGGTTAGGTTTATTTTGTTTTACGGCATATCAACCTCAATGGGTTATTTAATGCCGACAAGATTTTTAGGATAGATTCGTATGAATAGAATATGTATTCTTTGGTTTAGACTGGTTTCGTTTATTTTGTTTTACGGCATATCAACGTCAATGGGTTATTTAATGCCGACAACATTTTTAGGATAGATTCGTATGAATAGAATATGTATTCTTTGGTTTAGATTGGTTTCGTTTATTTTGTTTTACGGCATATCAACCTCAATGGGTTATTTAATGCCGACAACATTTTAGGATAGATTCGTATGAATAGAATATGTATTCTTTGGTTTAGATTGGTTAGGTTTATTTTGTTTTACGGCATATCAACCTCAATGGGTTATTTAATGCCGACAAGATTTTTAGGATAGATTCGTATGAATAGAATATGTATTCTTTGGTTTAGATTGGTTTCGTTTATTTTGTTTTACGGCATATCAACCTCAATGGGTTATTTAATGGCGAAAACATTTTTAGGATAGATTCGTATGAATAGAATATGTATTCTTTGGTTTAGATTGGTTTCGTTTATTTTGTTTTACGGCATATCAACCTCAATGGGTTATTTAATGCCGACAACATTTTAGGATAGATTCGTATGAATAGAATATGTATTCTTTGGTTTAGATTGGTTAGGTTTATTTTGTTTTACGGCATATCAACCTCAATGGGTTATTTAATGCCGACAAGATTTTTAGGATAGATTCGTATGAATAGAATATGTATTCTTTGGTTTAGACTGGTTTCGTTTATTTTGTTTTACGGCATATCAACGTCAATGGGTTATTTAATGCCGACAACATTTTTAGGATAGATTCGTATGAATAGAATATGTATTCTTTGGTTTAGATTGGTTTCGTTTATTTTGTTTTACGGCATATCAACCTCAATGGGTTATTTAATGCCGACAACATTTTAGGATAGATTCGTATGAATAGAATATGTATTCTTTGGTTTAGATTGGTTAGGTTTATTTTGTTTTACGGCATATCAACCTCAATGGGTTATTTAATGCCGACAAGATTTTTAGGATAGATTCGTATGAATAGAATATGTATTCTTTGGTTTAGATTGGTTTCGTTTATTTTGTTTTACGGCATATCAACCTCAATGGGTTATTTAATGCCGACAACATTTTTAGGATAGATTCGTATGAATAGAATATGTATTCTTTGGTTTAGATTGGTTTCGTTTATTTTGTTTTACGGCATATCAACCTCATTGGGTTATTGAATTCCGACAAATTTTTTCCTGGTAATATTTTGTTTTGTCAAAAATCTATTTCCGGTACTATTTTTTTCTTCAAAAATGTATAGCTGTTAATATTATTTTAAAACATGTATTGCTGGTAATAGTTTTTTTTTCTCCAAAAGTTCATTTCTGGTAACAATTTTTTACAAAGTATCTCTAATATTAAAACCCATTGTTACGCTTTTATAACGCTTTTCACCTCAGTTTCGGGGTTAACTATTTGCCTATACCTGGGGCCCTAACAGGTGCTACACCTCGGGTCAGGGTGGACCTGGGAACACCAGCAATTATGAGGTGGGTCCATACTCCTCAAAACCTTATGATCAGAGGCCTTTCTGTTGGACGTAGTTTATCGTCTTACCCAGGACGGTTTATCATTTATCTAATGTTTCATTTCATTTTATAGCTAGTAGATTATTTTTGTCTTGGGGTTACATATTGCGGTATAAATTATGGAAGGTTAGGTTTACTTCGTTTGTTGTTTTTTGTTACTTCCCTTTTGTAGTTTAAGTACGTTTTAGATTGTTCACCGTTTCCGGTTAATCCTTCATTGTTACCTGAACCCTTCTCAATAAAAGGATGATGCCAATTTTATCCTTTTGGATGTTTAATAAGCATGTTGATGAACGGGACTTCATCTGCACAAAAACAAAAAACAACAAACGAAGTAAACCTAACCTTCCATAATTTATACCGCAATATGTAACCCCAAGACAAAAATAATCTACTAGCTATTAAATGAAATGAAACATTAGATAAATGGTAACCCGTCCTGGTTAAGACGATAAACTACGTCCAACAGCAAAGCCTCTGATCAGGAGGTTTTTAGGAGCTTGGACCTACCTCTTAATTGCTGGTGTTCCCAGGTCCACCCTAACCTGAGGTTGTAGCATCTGTTACGGTCCCAGCTATGGGCAAATAGTTAACCCCCAAACTGGGATAAATAGACTATGAAAGTGTAAAAATAGGTTTTAATACCAGCAATAAATTTTTTGAGGAAAGATTATTGCCAGCAATAAGTTTTTTGGAAAAAAAAATATTACCAACAATAAAAATCATGTCGGCGTTAAATAATCCATTCAGGGTGATACGCCGTAAAAGAAAACAAATAAACCAAACCAAACTAGATTATGTTCCAAGATTTTTGTAATTTAACAAAGGACACTTTCTAGATTATTTTCCAAGATAAATTTCAGCAGCTCAATTAATTTGCAATATTCATGCTTATTTGATCTACAATGGAATACTTTTAGTTCAATTTCAAGCTTTTCTTTGCCAATCATGGGATATGCTTCAGTGGTAAGTACTATCTCTTCCGTAGGCAGTTCATTCTTAAAACTAGTGAAGCTCTTCTTGGTCAACTACTTAGCAGATACTAAGTGCTTAGTGAAAAAATGTACATTATAGTAGACGCTTCCTTTGCTTCTGCCATAAATGTCTTTGAAGGATTCACATACTCTTTCTTATTTCTAGAATAGCAGTTTTGAAATCTGTTATATATTCATTGACTTTAAATACACTAATTTCTTGAGATCGCATTTGGTTGTCAATTACTTCTACATGAGGTATAATCTGATGAAAACGATCCTACCAAAACATAAAATTATCATCATTCATGTATCGTAAAATTCCTGTTACTTCTACAATGGTTTGACCTGCACTTAATGTAGACTGAATTTCAGTAAGGCAGCTTTTTAAAGATTGAAAATTTTCAGAAACTCTGTTCACGGTCCGTATGTTAAAATTCGAGCGTATAAAGGATGGGCGTGGAATGCCGACGGCCGTATGCTTCTTGGGAAAGAATACACCTTGCGGGATCTTGAGAAGAAGGTTGGAATAGACAAAATACAAAAGAAAAAATAGACTTGCGTTCCGTGTAATAATTGCTGCATTTTTCATTATTAAATGAAGTTGATGTGCATAACAGTGACAAAATGAGCACTGCTTTTATTTTTACTTGAACTCCTTCAATTTTTGTCGTCCTGGGTAAGACGATAAACTACATCCGCGTCGTAGGTAAGACGATAAACTACATCCGCATCCTGGGTAAGACGATAAACTACATCTGCGTCCGGGGTAAGACGATAAACTACATCCGCGTCCGGGGTAAGACGATAAACTACATCCGCGTCCGGGGTAAGACGATAAACTACATCCGCATCCTGGGTAAGACGATAAGCTATATCCGTGTACTGGGTAAGACGATAAACTACATACGCGTCCTAGGTAAGACGATAAACTACATACGCGTCCAGGGTAAGACGATAAGCTATATCCAACAACAAGGCCACTGATGAGGAGGTTTTGGGGAGCGTGGAATTGCTGGTGTTCCCAGGTCCACCCAGACCCAAGGCTCCTAGCTATAGGTAAATGTTAACACCCAAACTGGGGTCAAAATCTGTAAAAATAGTTTGTATTACCAGCAATACATTTTTAGAAAAAGGATGATCAACAATGAATTTTTGAATAAAAAAATTATCAGCAATCCATTATTACCAGCAATACATTTTTTGAAAAAGAAATTACCAACAATATATTTTTTGAAAAAAAAAAATATTACCTGCAATACATTTATATGCCGTAAAACAAACAAACCAAAGCTCCATCTTTGCCTTTCATAACATTTACATCATCGAATGTCTGAGCTATCAGTTTTTGTCCATCTCCTTTGAGAATTATGTCTAATTGTACTAGGATACGTTTTGTTATGTCATCTGGAATAAGGAACCCGCAAAACGCTCAAATACTTCATCATTTATCACGTGCCGTAGAACAATGCCCAGTTGAGTGTGTTCCGAAACATCTGTTATGCCACCAGCGATAACGTCTGCAAAGGAAGATATAAGGGTTCGAGAGAATTCATGGAAAATTTGTAGATGATTCGTATAGTACGTCAGGCTATATGACGGTACCGTGTTGGATACAGGTTCGATTCCTGTCGGGGGACACATATTTTCTATGAAATTATTGTTAGTACTGTTTAATATAAACAGACCATTTACTTAAATATTTCTATCTATAAAAATAACGTATAAAGAGAATATATATATATATATATATATATATATATATATATATATATATATATATATATATATATATATATATATATATATATATATATATGTAATACCAATTTGTAATTGGTAGAGATAATTCCAAAGAGGAGATTAATCTAACGAGAGCTCAATGTAAGTTAAAGAGAATTATATAAGGATAAAGCAAGAAAAGGCCTTAAAATTCCATATTGCTTATAATTAATTTTATTATATTATTTTACTTATATTATTATTATTATTATTATTATTATTATCATTATTATTATTATTATTATTATTATTATTATTATTATTATTTCCTTTGATTTCTGGCGTTTAGACATTTCTTTTCGGGTCCTGCCCAGGGACCTAAACTTAGAAATGGCATCATGACACTTTCCACTGCAAAAAAAAAAAATAATAATTACATGGATAAAGCCCTTCGTAAAGTGTGGGCTGTACTTGTCAGAACAATTTTTTGTATCTCTTTGAGGCATGGACTTCCAGGGATCCCTTCAATTAGTCTACTGGAATCTTTTCCAACCCATCCTAGGGCTCCAACTACAACAGGAATTGTTGATGTTCCCATGTGCCACATTTTTTAGATTTCTATTTCAAGGTCCTTGTATTTTGACAGCTTTTCGAATATCTTCATAGATACATTGCAGTCTGCAGGGACTGCCATATCAATAAGGAGGCACTTATTTTGTTTGTGGTCTTTAATAACAATGTCTGGGCAGTTGGGTTTGATTGTTCTGTCAGTATGTATTGTGTAGTCCCATAGAATTGTAACAGGTCCTATCTCCGTAACCGGGTCTGGGTGGTGTTCGTACCAGTTTCTTTCAGTTTTCTTCCAGGAGGAGTTGCAAATTTTCCATTGCAGATATTGGCCCACTCTGTCATTATTATTATTATTATTATTATTATTATTATTATTATTATTATTATTATTATTATTATTATTTTAAACTGCTGATGATGATTGCTGTCTAAAATGACATGACTTTATGAGACAAATTGTCGTAACCCTTTTACTTCTGATTCCATCCTTTCTTCACTTGACCGCCATATTAACTTGTTCAGCCCTTTTAAGGAAACATTTTTTCTAGCTCATTCTATTTATTTATTTTTGCTATTAGCGCATCATTTATTTCTTCCTTCTTTCTTTTTTTTCTTTCACTCTCTCTCTCTTTCTCTCCCCCTCTCTCTCTCTTTCTCTCTCTCTTTCACTTTCTCCCCCCCTATCTCCCTCTCTCTCTCTTTCTTACCTTAATTTTTAAAAATATTTTAATATCCATTCTAAATTATATATATATAAATAAATAATACCAATTTGTAATTGTTAGGGATAATTCCAAGGAGGACATTAATCCAATGAGAGCTCAATGCAAGCTACAGAGCAATATATAATGATAAATCCAGAAAACACCTTTCCTCTTAATAATAACATAATAATAAAAGACTCCTTTAGTCTTTCGTCTAAATAATAACATAATAATAAAAGACTCCTTTAGTCTTTCGTCTAAATAATAACATAATAATAAAAGACTCCTCTGGTCTTTCCGCTTAATAATAACATAATAATATAAGACACCTTTGGTCTTTCCTCTAAATAATAACATAATAATAAAAGACTCCTTTGGTCTTTCCTCTAAATAATAACATAATAAAAAGACTCCTTTGTTCTTTCCTCTTAATAATAACATAATAATAAAAGACTCCTTTGGTCTCTCCTCTTAATAATAACATAATAATAAAAGACTCCTTTGGTCTTTCATCTAATTAATAACATAATAATAAAAGACTCCTTTGGTCTCTCCTCTTAATAATAACATAATAATAAAAGACTCATATGGTCTTTCCACTTAATAAGAACATAATAATAAAAGACTCCTTTGGTCTTTCCTCTTAATAATAAAATAATAATAAAAGACTCATTTGGTCTTTCCTCTCAATAATAACATAATAACAAAAGACTCCTTTGTACTTTCCTCTTAATAATAACATAATAAAAAGGTCTCCTTTTGTCTTTCTTCTTAATAATAACATAATGATTTTGATGATAAAACTATGTTTTTATTAACTTTGGGGCATTTTTACGACATAGGCTCATTTTTTTTAACAAGCTTGTGGCGGTACCTACTTTAAGTAGAAATGGAGAAAAGAATGGTGTCCGTTAAATTGCTATCTTCCTTCCATCAGTCTAAACTTTCATTTTTCTATATATGGTGGCCATTTTGTTTAAAGTTCTTTTTTTTTATTCTTTCTGATGAGAACTTGGATATTTTCAAACATATTTAAGTTAAATTTTCACGTTTTTTTTTACTTTAGACATATATAGAAAAAGAAAGCGTCATCGTAAACCATATCTTTTTCGCCGCAATCTTCATTTTTTCTTCATATTGTGATGTTTTTGCTGAATGTTTTTACTTTCTTGATCTTAGATAAATACTTGGATATTTTCAAGTATATTTCAGCGAAACTTTCGCTTTCCAAAATTATCGTTTTTAGTTTGGTTCTCATCATCATCATCATCTTAAAAACTGTTTCGATTTGAGGTCATGAATTAACATGCTCTCTCATTTTCAGTGACATTGTCTACTGATTCGACAATATTTTGCCAGCCTTCTCTGTCTCCTGTAAGTTTGCAGATTCGTTGCAGATCTTCTTTGATTGTAAACGCCTCCAAAGGAAGAGTAGGATCTTTCTTCCTTGTTTTTTGAATGTCTCTGTTCAGCGTTGGGACTATAATGGTTCTTGGATGACATCTGAACTTTTTGAAGTCAGTCTTTTCAAAGTAAAATTCCATGGCTTTGTTAGCTGGGGATTCTGGATCCAAACGCAAAATACGTCCAAGAGGTTTCCATCTTGCTTTCAAAATGAACACAGACAAATGAAATTCTTGACATCTGCTGTAAAACTTCTTGTTGAAGATATTATGAGGGTACTTTTCCCCTATCAGAATTCGCAGATCTCCTATGTGGAAACCGTCTTTCTTTGTAAGGCCCCAAGTCCCACAGTTTGTCAGTATGCAACGTCTTAAATATGCTGATAATATATTCTGGGTGGGGTTTGAGCAGAGGCAAATATTAAAATCATATTTATAATACTGGTGTTAATTTAATACACACTATATTTATTTTATCAAATAGTGGAATAATAATCTAATAATTATTTTCTGATTTAAAAAATATTAAGATCTGTACATTATTCAATTCTCTACGACCACCATCCTTAAAACTGTTTCGATTTGAGGTCATGAATTAACATGTTCTCTCATCTTCACTAACAGTGTATACTGATTCGATAATATTTTGCTAGCCTTCTCTGTCCTCCGCGAGTTTGCGTATTCGTTTCAGATCTCCCTAGCTTGTAAACTTCTCCAAAGGAAAAGTGGAATCTTTCTGCCTTGTTCTTTGAATGTCTCGCTTCAGCGTTGTGGTTATGGTGGCTGTTGGACGAGCTCTGAACTTTTTGAAGTTAGTCTTTTCAAAGTAAAACTCCATGGTTTTCTTAACTGAGCATTTTGGATCCATTCGCAAAATATGTGCAAGATGTTTCCATTTTGCTTTCAAAATGAACAAAGACAATTTGTCTTTCTCAGTATGCAACGTTTTAAATAAGTAGTTACTGCTACGCAGCCAATGGAGCAGCCATTACTTACTAAGCAAATTTTTCCATTTGATTCTTTTAAACCAACGTTAGTATCATTTGTGGCGTTCCGAATTCAAGGGGAGACAACGCGCCTGACATCAGATGTAACAGTTCTTGTTGGAGATATTATGAGGGTACATTTTCTCTATCAGAATTCGTAGGTGTCGCCTGTGGAAACTGTCTAGCTCCTGCTCTCCTTTCTTTGTGAGGCCCCAAGTTCGATAGTTTCTCAGTATGCAACGTCTTAAATAAGCAGCCATTAGCTACTCCGCCATTTTGGTTATATGAAGAGAAAAAAAGAACGCCTTCAACAATAAAAAAAAAACAGTCGGAAACGCTGAACACATAGAAGCTTCACCCAAAGCAAATCGGTGATTGTCAGAGTGAGAATTAGAAAAAAAAATAAAGGTGATTTGATGATTCCAGATATTTTCTGTAAACTATCGAACCACTTTTAATATGAATGTTGTTCATGCTCCGTGCAGGGATTTTTTGGGCAAAGCATATTCCATCGTGCAGTCAAAGCTGGGATCGCTAGGATAAAGCCGCAAGTGGTTTACTTTGAAATGTGTTCAGTTGCCACTGCCATAAGTAGGACAGTTGTCCGTTAATATTAGATGACTGGTCAGATTTTGTAATCATTGATGTTGAGATCGCCTTCTGAAAGTTATTCGTGTTTTCGAAAGAGACGTCGTTTCATGTAAATTTAATAAAACAGATTTCGTGGATTTACGTTTTAGACAGACGCTTTCGACATAAATTAATACTGAGTAGGAAAATATAATAAGTTTCTCAAACTACAATCATTCAGACATATTTATTTTTTTGTTTTGTTGGTGGAGGTTTTGATAACGCTTTATTTTCGATTCAGCTATCGTTCCTATTGTATAATGAAAAAGGTGCACTGATATGCAAATATGTGACGACAAATGAAACACTAAGACAAAGAAATGTTTCTGGGTTTCCTCCGATAAAAGAATCTCGAGAATCTCGACTAAAAATCCGAGACTTTATGGTAGGGGGTGGGGGTATTGGAGAACGTAAAGCACAAAAGAGAATTATAATAATTATGTGTTTGAATGTCTATAGAAGGAAGAGAACCATTGAGAGAGGAGGAAAGCGAGGAAGAGTAAAAAGAGAAGGAGAAGAAAGAGAGAAGAGAGAGAGAGAGATTAAGATGTAATAGACGGAAAGGAAAAGAGAGGTGAAAAAAGGGGGGAGAGGAAGAGAAGAGGAAGAGAGAGGAGATTGAGAAAGTGTGAAAGAGGAGAAAACGAGAGCGGGAATGTTTGGGTAAGATAGGGAAAGAAATGGATAGTAAGAGAGAGAGAGAGAAAAAGATGTCAAAGGGAGGAGTGGTAAAAAGAGAAGTAGAGATGGTAGAGAAAAAGAGAAGAAAGAGAGAAGGGATAGAGAGAGATTAAGATGACAGAGACGGAGAGAAAAAAGAAAGAAAGAGACGCGAAAGAGAGGAAAAGAAGAGGAGGAGAAGAGGAAGAGAAAAGAAAATTGAGAAAGTGGGAGAGAGGTGAAAACAAGAGTGGGAGTGTGTTTGGGTAAGATAGGGAGAGAAATGGATAGTAAGAGAGAGGGGTGAAAGAGATGGTAGAGAAAAAGAGAAGAAAGAGATTAAGAGAGAAGGGATATGGAGAGACAGAGGAAAAGAAAAAGCGGCGAAAGAAATGGGAGGGGAAGAGAAAGGGGTGAAGAAAGTGGGGTGAGGTGAGAACGAGAGTTGGTGAGTTGTTGAGGAAGAAAGGGAGAGAAATGCATAATAAGATATCGAAAGAGTAAAAAAAAGAAATGGAGGAGGAGTAGCAAGAGAAGGACACATGGTAGAGGAATGAGAGGAAGGAAAGTGAGAGATTATGATGGCAGAGACGGAAAGGAAAAGAAAGGTGAAAGAAAGCAGAGGAGAGGAAGAGAAGAAGAAGAAGAGAGAGGAAATTGAGAAAGTGGGAGATAGTTGAAAACGAGAGTGGGAGTGTTTGGGTAAGATAGGGAAAGAAATGAATAGTGAGAGAGAGAGAGAGAAAAAGAGGTGAAAGGGAGGAGGAGTAAAAAGAGAAGTAGAGATGGTAGAGAAAAAGAGAAGAAAGAGAGAAGGGATAGAGAGAGATTAAGATGACAGAGACGGAGAGAAAAAGAAAGAAAGAGACGCGAAAGAAAGGAAAGAGAGGAAAAGATATTAATATTAATTGTCGGACTTGGTTCATGTCTTAATATATGATATAATTTGTTTACGTTAAGATACGCTTCGAGCAGATATGAGCGTTCGAGAGAAATCATGAGAAATTTGTAGTTTAAAAACTGTAAATCGACCTTTCTAACCAGACGCTTCCTCTGTAACTAAATGGTATAGCACGTCAGGCTATATGACGGTTCTGTGTAGGGTACAGGTTCGATTTCTGTTGAAGGACACATATTTTCTATGAATGTTTTTAATACTGTTTATTATAAACAGACCATTTACTCAAATACTTGTATATATAAAAATAACGTATAAACAGAATATATATATTATAGACTATATATATATATATATATATATATATATATATATATATATATATATGCACATTTCATTAAAAACGACTGACAAGGTGCTTTTATTTAGTTTTTTATATAATTTCTCGTGCGATCTAATAATGTTTTTCTTTTCAGATGATAAATTGTATAAAAACTGTCCGAATGTTCTTTTTATCCGAGCACTTTCAGCTATACATTTAGCCATTTTCAAGGATTATATATATATATATATATATATATATATATATACATATATATATATATATATATATATATATATATATATATATATATATATATATATATATATATATATATATATATATATATCTTGCGTCTTTGTGGGTTTATTGTCTTGCTTGGACTGAAATGAAGAAAATAGCTGGATATTTTAAAGACAGGTTTTGTGATGTAAAGAGAAGAAAAGAATCGCGCAGTACCAGAAATAGAGGCAGGTGTATAATGTGAAAAACAAAGTGGAGGAGAAAGCGATTGTTTACCAAGAATTATTTGTCTAAAATTAAAATAACTCATAATAAACTCAATGGAATTAATTAAATTTCAGCATATTAGTTTTGTTGAAAGCAATATAAGACTATCTCGTCAAAATTTACTGAATGCCGTCAAAATAAATGAGATTAAGACTATTGCTTTGTGATGGCATTAAACAATAATTCTCATATCCTAAATCATAAAATGCGGGGATTAGTTAATATTGTGCACACACATTCTTGGAATATGGATGAAGCTGTAGTTTCCTGGAAAGATGCTGAATAGAAATTAACGAACTTGTGTCAAGTATTTCGCCATGAGAACTCTGTTAATTATTTCCGTGATTAAGTTGGAAACGTAACGAGAAATTACCATAAAGAATTTGCCCCCCAATCTATCCACATAGCTAAAAAAATATAATTAATTACCGTTGCTTTAAGTTCTGCGGGGTCTGGAAAAGGGTTTTCTGTGATAATTTATTCTGATAAAAGGAATCGTCTTGAAGTTAAAAATGTGACAAATCTTCTCGTCATAAATTTGATAGGTCACCTATTGGATTTTTAGTACTTGCAGCAATTCAGTTCGAATTTTCAATGGAAAATAATAAAGAGAACGAAATTAAAATATTTAATTCTATTCAAAATAATACTTTCGTTTTTAAATATCTATTTTTTTTTCTTCGTTATTGAGGCTTTCTACTTTAAGCGGCGAATTGATCATTATTGATTTCCAACGACTTCCATTTTATTTCCATTCAGTAGCCAACATTCTGTAAATGATTTCCTAGTTGCCTCCCCTTGCTGATACCAGCTGTCGCCCAATCGGAGAGTTATTTTTTCCCGCTCAGATTGTAACAACAATAGATTTATTCTTGATCATCTCCCTTGTTGTCTGTCATTTCATTTCTCCCCGTTTTTAGTTTGTTGAAACATTTTAATTTTCTCTCAAATTGTAACATATGTGTTGCGGAAAATAATTTCGCAATTTTAGAAACGGAATCGTCATCATCATTTTCATCGTCAATATAAGTCCCTTGCCAGCTCTAATCGTCGTTGGGTGGGGACCTAAAGGCAGAAGAAACACACAACCTCCTCCAGGATGATCTGTTTTCGTTGGGTTTCAGGCCCTCCGGCGTTGTCAGGTCTCTCCGTTTTTCTTCGGAATAATGAAATGTTGTAAGAGCCAGGGCGCAAATTTATTGCAAGTAACGTTGCAATTAAGGCACTCTCTAGACTTTTACGTCGTAGTGAATTGTCTTCTTTTTTGGTCAGAGTAGACTTTTTTTATGCCAAAATTGTGGTCAGTCTCGTTACGGTGGGTAACTAAAACACTAAGACGTAAATTTCTAGCGTGTCCTAATCGCTAGGTCATCTACAATAAATCTGCGTCCTGATTCTTACAAAATTTCACCATTCCTGGCAGATCTTTATCACAGTGTAGTTTACCTACTTACAAAAGTGACGGAAAGAACCGGGAAAATACTCGAAATGAATTCAGCTCGATAATAAAAAAGAAAAAAAAAATTCTAAAATTCCCAGCAATCCTCAGTCTTGCGCATGTGTAGTCCTACCAACATAACAATGAATTCCTGAAAGACGAAACGTGTCACAAGTAAACTTTTTCCACGTTGTTATACAATGTTTCCAATACTGTTCTTGATATATAAAAATATATATCGTTATCTCATATACGCATACAAGACAAAAGAACACCAAAACACCCTGAGGGTCACCCATCTGAAATTGTGACTTTCACACGATAAAGATCTGTTGTCAGAGTATATCTTAGTTCCATTTCCAGATACCTTGAGGTCTGTATACCTCAGCTTAGGTCGGTATCTGTGATTTCTCTTCTTTTTCTTTTCTTCTTTTCTTTTTCTTGTATTTTTTCATGGCCTTTGGCAGGCCAGGTTTTCGTACGGCTTCTGTTCGCTTCTTTTTTATTCTCTCTACATCTTGTGTTTTTTTCTTTATTTTTCTTTTTAGATGCGACTATATCTTATGCTTGCTTTTCTTATTTTCTTTTTCCTCTTTTCGCGGTAAAAGAGAATCTTTAATAGGTAAATTAAAAAATTGAAATAACCATCATTTACTACTGCCTGATGAGATGCACTGGTATGCATCGAAACGTGAATGCATTTATGTAGCAGTTACATATGTTCTAACGAAATATCCTACAATTATATATATATATATATATATATATATATATATATGTTGAGGCCTCACACCTATACACACACCCACACACAACATACTCACTCACTTTCCTAATGAGCCAAATGATAACACACACCCATAGCAATATACAAGCTAACACATATCATACTCACTCACTCCCTAAAAACTAAATAACACACGCACACACTTTTACCAGAGACTAAACAACTAAATAACACACACACTAAACTAAATAACACAAACACACACACACACACAAACACACTTACCATCCCCTCCCCAAACACAAATAAACTGCTGAACTGACCGGAGAAAAAAAGGGGAACATAGCTCTTATCTCAAATGACAACTTAAAAGAGACTGTTTGACCAACACAAGGAATGTTAAAAAGATAAACAAATAAATAATAAAAAAAAACAAATGAAAACTACAGACAAACGTTCGTTTTCTTCATCAAGACATTCATTTCTGTAGTTTACTGCTACAGCAAGCAGAAACATTTTTTCTCTCCCGATGATGGCCATGTTGGTCGAAACTAGTCGAGGAATCTAAATGAAATAATAATAATAAAAGCATAAGAATATTAATCTACAACCCAGTATGTCTGAAGATTTTAATTGATTTTTTTAATAATTTTTATCGTTCAAAATATATATATATATATATATATATATATATATATATATATATATATATATAATTAAGTAATTCATTGAGTCTGAGGCAAATATCATACCAACTGTTCCAACGGGCCTCGGTGACGAAGAGATAGCAAATCAGACTCAATATAGCGCCGCTCGCTCACATATTCCGTGGTGGAACTCAACTGAGTTTCCTTTTATACCCATAAGACGGTGCCCCCTGGAGCCACGACTACTATCACCAAGCCGCGCCAACTGGAGCATTAGAAGCCGGTTCAAGCAATGATATACAAATGATATAAATTATTAGGAGGATTTAATAATTATAATTAAGTAATTCATTGAGTCTGAAAGAAACCTCAACAGAATGCAGATAGCGACTTGACAACCTAACTGTCAGGGTTTCAATTCTCGGTAGCGGATGCGCACTGCTGATGAGTCCCAAATATAGGACGAAACGGCCGTCCGGTGGTTTCTGCATTCTGTTGAGGTTTTCAGACTCAATGAATTACTTAATTATAATTATCAAATCCTCCTAATAATTTCTATCATATATATATATATATATATATATATATATATATATATATATATATATATATATATATATATATATTTCCGAGTGTCAAACAGTGCAGAAGATACGGAAAGAGTTGGATGAGTCTAATGGCGATTACAAAGGTATGTGGAATGATCACTAGTGATGGCGAGATCATGCCTCCATTCGTCTCCCCACTATATATATATATATATATATATATATATATATATATATATATATATATATATAAAGTAGTTTTAAGGTGTGCTATATTTATGGAATAAAGTGCTCACTATCAGAGATAGAGCGTATGTAAATATAAATATAAAAGTGAACATTGAAGTCAACACTCAGAGGCGACAGGCTGTTTCATGAAGGGGCAATCTATAATTACCTTCCTAGATCGAAACAAGCTACTAAATAAACGGTCAGAACTCATCTGAAAATACAAACATGAAACAAATTTTTACCACGTTACTTAAAAATCAACCATACAACAAAAAACGTAAAAACAAACGTAAGAAAAATGTTCTTCAAGCTCCTACGCAAACACTTCCCGAGTCAAACACTCAAATATTCAACAAAAACACAGTAAAAATCAGCTATAATTCCACTGATAACATGACTCAAATAATAAAAATGCACAACAGGAAATCTATCAAAAACCACCTGAACAAATTAAACACACGTGTAACTGCAGAATAAAGAACGAATGTCACTTAAGTGACAATTTCTTACAAAAATTTAAAATGCATTTATGTAGCAGTTACATATGTTCTAACAAAATATCCTACAATTATATATATATATATATATATATATATATATATATATATATATATATATATATATATATATAATTAGGTAATTCATTGAGTCTGAGGCAAACATCATACCAACTGTTCCAACGGGCCTCAGTGACGAAGAGGTAGCAAATCAGACTCAATATAGCGCCGCTCGCTCACATATTCCGTGGTGGAACTCAATTTAATATACCAAGCCGTGGTAAAATCTTCAGATAACGAAGAAAAAATACACATAGGAGTAACTGAATAACCCGGGGAAACAAAGAAAATACGCACACAAAACATCTTTCACAAATAGTAAATAAGCAAACAGCCCAATACTTTCCAAGTATATGTGGGAAATTAAAAACAAAAAGCAAATCACATGAATAATATCATGAAAAATAAGGAAAATTACATCAGCCTTCAACAATCAATACAAAATCTGCAAACTCTGATTGGATTAAAAATAGCTATAATTACCTTCCCAGATCAAAACAAGCTACTAAATATAAGATCAGAACTCCTCTCAAAATGCAAACACGAAACAAATTTTTACTACGTTACTTAAAAATCGAAAACTGAAAAGAATAAATAAAAATAAATAAAATAAATAAACAGAAAAAAAGTAAAATAAATTAATCGTAATTCATAAATAAAGTAAATACTAAACAATTGACAAAGCCCACCCGCAAAATAACTGTTAGAATAGATTAGCCACAATAATATAGACAACGAACAATCAGAGCGTAAAAGAAAAACTCAGTGTCTTCACAGATCCCCTTCTCTTTAACAGTTGCGTTTCGTGTCGTCTCTGGTTTTTCAATTCTTCAGACCCCAAAGTTGTTGTTTTTTTATCTTGCAAGACCGTAGCTGAAGCATTTTTCTGGGAGACAGGGAGAGGAATATGAAAAAGACACATATGGAGTCAGTGGCTACAATTTCTTTGCTACGTGTTGGTTTGCCTCACTAAGGAATCTGGGCGCAGGAGGCATGCTGACCCTGCAAATTCTTTGACCGTATTTTGTGTCGTTGGGCGTTTTTGATCTTCTGTCAGGGATTTAAATAAAAGTAATCCCATGCCCAAGGGTTCTTCTAAACAATAGTTTTCGATATAGCCTACACCTAAGTGTAGTTTACTTTTGCCTTTTCATGATAATTTTTCTGATGACTTCGTTACCTCGACCATACGATTTTAATCGCAGTACTAGATTGGTAATTAGGTCCCATCATCTTATAGTTTACATTGTAGGTCTACGCTGACAATTTCTTCTTCTGCACTTCTCTTTTGAGGAAAGCTTATTGATTTGTAATCAACTTAAAAAAAAGATTAAGTGCAGTGTCAATCCCTACTTTCTGCCTACAAAATTCACGCCTCTCTTCTTAATATTTTTCCCCCATGTTATTTAACACTTAGTCTCGTGTCTTAGTGACTTTATTGCCTTGCTTGGGGTGAAAGTCAGTAACACATCTAATCTCGATTATATTGCTTTGGCTTACGGACATATCCCGCTGAGCCACCGTAGTTAAGCAACGTCGAGCCTGGTCAGTCCCTAGATTGGTGACCGCTTGGAAATACGGGGGTGTTGTAAGCTTGGGTGTGCGGGTCGTATAATGGATAACGGCTCAGAATTTTGAAATAGGAGAACCGAGTTCCAATT
The DNA here is from genome assembly GCA_964036315.1 of Acanthosepion esculentum. Classification (NCBI taxonomy): domain Eukaryota; kingdom Metazoa; phylum Mollusca; class Cephalopoda; order Sepiida; family Sepiidae; genus Acanthosepion; species Acanthosepion esculentum. The sequence goes on along the minus strand of OZ038514.1, from coordinate 44,747,358 downwards.
CCTGCCAGGTTCGTGATATTCACTTACGCGCATATACGCTTGTAGAAAAGTATGAATCCACTCCCTTCCCCCCATCTATGCTTTAATTCGTAGGACTTGTATTACCATATCATTAGTATCTAAAAAAAAAAAAGAAATTCTTAAAAACTGAAAATGTTTTCTGGCTTTAAATAACTTGGACTTACGTGCAGAGAAAGGTATGCATCCACCTTTCCCCCGCCAGCTATGGGTTAATTAGTAAGATTTGTATCACTAAACTATTATTATCTAAAACAAAAAATTCTTATAATCTGAAAAAAAAAACCGTAGAAAGTAAATCAATCAATCAATGAAATACTGATTAGCTACACAGGCATGTCTTTTAGATTTATTTACAATCTCTGGAATATAAAAGTATAGAAACTAATGTGGTCACAAAGTGAGGGTTCAGTTTATATATTGACTGTAATATAGAATTGATCCTCTACTTTATATCCACATTATAATTTCTTGTTTATCAAATACTGATTAGCTTCACAGTCATGTCTTTTAGATTTGTTTACTTTCTCTGGAATATAAATGTATAAAAACTAATGTGGTCGCAAAGTCAGGGATCCTTTTATGTAGTGATTTTTATATAGATTTGATCCCCACTTTATAATTTCTTGTTTGTATATCAAATGTTGATTAGGTATGAATCCACCTCTTCTCCACCAGCTATGGGTTAATTAGTAAGACATATTACTAAATCATTTACTATCTCCCAAAAAAAAGGAAAGAATTCTTAAAATCTAAAAATATGCTGTGGCTTATAAACTGCAAAGGGTTGATAAGCCGTAGAAAACGACTCTATCAATCAATCAAATACTGATTAGCTACACAGGCATCTGTTTTAGATTTATTTACATTATCTGGAATATAAATGTCTAGAAACTGTCATGTCCACAAAGTGAGGGATCCGTTTATGTATTGATTGAAATGTATAATTGACCCCCCCACTTTGTGTCCACATTATAATTTCTTTGTTCATCAGATTCTGATTAGGTATGAATCCAACACTTTTTTTACCCCATGAGTTGTTCCAGTTTTATCACCCAAACAGAAATTATTACAATCTAATAAATTTTCTGCTTTAAACAACTTGATAAACCGTAGAAATCGAATCAATCGATCAATCAAATATTGATTAGCTACACGAGTATGTCTTTTAGATTTCGTTCCATTCTCTGGAATATAAATGTATTAAAAAACTACCGTGGACACAAAATGAGGGATCAGTATATATAATGATTGTAATAGATAATTGATCCCCCACTTTGTGCCAACATTATAATTTCTTTGTTTATCAGATTCTGATTAGGCATGAATCCACCTCTTGTACCCCCAGCTGTTGGTTAAACCCTTATTATGTAACACAGAAACATTCTTAGAATCTAAAAATATTTTCTGGCTTTAAATAACCTGCAAAGGGTTGATAAGCCGTATCAATCAATTCACAATTTGGCAATATTTTTTTATAGTTTTCTTACTTGGATGGGTTGGTAGAGCTGGATGACAAAATCGCTGAGTATTTTCCAATATTTAGTTTTCGAGGGCAATCTCTGGTTTGTGGTGAGACCATTATTTTGCACAGTTGAACCCAAATAATTTGCACTGTTCCTAGTGAATGACTGTCGCTGTTTCTTCGTTTATGTGCTTTTTAAACGACAGGTTGTGTTTGGTTACATGGTAGCCACAGGTAAATGTAACTTGGGAGATGTGGTTATATGGTTTCCTTACTGAATAAATGCCAAATCTATACTACGCTTATGCCTCTTAATTCCTTGGGGAACATAGGGCGGCAAAAAAAACATCTCCAACAGACGAGGTTCCAGGCGAACCTCTTCAGCTCAGCCCATGTCATGCCGGCTTGTCTTCACTTCTTCAAAAACAATTTTGCACCAAGTCTGTTTTGGTCAACCCACTTTTCATTTACCTTGTGGATTCCAGTCAAGGGCCTGCCTGGTGACACTAGAAGCAGGCTTGATGGGTGTGTGGCCGATCCATCCCCATTTCCGTTTTTCTCTTGCCTCTTGATTCCTTGGGGAAAATAGGGCCGCAAAAACACCTCTCCAACAGACTAAGGTTCCAGGCGATCCTCTTCAGCTCAGCCCATGTCATGCCGGCTTGTCTTCACTTCTTCAAAAACAATTTTGCACCAAGTCTGTTTTGGTCAACCCACTTTTCATTTCCCTTGTGGATTCCAGTCAAGGGCCTGCCTGGTGACACTAGAAGCAGGCTTGAGGAGTGTGTGGCCGATCCATCTCCATTTCCGTTTTTCTCTTGCCTCTTGATTCCTTGGGGAAAATAGGGCCGCAAAACCACCACTCCAAGAGACGAGGTTCCAGGCGATCCTCTTCAGCTCAGCCCATCTCATGCCGGTTTGTTTTCACTGCATCAAAAACAATTTTGCACCAAGTCTGTTTTGGTCAACCCACTTTTCATTTACCTTGTGGATTCCAGTCAAGGGCCTGCCTGGTGACACTAGATGCAGGCTTGAGGAGTGTGTGGGCGATCCATCCCCATTTCCGTTTTTCTCTTGCCACTTGATTCCTTGGGGAACATAGGGCCGCAAAAACACCTCTCCAACAGACGTGGTTCCAGGCGATCCTCTTCAGCTCAGCCCATGTCATGCCGGCTTGTCTTCACTTCTTCAAAAACAATTTTGCACCAAGGCTGTTTTGGTCAACCCACTTTTCATTTACCTTGTGGATTCCAGTCAAGGGCCTGCCTGGTGACACTAAGAGCAGGCTTGAGGGGTGTGTGGCCGATCCATCCCCATTTCCGATTTTCTCTTGCCTCTTGATTCCTTGGGGAACATAGGGCCGCAAAAACACCTCTCCAACAGACGAGGTTCCAGGCGATCCTCTTCAGCTCAGCCCATGTCATGCCGGCTTGTCTTCACTTCTTCAAAAACAATTTTGCACCAAGGCTGTTTTGGTCAACCCACTATTCATTTCCCTTGTGGATTCCAGTCAAGGGCCTGCCTGGTGACACTAAGAGCAGGCTTGATGGGTGTGTGGCCGATCCATCCCCATTTCCGTTTTTCTCTTGCCTCTTGATTCCTTGGGGAACATAGGGCCGCAAAAACACCTCTCCAACAGACGAGGTTCCAGGCTATCCTCTTCAGCTCAGCCCATGTCATGCCGGCTTGTCTTCACTTCTTCAAAAACAATTTTGCACCAAGTCTGTTTTGGTCAACCCACTTTTCATTTCCCTTGTGGATTCCAGTCAAGGGCCTGCCTGGTGACACTAAGAGCAGGCTTGAGGGGTGTGTGGCCGATCCATCCCCATTTCCGTTTTTCTCTTGCCTCTTGATTCCTTGGGGAACATAGGGCCGCAAAAACACCTCTCCAACAGACGAGGTTCCAGGCGATCCTCTTCAGCTCAGCCCATGTCATGCCGGCTTGTCTTCACTTCTTCAAAAACAATTTTGCACCAAGGCTGTTTTGGTCAACCCACTATTCATTTCCCTTGTGGATTCCAGTCAAGGGCCTGCCTGGTGACACTAAGAGCAGGCTTGAGGGGTGTGTGGCCGATCCATCCCCATTTCCGTTTTTCTCTTGCCTCTTGATTCCTTGGGGAAAATAGGGCCGCAAAAACACCTCTCCAACAGACGTGGTTCCAGGCGATCCTCTTCAGCTCAGCCCATGTCATGCCGGCTTGTCTTCACTTCTTCAAAAACAATTTTGCACCAAGTCTGTTTTGGTCAACCCACTTTTCATTTCCCTTGTGGATTCCAGTCAAGGGCCTGCCTGGTGACACTAAGAGCAGGCTTGAGGGGTGTGTGGCCGATCCATCCCCATTTCCGTTTTTCTCTTGCCTCTTGATTCCTTGGGTAACATAGGACCGCAAAACCACCTCTCCAAGAGACGAGGTTCCAGGCGATCCTCTTCAGCTCAGCCCATCTCATGCCGGTTTGTCTTCACTGCATCAAAAACAATTTTGCACCAAGTCTGTTTTGGTCAACCCACTTTTCATTTCGCTTGTGGATTCCAGTCAAGGGCCTGCCTGGTGACACTAGAAGCAGGCTTGAGGAGTGTGTGGGCGATCCATCCCCATTTCCGTTTTTCTCTTGCCTCTTGATTCCTTGGGGAAAATAGGGCCACAAAAACACCTCTCCAACAGACGAGGTTCCAGGCGATCCTCTTCAGCTCAGCCCATGTCATGCCGGCTTGGCTTCACTTCTTCAAAAACAATTTTGCACCAAGTCTGTTTTGGTCAACCCACTTTTCATTTCCCTTGTGGATTCCAGTCAAGGGCCTGCCTGGTGACACTAAGAGCAGGCTTGATGGGTGTGTGGCCGATCCATCCCCATTTCCGTTTTTCTCTTGCCTCTTGATTCCTTGGGGAACATAGGGCCGCAAAAACACCTCTCCAACAGACTAAGGTTCCAGGCGATCCTCTTCAGCTCAGCCCATGTCATGCCGGCTTGTCTTCACTTCTTCAAAAACAATTTTGCACCAAGTCTGTTTTGGTCAACCCACTATTCATTTCCATTGTGGATTCCAGTCAAGGACCTGCCTGGTGACACTAAGAGCAGGCTTGAGGGGTGTGTGGCCGATCCATCGCCATTTCCGTTTTTCTCTTGCCTCTTGATTCCTTGGGTAACATAGGACCGCAAAACCACCTCTCCAAGAGACGAGGTTCCAGGCGATCCTCTTCAGCTCAGCCCATCTCATGCCGGTTTGTCTTCACTGCATCAAAAACAATTTTGCACCAAGTCTGTTTTGGTCAACCCACTTTTCATTTACCTTGTGGATTCCAGTCAAGGGCCTGCCTGGTGACACTAAGAGCAGGCTTGAGGGGTGTGTGGCCGATCCATCCCCATTTCTGTTTTTCTCTTGCCTCTTGATTCCTTGGGGAACATAGGGCCGCAAAAACACCTCTCCAACAGACGAGGTTCCAGGCGATCCTCTTCAGCCCAGCCCATTTCATGCCGGCTTGGCTTCACTTCTTCAAAAACAATTTTGCACCAAGTCTGTTTTGGTCAACCCACTTTTCATTTCCATTGTGGATTCCAGTCAAGGACCTGCCTGGTGACACTAAGAGCAGGCTTGAGGGGTGTGTGGCCGATCCATCCCCATTTCCGTTTTTCTCTTGCCTCTTGATTCCTTGGGTAACATAGGACCGCAAAACCACCTCTCCAAGAGACGAGGTTCCAGGCGATCCTCTTCAGCTCAGCCCATCTAATGCCGGTTTGTCTTCACTGCATCAAAAACAATTTTGCACCAAGTCTGTTTTGGTCAACCCACTTTTCATTTACCTTGTGGATTCCAGTCAAGGGCCTGCCTGGTGACACTAGAAGCAGGCTTGAGGAGTGTGTGGCTGATCCATCCCCATTTCCGTTTTTCTCTTGCCTCTTGATTCCTTGGGGAAAATAGGGCCGCAAAAACACCTCTCCAACAGACTAAGGTTCCAGGCGATCCTCTTCAGCTCAGCCCATGTCATGCCGGCTTGTCTTCACTTCTTCAAAAACAATTTTGCACCAAGTCTGTTTTGGTCAACCCACTTTTCATTTCCCTTGTGGATTCCTGTCAAGGGCCTGCCTGGTGACACTAAGAGCAGGCTTGAGGAGTGTGTGGCCGATCCATCCCCATTTCCGTTTTTCTCTTGCCTCTTGATTCCTTGGGGAACATAGGGCCGCAAAAACACCTCTCCAACAGACGTGGTTCCAGGGATCCCTTCAATCAGCCTACTGGAATCTTTTCCAACCAGTCCAAGGGCTCCAACTACAACAGGGATTGTTGATGTTGCCATGTGCCACATTTTTGAGATTTCTATTTCAAGGTCCTTGTATTTTGACAGTTTTTCGAATATCTTCAAAGATACATTGCAGTCTGCAGGGACTGCCATATCAATAAGGAGGCACTTATTTTGTTTGTGGTCTTTAATAACAATGTCTGGGTGGTTGGCTTTGATTGTTCTGTCAGTGTGTATTGTGTAGTCCCATAGAATTGTAACAGGTCCCATCTCCGTAACCGGCTCAGGGTGGTGTTCGTACCAGTTTCTTCCAGTTTCCTTCCCTTAGGAGTAGCAAATTTTCCAGTGCAGATATTGGCGCATTCTGTCATGCCGGGTTTTATATTCAGTGGGTCCCAATATCGTGCAACCTGATATAAGATGATCAATGGTTTCTGGATATTTGTCACAGAATCTGCATCTTGGGCTAACAGTATTTTAGTATATGTACTTGATAATTCCTAGTTAACAAGCATTGGTCTTGTGCAGCAATGATAAAACCTTCAGTTTCACCTTTCAACCCTGCACTACGTAGCCACTGATGGGTGCGGTTTTTGTCTACTTCAGCTTGTTTAGTACGGGCAGAGTATTGGCCATGGAGCGGTTTATCTTGCCATTGTTTCTTTATCTGGTCGGTCGCATTTGTCTTTGCATTCTTTTTTAAGTAGTTTGCAGCTTCAGCCGGTGTACAGTGATGTATTTGAATTTCTGTGCCCATTTGAAACTCCATTTTGAATTTGTCGGCTTTCTTTACTACAGAGTAAAGACACTTACTACTTTCATGTTCCTTGACACATACCATCATCCAGTCTTCTGTATTTTCCAAGTATCTTTGGAGGCTAATTGTTGTACTTTTGTAGGATAGTTCTAGTTGAACTAGTCCTCTGCCTCCTTCGGATCTGGGCACATACAGGCGATCAATATCAGCTTTGGGATGATGCATGCGATCGCAAGTGAAGAGCTTTCTCGTTTTGGCGTCCATTCGCTTAATTTCAGCTATGGTCCAGTTAAGTACATTAAAGCTGTATTGCACCACAGGAACAGCTAAGGTGTTTATGGCTGATATTCGTTTTTTTTAGTTTAGCTCGGTATTTAGTACCAGGCGTACACGCCTGTAGTACTCCTTTCTTACCTTCTCTTTCATTTGGGGGTGTTGTATGCCATCTCCCTCACTAATTCCTAGGTACTTATAAGCTTCATCATGCTCCAATTCTCTAATCTTCGTGGCAAAATCTAAATCTATTAAGGGTGCTTCTAAAATTCTACCTTTCTTGAATGTTACTTTAGCACATTTATCAAATCCGAAGCTCATACCTATGTCGTCACGAAAGTATTTTACAATATTAAGGAGGCCCTTCAACTCGTTGTCGTCTTTGGCAAAGAGTTTGAGATCATCCATGTAGAGTAGGTGATTGAATATGTTGTTATTTATTTTGTAGTCATAGCTACTGTTGTTCAGTTCATGCGTATGGGGGATTAAGGGCAAACAAAACAGAAGGGGAGACAGAGAGTCTCCTTGAAAGATTCCACGTCGGATATTTAGTCGGTTGGATATGGAAGTGCCCCTGGTGTGACTAAGGTATAGTTTGGTGTTCCACATTCCCATGCTGTGCTTAAGGAAATTTAATACCACAGGGGAGACTTTGTACATTTCCAAAGTCTTAAGGATCCAAGAATGTGGAACACTGTCAAAGGCTTTACGATAATCAATCCACGCTGCACTGAGATTTCTACGTCTGCTCCTGCAATTTTCCAGGATCATTTTATTTATCAGTAATTGATCTTTGCAGCCATATGAACACCTCCTGCATCCCTTCTGTTCCAGTGGAAGAATGCTGTTTGTTTCGAAAAAGGAGTAGGCACGGTTCGCCAGAACAGACGTGATCAACTTATACGTTGTGGAGAGACATGTTATCGGTCGATAATTTTTCGGGTCATCTGTTTCATTTGTTTTTGGTATGAGGTATGTAATACCTTCAGTAATCCATTTCGGGATTTTATTGGGATTATTTACAAGCGTTGATAATGTTTCCGCAAGTATTTTGTGGATAGACAAGAGAATATAAAGCCAGAAATTGGGAACCTTGTCATTTCCTGGGGAATTCCATTTCTGCGATTTCGTTAGAGCTTGCCTAACATCATCTGTGGATATATTTTCCCATTCTTGCAGAGATGTATCCAACATTCGTTCTTCTTCACGCCGAATCCATTCAGCTTTTGAGTTATATTCCTTCGGGCTGCTCCAAATATTTTCCCAAAATGTCTGTACAGTATCAATCGATGGTGGCCTTTCGACATGTATAGGTTTTTTCCAATTTCCCTGTAAAATTTATTAAGGTCCGTTTTGAATATTTTATTTTGGCGATAGAACCTACAACGTTTTTCGTATCGCCTTGTTCTCTGTGCTTTTAGCTGAAGTTTCTGCTTCAGCATTTCCGTGGTTGGTGGAATGTCAAGTAGTGATTTAATTTTGTGTTTCCTCTTGATCTTTTTGCACTTGCACGTGGAAATATTAGGGTTTCTGGTGAGCTCATCTAATATAGAAAGCTCACATCTGATTTGTTTTATTTCTCGTAACAGTTTTGCTTTCCAAGCTGGCTCTCTATGTCTGTTAACTTTATTTATTGTCTTGATCCCAAGCTTCAGAGTCGCTGCTAAAGCTGTTGCGTATATTACGTTGTTAACTTCTGTGATGTTTCCCGGTGGTTTATCTGTTAACAGTGTTTCCAGAGCAGCGTTGTATATTTTCAAAATATGCTTGTTGGAATTCGTCATATGGATTTTGGGTAGCTGGTCTCTTTCTGACAACTGTATGAAAGTTACTTTGCTGAGTACTTGGATTACGTGGTTTTTCGCTTCTGTGATTTCAAATTTGTGGTTTTCAAGGAATTCTAACATAATGTACCTGGAGTCATCTTCAGAAACATTGTCTGGAGAACTGCAGGTTATGTTTAAGATAAGAGTCTTTGATTTTATTTCCTGGTAGGTTATTTCGTATTTCATTTGTTTTAGTTTTTACCTCATCCTCTGTCACACTACTTATATCTACACTAATCTCATTACAGTTTGAGTGATGGATCATAGTATTTTGTCTTATATATAATTTTATCCTATCTATTTCTGTCTTTGAGAGTCTGTTGTTTCGCATAATGTCCCTACGGACATTAGAAAGCATGTTTGGATTGAGGTTAGGTCTTATATCATTTCCCACCATACTTCTCCATATTTGGTATGTTTGATTGGTGGTGTTCTTTGCTGGGTTTTCGAGTGCAGTGAAGAAAGACGTCATGACTTGTCGATACTCTTCGCGGGTCCATTTAGTTCGTTTTCTTTTTATTAGTCGATTTGGTATTGAGTCACTTGGTCCAATGTTGGCAATAATCCGGTTTTGGTGACCTAGTGTCTCTTCGTTCGTGGATGAGTTTGTTCCAGTAACAGATTTTTCGTCATCAGACTGGTTCCTCTCTGAGGGACGCGGTCCTTGTTGACCCGGGTGACGACCGATCCGGTATGAAATTTCATTCGTATTCGTTGAAATTGTTAGAGATTTGCGTTTTAACCTTGACCGCTAAGGGGTAATTTTTTTTTTTTTTTTTTTTTTTGCTGGATGTCGGAATAAACAGTTCGAAATTAAATGTGTCGATATAATGTTATATATACCTTTTAAATACTATTAATAAAATAAAATAAAGAAATATAAGATTATTAGAATAATTATTGTTATAAATGTTGTTCTTATATATGTACCTCTGTGTGTATATATATATAAATTATCATAAGTATAAAATAAAATTTTATTATTATTATTATTATTACTATTGTTGCTGTTATTATTCTTGTTGTCGCTTAAAAAAAAATTAACGATAAAAATAGACAAATCGACTAGAAGTAAAAACGAAACAAAATAACGTTATAACAGGAACGCATTTACAATTTTTTTATTATTATTATTATTATTATTATTATTATTATTATTATTATTATTATTATTATTTAAGAATGTGGCAACGAAGAAGAAGAAAAAAAACAAGTGTTACCGCGAAGAAAGAATTCGTGTTTTCAGTGTTATCTGCAGGAAAAGAATAAAATCAAAAGCAGATTGGGTCGATTTTTGTTGGCGTCGAAATATTGTAATTGTTTGCGATTCCCTGCCGGCCCTACCACAACCTTTCTTGGTCTAACAAAAGAACACTACATTGTCCGACAGGTGGCGGATTTCCTGGTTTTAAATGATAAAAAAAATGTTTT